>CM060949.1:31102637-31687637 GCA_030765055.1 Mantis religiosa | reverse complement strand
TCATTGTCCGATAAACGGCTGCTCATCGGCTACGGCTTAAGGAGAGCATGTTTGTATGGAGATCTCAGGTTATTGTTAAGAGAAACAATAATAAATAATATACTAATCACCGTTTATTCGAATACACATTTCTATATAAAGTCCCCGGTAAAAATATTTTCACTACTGGTGTCCGCACAGCTTGTTTTCCTTACACTTCTTCACTAATGCCTTCTGTTTACCTGCTTATCTTACTGTAAAGGGGATGGGTTCATTGAACAACCCTCGGTCCCGTTAGGTACCGTTGGATCTGTATTTTGAAAATGACCAAGGACCATTCTTTGCATGTATGTAGTGAAAATATTCTTTCGGTCGAGCATTTTTCAACACAAATTTTACATTATTTTACATTCATTTTTATATACATTCATATTAATGAGGTCCTTAGGTCTTATAGATTTGCATTATGGCCCCTCTATGGTATAGATGGTAGTGCATTCGGTAATACCACGTGTTTTCATGTTCACTATTGTTTTAGATTTAAGGTAGAAGTACAGGTCGTGTTAGTACTTTGGTGTCGAGGGAACCCCTAAAAACTAGTAAAATTAGCCTGTCTTTGGGATTTGAACCCGGAACTGCTGTGTCATGTTACTGAGCTACGTTACTGCCTGAGGGATCCCACCTGTTCGTAACAGTTTTTTTTATAGTTATACCAAGTGAGTCAGCTGTCCCTCTTTATTCTTATCTATGCAACCTGCGGTTTAAAGTCCAATGTGAAAACTTTGACCCTTTTAGCACAAAATCTGTTATTTCAAGCATATCATAATACTAGCAAGGTGATATACGAATGAACGTATGAATGCTCTCCCACAGAGCCAAATACTCGTAGAATATGTCTTAGCTGGCCGAGATGGTTAGCTGGTGGAGTATGGTAACGCAAAGGCTAGGTTCGAAACAATGTCACATTTTTTTCCTCCTAGTCTTTGTCGGTAGTTTAGATACTAATTTATTTATTGTTGCTGCTGGTTCTCTTGTGAGCCAAAGACACAAGAATTACAATCTGATAATTAGGTATCTACTGGGACTAGCTGAACATATAAGTGTGCCGAGCTCACCCTACCGACAGGTAGGAGTGGTCCTTGCCCTTCAAAGGGTAATCTATCTTTATCTTTTATTAGGGATAGTGTTTAACTTTGTGACCCTTGTAAGTTATACCGTATCCGGTGTTATAAACCATGTTATTTAGTGACTTTCATTTTTAAGAGCATGTCGACGACATTAAATCTAATAGTTTTTCTTTCATGTTTAAATCTTATGTATTACTTTGTATTTGCGAAATGTTTGAAACTTGGTTTACTGGATCAAGCACAATACCGATCATAATAAAATATCTACTACGAACTATACATTTATAACTATCTGCACACCCTCAGGAACTTTATAATTAAATTATTGTGAATTCGGTTTCCAGGTTTTGATGAACATAAAAAAATAATTACAATGCTGAGACTGAACCTGTGTCAAGGAGACGTCATAATCCTGTTCAGCTATTTCGGGACATGACTGAAAAGCACCTTCTCTGGCGCTATGCAATGGCCACCTGCTGAGTTTTCGTGCTTGATTTAGCGTTTTAAGACAATTTGTATCATTTACTGGGCGTTTTAATATTATTACTTGAATGGCAAAACTCGTATGCATGTCAATTGAGATGCACGAGATGTAGTTTACGCAAAAATGTAAATGAAGAAGGAAGGAAGTGGGGTTTAAGGGCGCACAACCAGTAAGGTCATTAGTGCCCGGTACAGGAACAGGGAAAATTAAAAGATGAAAACTAAAAAGTTAAAACGCGTCAAAATGACGGATGCGGTACATGAAAAAACGATGAGAGGCTAAAACAGGTGTTAAAAAAGATAAAATCCAATAGTAAAAGTGCAGAACGAGGTTATATTCGGAAGATGATGCCAAGTTGTCGGGTAAAAGCTAAAACATGTTCCACAGCTCCCGAGTCATCCGCCAAAATGCTGGGTAAGTCAGCGGCTATGTGCAAGGAAACACGAACTGGAGTTAAAATGGGACAGTGTTCCAGCACATGCCGGACAGTCAACGGCGCGCCACAGCAAGAACAAAGAGAAGCCGGTTCTCTGCGCAACAAATGCCGGTGGTTAAAAGAGCAGTGCCCAATACGTAGTCTGCACAAAACGGCCTCCTCCAAACGGGAGAGACGGGAGGACATCTTCCAGACAGAAGGAAGTGGTTTTATGGCGCGCAATTTGATCCCTGAAATAGCGGACTAACACGCAGCCCAACGAGAAAGAACACGGTGCCGGAGATAGCGTTTACAATCCTCCGCAGGGACAGAATGGGAAAAATACCTGGACATTAAAATGGCAGACTTCGCTGCGGCATCCGCTGCTTCATTCCCTGGGATACCTATATGACCGGGGACCCATGCAAAACCTAAACGGACGCCAGCGGTCATCAGCTGGCTAATGGAATCGTGCACGCATTGCACAATTGGATGGTGGGTGTACAATGAACGAATGCTCTGCAGGGCACTCAAGGAATCCGTGCACAAAACACAACACTGAAAACCTCGCTGGCGAACAAAAGAGAGGGCTCTTTCCAGGGCAACCAGTTCTGCAGTAAAAATGGAGCACTGCTCGTGAAGACGAAAACTAAAATTCTCAACACCAAACACAAAAGCACATCCTACCACACGATCATCCTTAGAGTCGTCAGTGTAAATGAACACCGAGTTCCCAACCTGAGATTGCAGTTCAACGAAAGCAGCACGAAGAACTTGGGAAGGAGTGGAGGACTTGGGGGTATTCCCCAACCCAAGATGATAAGAAGGTTCCGGGTGTAGCCAAGGGGGGAAACGGGTTTCTCCCCTGGGAAGAAACGCTGGATATGCCCGTTTTGACTGTACACGTCCATGATGGATGAGGCGTGTCTCTAATTTTTTCCTGATTTTTGGCGGCGAACCCTGCTCTAAGTACAAGAATCCGTTATGTTCTTTTTAGCTGACGTTGTTAGGGTACACATATGATAGGTCCATTTTTCCCGAGACGTTTACTGAATTACTTTGCCATGTATACTGTAATAAAAAGTTTGTAAAATCGCCTGGAAACCAGAATTCGTTGTCAGTAAAGTAGTCGTATGTTTTTAGGTGTACTTTTAGCGAGCAGTACGTTTTGTTCCTTAATCCGCCATTCCTCTGAATTTCGCGCATTCCTCTAAGAACGTCAAGTAATACAGTCTAGTATGCGCAAAACTGGACTAAGGCGCACATGCCGTTTGATGGGTGGCCTACCTTCCAAAAAAAAAACAAGACACGGCTGACTTACCTGGTATGATATATGTTTGACATAAATATTTTAGTGCACCTCTGCCTGCACCATTTCCCCTGCGAATTTCGTTTGTCTTCTCCATTGAAGGGTGCCCAGATATACAGGGAGAAAGAGAATGCATTTTTTAAACCACAGGTCCCGGTATTTGGAACACATTTTGTAACTTCCATCTTTGTTTGTGGCAATTTCCTACGGATATACTTTTGTTTTTTCGATAACGCTGCGGTTGTGTGGGTGTCACTTTCAGTAGGTCAGTGCATAAACATGTTTCACTGTGTTACCGCAGTGGCTGGTCTCATGAGCGTGCAGTGTCTGCTACGTCATAATAAATAGCTGCATGTTGCAATCTAAATGCACAATCTATGATTTTATCAATTCGTTCAAACGTAAATTACGTTTTGCAATATATACCGCTGAAATTTAATAAACCATCCCAACTTTCTTTCGTGTAAACACGAAAAGTACAGTGCACTAAATCAAAAGAATAAACTATAAACCAAATGGTTCACCCACTTCACAGGTATTGCTCAAAATGTCCATAATTTGCCGAAGATTCTCTCATTGTTTTCTATTTCCCCTTGCAGTTAGAGGGATATTTGTGTCAAAGATTCTAGGACGTAATTTCTGTTTTGTAGATCCTGCTGTTTATATAATCCTGGAATAGGTTTAGAGCAGTCAGGTCCGGCGATTTTCTTGTGGGACGCTAAAGGCATTCCTTCGGATTTTATCCCCCCAGGGGCCTACTGCGGTAGGTACTGGATTAGCGATCCCAGGGTTCCGAGCCAAATCTCTCGATTGGGTACCTCTGAATGGCGAGAAAGCTAATGCCAAACGCCCAAACAAGGTGCACATCCGTGTTTGACCCTAATCTAAATAAAGTAAATTAAATTAAAGTAATGTCAGAGAAAAGCCAGAGCGGAGCCAGAGTGTAGCCTGAGTGGAGCCAGAACGGAGCCAGAGTGGTGACCGGAGCCTAGTCAGAGCGAAGCAAGAGCCAAGCCAGAGCCGAGCCAGAGTTAAGTTAAAGAATGAAGTTAGAGTGAGGTCAGAGCGAAGCCAAAGCGGGACTGGAGCGGGCCCGGAGCCTATCCTGAGCCAAGCTAGAGCGAAGCCAGGGCCAAGCCGGAGTTAAGTTACAGAATGGAGTTAGAGTGAGGTCAGAGCGAAGCCAAAGCGGGACTGTAGCGGGCCCGGAGCCTATCCTGAGCCAAGCTAGAGCGAAGCCAGGGCCAAGCCGGAGTTAAGTTACAGAATGGAGTTAGAGTGAGGTCAGAGCGAAGCCAAAGCGGGACTGGAGTGGGCCCGGAGCCTATCCTGAGCCAAGCTAGAGCGAAGCCAGGGCCAAGCCGGAGTTAAGTTACAGAATGGAGTTAGAGTGAGGTCAGAGCGAAGCCAAAGCGGGACTGGAGTGGGCCCGGAGCCTATCCTGAGCCAAGCTAGAGCGAAGCCAGGGCCAAGCCGGAGTTAAGTTACAGAATGGAGTTAGAGTGAGGTCAGAGCGAAGCCAAAGCGGGACTGGAGCGGGCCCGGAGCCTATCCTGAGCCAAGCTAGAGCGAAGTCAGAGCCAAGCCGGAGTTAAGTTACAGAATGGAGTTAGAGTGAGGTCAGAGCGAAGCCAAAGCGGGACTGGAGCGGGCCCGGAGCCTATCCTGAGCCAAGCTAGAGCGAAGTCAGAGCCAAGCCGTAGTTAAGTTACAGAATGGAGTTAGAGTGAGGTCAGAGCGAAGCCAGAGCGGGACTGGAGCGGGCCCGGAGCCTATCCTGAGCAAAGCTAGAGCAAAGCCAGAGCCAAGCCGTAGTTAAGTTACAGAATGAAGTTAGAGTGAGGACAGAGCGAAGCCAAAGCGGGACTGAAGCGGGCCCGGAGCCTATCCTGAGCCAAGCTAGAGCGAAGACAGAGCCAAGCCGTAGTTAAGTTACAGAATGAAGTTAGAGTGAGGTCAGAGCGAAGCCAAAGTGGGACTGGAGCGGGCCCGGAGCCTATCCTGAGCCAAGCTAGAGCGAAGCCAGGGCCAAGCCGGAGTCAAGTTACAGAATGGAGTTAGAGTGAGGTCAGAGCGAAGCCAAAGTGGGACTGGAGCGGGCCCGGAGCCTATCCTGAGCCAAGCTAGAGCGAAGTCAGAGCCAAGCCGGAGTTAAGTTACAGAATGGAGTTAGAGTGAGGTCAGAGCGAAGCCAAAGCGGGACTGGAGCGGGCCCGGAGCCTATCCTGAGCCAAGCTAGAGCGAAGACAGAGCCAAGCCGTAGTTAAGTTACAGAATGAAGTTAGAGTGAGGTCAGAGCGAAGCCAAAGTGGGACTGAAGCGGGCCCGGAGCCTATCCTGAACCAAGCTAGAGCGAAGCCAGAGCCAAGCCGGAGTCAAGTTACAGAATGAAGTTAGAGTGAGGTCATAGCGAAGCCAAAGTGGGACTGGAGCGGGCCCGGAGCCTATCCTGAGCCAAGCTAGAGCGAAGCCAGGGCCAAGCCGGAGTTAAGTTACAGAATGGAGTTAGAGTGAGGTCAGAGCGAAGCCAAAGCGGGACTGGAGCGTGCCCGGAGCCTATCCTGAGCCAAGCTAGAGCGAAGACAGAGCCAAGCCGTAGTTAAGTTACAGAATGAAGTTAGAGTGAGGTCAGAGCGAAGCCAAAGTGGGACTGAAGCGGGCCCGGAGCCTATCCTGAACCAAGCTAGAGCGAAGCCAGAGCCAAGCCGGAGTCAAGTTACAGAATGAAGTTAGAGTGAGGTCATAGCGAAGCCAAAGTGGGACTGGAGCGGGCCCGGAGCCTATCCTGAGCCAAGCTAGAGCGAAGCCAGGGCCAAGCCGGAGTTAAGTTACAGAATGGAGTTAGAGTGAGGTCAGAGCGAAGCCAAAGCGGGACTGGAGCGGGCCCGGAGCCTATCCTGAGCAAAGCTAGAGCGAAGTCAGAGCCAAGCCGGAGTTAAGTTACAGAATGGAGTTAGAGTGAGGTCAGAGCGAAGCCAAAGCGGGACTGGAGCGGGCCCGGAGCCTATCCTGAGCAAAGCTAGAGCAAAGCCAGAGCCAAGCCGTAGTTAAGTTAAAGAATGAAGTTAGAGTGAGGTCAGAGCGAAGCCAAAGCGGGACTGGAGCGGGCCCGTAGTCTATCCTGAGCCAAGCTAGAGCGAAGCCAGAGCCAAGCCGTAGTTAAGTTACGGAATGAAGTTAGAGTGAGGTCATAGCGAAGCCAAAGCGGGACTGGAGCGGGCCCGGAGCCTATCCTGAGCCAAGCTAGAGCGAAGTCAGAGCCAAGCCGGAGTTAAGTTAAAGAATGAAGTTAGAGTGAGGTCAGAGCGAAGCCAAAGCGGGACTGGAGCGGGCCCGGAGCCTATCCTGAGCCAAGCTAGAGCGAAGCCACAGCCAAGGCGGAGTTAAGTTAAAGAATGAAGTTAGAAGGAGGTCAGAGCGAAGCCAAAGCGGGACTGGAGCGGGCCCGGAGCCTATCCTGAGCCAAGCTAGAGCGAAGCCAGAGCCAAGGCGGAGTTAAGTTACAGAATGAAGTTAGAGTGAGGTCATAGCGAAGCCAAAGCGGGACTAGAACGGGCCCGGAGCCTATCCTGAGCCAAGCTAGAGCGAAGCCAGAGCCAAGCCGTAGTTAAGTTACAGAATGAAGTTAGAGTGAGGTCAGAGCGAAGCCAAAGCGGGACTGGAGCGGGCCCGGAGCCTATCCTGAGCCAAGCTAGAGCGAAGCCAGAGCCAAGCCGTAGTTAAGTTACAGAATGAAGTTAGAGTGAGGTCAGAGCGAAGCCAAAGCGGGACTGGTGCGCGCCCGGAGCCTATCCTGAGCCAAGCTAGAGCAAAGCCAGAGCCAGGCCGGAGTTAAGTTACAGAATGAAGTTAGAGTGAGGTCAGAGCGAAGCCAAAGTGGGACTGGAGCGGGCCCGGAGCCTATCCTGAGCCAAGCTAGAGCGAAGCCAGAGCCAAGCCGTAGTTAAGTTACAGAATGAAGTTAGAGTGAGGTCAGAGCGAAGCCAAAGCGGGACTGGAGCGCGCCCGGAGCCTATCCTGAGCCAAGCTAGAGCAAAGCCAGAGCCAAGCCGGAGTTAAGTTACAGAATGAAGTTAGAGTGAGGTCAGAGCGAAGCCAAAGTGGGACTGGAGCGGGCCCGGAGCCTATCCTGAGCCAAGCTAGAGCGAAGCCAGAGCCAAGCCGGAGTTAAGTTACAGAATGAAGTTAGAGTGAGGTCAGAGCGAAGCCAAAGTGGGACTGGAGCGGGCCCGGAGCCTATCCTGAGCCAAGCTAGAGCGAAGCCACAGCCAAGGCGGAGTTAAGTTAAAGAATGAAGTTAGAGGGAGGTCAGAGCGAAGCCAAAGCGGGACTGGAGCGGGCCCGGAGCCTATCCTGAGCCAAGCTAGAGCGAAGCCAGAGCCAAGGCGGAGTTAAGTTACAGAATGAAGTTAGAGTGAGGTCATAGCGAAGCCAAAGCGGGACTAGAACGGGCCCGGAGCCTATCCTGAGCCAAGCTAGAGCGAAGCCAGAGCCAAGCCGTAGTTAAGTTACAGAATGAAGTTAGAGTGAGGTCAGAGCGAAGCCAAAGCGGGACTGGAGCGGGCCCGGAGCCTATCCTGAGCCAAGCTAGAGCGAAGCCAGAGCCAAGCCGGAGTTAAGTTACAGAATGAAGTTAGAGTGAGGCCATAGCGAAGCCAAAGCGGGACTGGAGCGGGCCCGGAGCCTATCCTGAGCCAAGCTAGAGCGAAGACAGAGCCAAGCCGTAGTTAAGTTACAGAATGAAGTTAGAGTGAGGTCAGAGCGAAGCCAAAGTGGGACTGGAGCGGGCCCGGAGCCTATCCTGAGCCAAGCTAGAGCGAAGCCAGGGCCAAGCCGGAGTCAAGTTACAGAATGGAGTTAGAGTGAGGTCAGAGCGAAGCCAAAGTGGGACTGGAGCGGGCCCGGAGCCTATCCTGAGCCAAGCTAGAGCGAAGTCAGAGCCAAGCCGGAGTTAAGTTACAGAATGGAGTTAGAGTGAGGTCAGAGCGAAGCCAAAGCGGGACTGGAGCGGGCCCGGAGCCTATCCTGAGCCAAGCTAGAGCGAAGACAGAGCCAAGCCGTAGTTAAGTTACAGAATGAAGTTAGAGTGAGGTCAGAGCGAAGCCAAAGTGGGACTGAAGCGGGCCCGGAGCCTATCCTGAACCAAGCTAGAGCGAAGCCAGAGCCAAGCCGGAGTCAAGTTACAGAATGAAGTTAGAGTGAGGTCATAGCGAAGCCAAAGTGGGACTGGAGCGGGCCCGGAGCCTATCCTGAGCCAAGCTAGAGCGAAGCCAGGGCCAAGCCGGAGTTAAGTTACAGAATGGAGTTAGAGTGAGGTCAGAGCGAAGCCAAAGCGGGACTGAAGCGGGCCCGGAGCCTATCCTGAGCCAAGCTAGAGCGAAGACAGAGCCAAGCCGTAGTTAAGTTACAGAATGAAGTTAGAGTGGGGTCAGAGCGAAGCCAAAGTGGGACTGAAGCGGGCCCGGAGCCTATCCTGAACCAAGCTAGAGCGAAGCCAGAGCCAAGCCGGAGTCAAGTTACAGAATGAAGTTAGAGTGAGGTCATAGCGAAGCCAAAGTGGGACTGGAGCGGGCCCGGAGCCTATCCTGAGCCAAGCTAGAGCGAAGACAGAGCCAAGCCGTAGTTAAGTTACAGAATGAAGTTAGAGTGGGGTCAGAGCGAAGCCAAAGTGGGACTGAAGCGGGCCCGGAGCCTATCCTGAACCAAGCTAGAGCGAAGCCAGAGCCAAGCCGGAGTCAAGTTACAGAATGAAGTTAGAGTGAGGTCATAGCGAAGCCAAAGTGGGACTGGAGCGGGCCCGGAGCCTATCCTGAGCCAAGCTAGAGCGAAGCCAGGGCCAAGCCGGAGTTAAGTTACAGAAAGGAGTTAGAGTGAGGTCAGAGCGAAGCCAAAGCGGGACTGGAGCGGGCCCGGAGCCTATCCTGAGCCAAGCTAGAGCGAAGACAGAGCCAAGCCGTAGTTAAGTTACAGAATGAAGTTAGAGTGAGGTCAGAGCGAAGCCAAAGTGGGACTTAAGCGGGCCCGGAGCCTATCCTGAACCAAGCTAGAGCGAAGCCAGAGCCAAGCCGGAGTCAAGTTACAGAATGAAGTTAGAGTGAGGTCATAGCGAAGCCAAAGTGGGACTGGAGCGGGCCCGGAGCCTATCCTGAGCCAAGCTAGAGCGAAGCCAGGGCCAAGCCGGAGTTAAGTTACAGAATGGAGTTAGAGTGAGGTCAGAGCGAAGCCAAAGCGGGACTGGAGCGGGCCCGGAGCCTATCCTGAGCAAAGCTAGAGCGAAGTCAGAGCCAAGCCGGAGTTAAGTTACAGAATGGAGTTAGAGTGAGGTCAGAGCGAAGCCAAAGCGGGACTGGAGCGGGCCCGGAGCCTATCCTGAGCAAAGCTAGAGCAAAGCCAGAGCCAAGCCGTAGTTAAGTTAAAGAATGAAGTTAGAGTGAGGTCAGAGCGAAGCCAAAGTGGGACTGGAGCGGGCCCGTAGTCTATCCTGAGCCAAGCTAGAGCGAAGCCAGAGCCAAGCCGTAGTTAAGTTACGGAATGAAGTTAGAGTGAGGCCAGAGCAAAGCCAAAGCGGGACTGGAGCGGGCCCGGAGCCTATCCTGAGCCAAGCTAGAGCGAAGTCAGAGCCAAGCCGGAGTTAAGTTAAAGAATGAAGTTAGAGTGAGGTCATAGCGAAGCCAAAGCGGGACCGGATCGGGCCCGGAGTCTATCCTGAGCCAAGCTAGAGCGAAGCCAGGGCCAAGCCGGAGTTAAGTTACAGAATGGAGTTAGAGTGAGGTCAGAGCGAAGCCAAAGCGGGACTGGAGCGGGCCCGTAGTCTATCCTGAGCCAAGCTAGAGCGAAGCCAGAGCCAAGCCGTAGTTAAGTTACGGAATGAAGTTAGAGTGAGGCCAGAGCGAAGCCAAAGCGGGACTGGAGCGGGCCCGGAGCCTATCCTGAGCCAAGCTAGAGCGAAGTCAGAGCCAAGCCGGAGTTAAGTTAAAGAATGAAGTTAGAGTGAGGTCAGAGCGAAGCCAAAGCGGGACTGGAGCGGGCCCGGAGCCTATCCTGAGCCAAGCTAGAGCGAAGTCAGAGCCAAGCC
The DNA here is from genome assembly GCA_030765055.1 of Mantis religiosa. Taxonomy (NCBI): domain Eukaryota; kingdom Metazoa; phylum Arthropoda; class Insecta; order Mantodea; family Mantidae; genus Mantis; species Mantis religiosa. The sequence continues at coordinate 31,677,248 of CM060949.1, read as the reverse complement.
GGAGTTAAGTTAAAGAATGAAGTTAGAGTGAGGTCAGAGCGAAGCCAAAGCGGGACTGGAGCGGGCCCGGAGCCTATCCTGAGCCAAGCTAGAGCGAAGCCACAGCCAAGGCGGAGTTAAGTTAAAGAATGAAGTTAGAGTGAGGTCAGAGCGAAGCCAAAGCGGGACTGGAGCGGGCCCGTAGTCTATCCTGAGCCAAGCTAGAGCGAAGTCAGAGCCAAGCCGGAGTTAAGTTACGGAATGAAGTTAGAGTGAGGCCAGAGCGAAGCCAAAGCGGGACTGGAGCGGGCCCGTAGTCTATCCTGAGCCAAGCTAGAGCGAAGCCAGAGCCAAGCCGTAGTTAAGTTAAAGAATGAAGTTAGAGTGAGGTCAGAGCGAAGCCAAAGCGGGACTGGAGCGGTCCCGGAGCCTATCCTGAGCCAAGCTAGAGCGAAGCCAGAGCCAAGCCGGAGTTAAGTTACGGAATGAAGTTAGAGTGAGGTCATAGCGAAGCCAAAGCGGGACTGGAGCGGGCCCGGAGCCTATCCTGAGCCAAGCTAGAGCGAAGTCAGAGCCAAGCCGGAGTTAAGTTAAAGAATGAAGTTAGAGTGAGGTCAGAGCGAAGCCAAAGCGGGACTGGAGCGGGCCCGGAGCCTATCCTGAGCCAAGCTAGAGCGAAGCCACAGCCAAGGCGGAGTTAAGTTAAAGAATGAAGTTAGAGGGAGGTCAGAGCGAAGCCAAAGCGGGACTGGAGCGGGCCCGGAGCCTATCCTGAGCCAAGCTAGAGCGAAGCCAGAGCCAAGGCGGAGTTAAGTTACAGAATGAAGTTAGAGTGAGGTCATAGCGAAGCCAAAGCGGGACTAGAACGGGCCCGGAGCCTATCCTGAGCCAAGCTAGAGCGAAGCCAGAGCCAAGCCGTAGTTAAGTTACAGAATGAAGTTAGAGTGAGGTCAGAGCGAAGCCAAAGCGGGACTGGAGCGGGCCCGGAGCCTATCCTGAGCCAAGCTAGAGCGAAGCCAGAGCCAAGCCGGAGTTAAGTTACAGAATGAAGTTAGAGTGAGGTCAGAGCGAAGCCAAAGTGGGACTGGAGCGGGCCCGGAGCCTATCCTGAGCCAAGCTAGAGCGAAGCCACAGCCAAGGCGGAGTTAAGTTAAAGAATGAAGTTAGAGGGAGGTCAGAGCGAAGCCAAAGCGGGACTGGAGCGGGCCCGGAGCCTATCCTGAGCCAAGCTAGAGCGAAGCCAGAGCCAAGGCGGAGTTAAGTTACAGAATGAAGTTAGAGTGAGGTCAGAGCGAAGCCAAAGCGGGACTGGAACGGGCCCGGAGCCTATCCTGAGCCAAGCTAGAGCGAAGCCAGAGCCAAGGCGGAGTTAAGTTACAGAATGAAGTTAGAGTGAGGTCATAGCGAAGCCAAAGCGGGACTAGAACGGGCCCGGAGCCTATCCTGAGCCAAGCTAGAGCGAAGCCAGAGCCAAGCCGTAGTTAAGTTACAGAATGAAGTTAGAGTGAGGTCAGAGCGAAGCCAAAGCGGGACTGGAGCGGGCCCGGAGCCTATCCTGAGCCAAGCTAGAGCGAAGCCAGAGCCAAGCCGGAGTTAAGTTACAGAATGAAGTTAGAGTGAGGCCATAGCGAAGCCAAAGCGGGACTGGAGCGGGCCCGGAGCCTATCCTGAGCCAAGCTAGAGCGAAGACAGAGCCAAGCCGTAGTTAAGTTACAGAATGAAGTTAGAGTGAGGTCAGAGCGAAGCCAAAGTGGGACTGGAGCGGGCCCGGAGCCTATCCTGAACCAAGCTAGAGCGAAGCCAGAGCCAAGCCGGAGTCAAGTTACAGAATGAAGTTAGAGTGAGGTCAGAGCGAAGCCAAAGTGGGACTGGAGCGGGCCCGGAGCCTATCCTGAGCCAAGCTAGAGCGAAGCCAGGGCCAAGCCGGAGTCAAGTTACAGAATGGAGTTAGAGTGAGGTCAGAGCGAAGCCAAAGTGGGACTGGAGCGGGCCCGGAGCCTATCCTGAGCCAAGCTAGAGCGAAGTCAGAGCCAAGCCGGAGTTAAGTTACAGAATGGAGTTAGAGTGAGGTCAGAGCGAAGCCAAAGCGGGACTGGAGCGGGCCCGGAGCCTATCCTGAGCCAAGCTAGAGCGAAGACAGAGCCAAGCCGTAGTTAAGTTACAGAATGAAGTTAGAGTGAGGTCAGAGCGAAGCCAAAGTGGGACTGAAGCGGGCCCGGAGCCTATCCTGAACCAAGCTAGAGCGAAGCCAGAGCCAAGCCGGAGTCAAGTTACAGAATGAAGTTAGAGTGAGGTCATAGCGAAGCCAAAGTGGGACTGGAGCGGGCCCGGAGCCTATCCTGAGCCAAGCTAGAGCGAAGCCAGAGCCAAGCCGTAGTTAAGTTACAGAATGAAGTTAGAGGGAGGTCAGAGCGAAGCCAAAGCGGGACTGGAACGGGCCTGGAGCCTATCCTGAGCCAAGCTAGAGCGAAGCCAGGGCCAAGCCGGAGTTAAGTTACAGAATGGAGTTAGAGTGAGGTCAGAGCGAAGCCAAAGCGGGACTGGAGCGGGCCCGGAGCCTGTCCTGAGCCAAGCTAGAGCGAAGACAGAGCCAAGCCGTAGTTAAGTTACAGAATGAAGTTAGAGTGAGGTCAGAGCGAAGCCAAAGTGGGACTGAAGCGGGCCCGGAGCCTATCCTGAACCAAGCTAGAGCGAAGCCAGAGCCAAGCCGGAGTCAAGTTACAGAATGAAGTTAGAGTGAGGTCATAGCGAAGCCAAAGTGGGACTGGAACGGGCCCGGAGCCTATCCTGAGCCAAGCTAGAGCGAAGCCAGGGCCAAGCCGGAGTTAAGTTACAGAATGGAGTTAGAGTGAGGTCAGAGCGAAGCCAAAGCGGGACTGAAGCGGGCCCGGAGCCTATCCTGAACCAAGCTAGAGCGAAGCCAGAGCCAAGCCGGAGTCAAGTTACAGAATGAAGTTAGAGTGAGGTCATAGCGAAGCCAAAGTGGGACTGGAGCGGGCCCGGAGCCTATCCTGAGCCAAGCTAGAGCGAAGCCAGGGCCAAGGCGGAGTTAAGTTACAGAATGAAGTTAGAGTGAGGTCATAGCGAAGCCAAAGCGGGACTAGAACGGGCCCGGAGCCTATCCTGAGCCAAGCTAGAGCGAAGCCAGAGCCAAGCCGTAGTTAAGTTACAGAATGAAGTTAGAGTGAGGTCAGAGCGAAGCCAAAGCGGGACTGGAGCGGGCCCGGAGCCTATCCTGAGCCAAGCTAGAGCCAAGCCAGAGCCAAGCCGTAGTTAAGTTACAGAATGAAGTTAGAGTGAGGTCAGAGCGAAGCCAAAGCGGGACTGGAGCGCGCCCGGAGCCTATCCTGAGCCAAGCTAGAGCAAAGCCAGAGCCAAGCCGGAGTTAAGTTACAGAATGAAGTTAGAGTGAGGTCAGAGCGAAGCCAAAGTGGGACTGGAGCGGGCCCGGAGCCTATCCTGAGCCAAGCTAGAGCGAAGCCAGAGCCAAGCCGTAGTTAAGTTACAGAATGAACTTAGAGTGAGGTCAGAGCGAAGCCAAAGCTGGACTGGAGCGCGCCCGGAGCCTATCCTGAGCCAAGCTAGAGCAAAGCCAGAGCCAAGCCGGAGTTAAGTTACAGAATGAAGTTAGAGTGAGGTCAGAGCGAAGCCAAAGTGGGACTGGAGCGGGCCCGGAGCCTATCCTGAGCCAAGCTAGAGCGAAGCCAGAGCCAAGCCGGAGTTAAGTTACAGAATGAAGTTAGAGTGAGGTCAGAGCGAAGCCAAAGTGGGACTGGAGCGGGCCCGGAGCCTATCCTGAGCCAAGCTAGAGCGAAGCCACAGCCAAGGCGGAGTTAAGTTACAGAATGAAGTTAGAGTGAGGTCATAGCGAAGCCAAAGCGGGACTAGAACGGGCCCGGAGCCTATCCTGAGCCAAGCTAGAGCGAAGCCAGAGCCAAGCCGTAGTTAAGTTACAGAATGAAGTTAGAGTGAGGTCAGAGCGAAGCCAAAGCGGGACTGGAGCGGGCCCGGAGCCTATCCTGAGCCAAGCTAGAGCGAAGCCAGAGCCAAGCCGGAGTTAAGTTACAGAATGAAGTTAGAGTGAGGCCATAGCGAAGCCAAAGCGGGACTGGAGCGGGCCCGGAGCCTATCCTGAGCCAAGCTAGAGCGAAGACAGAGCCAAGCCGTAGTTAAGTTACAGAATGAAGTTAGAGTGAGGTCAGAGCGAAGCCAAAGTGGGACTGGAGCGGGCCCGGAGCCTATCCTGAGCCAAGCTAGAGCGAAGCCAGGGCCAAGCCGGAGTCAAGTTACAGAATGGAGTTAGAGTGAGGTCAGAGCGAAGCCAAAGTGGGACTGGAGCGGGCCCGGAGCCTATCCTGAGCCAAGCTAGAGCGAAGTCAGAGCCAAGCCGGAGTTAAGTTACAGAATGGAGTTAGAGTGAGGTCAGAGCGAAGCCAAAGCGGGACTGGAGCGGGCCCGGAGCCTATCCTGAGCCAAGCTAGAGCGAAGACAGAGCCAAGCCGTAGTTAAGTTACAGAATGAAGTTAGAGTGAGGTCAGAGCGAAGCCAAAGTGGGACTGAAGCGGGCCCGGAGCCTATCCTGAACCAAGCTAGAGCGAAGCCAGAGCCAAGCCGGAGTCAAGTTACAGAATGAAGTTAGAGTGAGGTCATAGCGAAGCCAAAGTGGGACTGGAGCGGGCCCGGAGCCTATCCTGAGCCAAGCTATAGCGAAGCCAGGGCCAAGCCGGAGTTAAGTTAAAGAATGGAGTTAGAGTGAGGTCAGAGCGAAGCCAAAGCGGGACTGAAGCGGGCCCGGAGCCTATCCTGAGCCAAGCTAGAGCGAAGACAGAGCCAAGCCGTAGTTAAGTTACAGAATGAAGTTAGAGTGAGGTCAGAGCGAAGCCAAAGTGGGACTGAAGCGGGCCCGGAGCCTATCCTGAACCAAGCTAGAGCGAAGCCAGAGCCAAGCCGGAGTCAAGTTACAGAATGAAGTTAGAGTGAGGTCATAGCGAAGCCAAAGTGGGACTGGAGCGGGCCCGGAGCCTATCCTGAGCCAAGCTAGAGCGAAGCCAGGGCCAAGCCGGAGTTAAGTTACAGAAAGGAGTTAGAGTGAGGTCAGAGCGAAGCCAAAGCGGGACTGGAGCGGGCCCGGAGCCTATCCTGAGCCAAGCTAGAGCGAAGACAGAGCCAAGCCGTAGTTAAGTTACAGAATGAAGTTAGAGTGAGGTCAGAGCGAAGCCAAAGTGGGACTGAAGCGGGCCCGGAGCCTATCCTGAACCAAGCTAGAGCGAAGCCAGAGCCAAGCCGGAGTCAAGTTACAGAATGAAGTTTGAGTGAGGTCATAGCGAAGCCAAAGTGGGACTGGAGCGGGCCCGGAGCCTATCCTGAGCCAAGCTAGAGCGAAGCCAGGGCCAAGCCGGAGTTAAGTTACAGAATGGAGTTAGAGTGAGGTCAGAGCGAAGCCAAAGCGGGACTGGAGCGGGCCCGGAGCCTATCCTGAGCAAAGCTAGAGCGAAGTCAGAGCCAAGCCGGAGTTAAGTTACAGAATGGAGTTAGAGTGAGGTCAGAGCGAAGCCAAAGCGGGACTGGAGCGGGCCCGGAGCCTATCCTGAGCAAAGCTAGAGCAAAGCCAGAGCCAAGCCGTAGTTAAGTTAAAGAATGAAGTTAGAGTGAGGTCAGAGCGAAGCCAAAGTGGGACTGGAGCGGGCCCGTAGTCTATCCTGAGCCAAGCTAGAGCGAAGCCAGAGCCAAGCCGTAGTTAAGTTACGGAATGAAGTTAGAGTGAGGCCAGAGCGAAGCCAATGCGGGACTGGAGCGGGCCCGGAGCCTATCCTGAGCCAAGCTAGAGCGAAGTCAGAGCCAAGCCGGAGTTAAGTTAAAGAATGAAGTTAGAGTGAGGTCATAGCGAAGCCAAAGCGGGACCGGATCGGGCCCGGAGTCTATCCTGAGCCAAGCTAGAGCGAAGCCAGGGCCAAGCCGGAGTTAAGTTACAGAATGGAGTTAGAGTGAGGTCAGAGCGAAGCCAAAGCGGGACTGGAGCGGGCCCGTAGTCTATCCTGAGCCAAGCTAGAGCGAAGCCAGAGCCAAGCCGTAGTTAAGTTACGGAATGAAGTTAGAGTGAGGCCAGAGCGAAGCCAAAGCGGGACTGGAGCGGGCCCGGAGCCTATCCTGAGCCAAGCTAGAGCGAAGTCAGAGCCAAGCCGGAGTTAAGTTAAAGAATGAAGTTAGAGTGAGGTCAGAGCGAAGCCAAAGCGGGACTGGAGCGGGCCCGGAGCCTATCCTGAGCCAAGCTAGAGCGAAGTCAGAGCCAAGCCCGAGTTAAGTTAAAGAATGAAGTTAGAGTGAGGTCAGAGCGAAGCCAAAGCGGGACTGGAGCGGGCCCGGAGCCTATCCTGAGCCAAGCTAGAGCGAAGCCACAGCCAAGGCGGAGTTAAGTTAAAGAATGAAGTTAGAGTGAGGTCAGAGCGAAGCCAAAGCGGGACTAAAGCGGGCCCGTAGTCTATCCTGAGCCAAGCTAGAGCGAAGTCAGAGCCAAGCCGGAGTTAAGTTACGGAATGAAGTTAGAGTGAGGCCAGAGCGAAGCCAAAGCGGGACTGGAGCGGGCCCGTAGTCTATCCTGAGCCAAGCTAGAGCGAAGCCAGAGCCAAGCCGTAGTTAAGTTAAAGAATGAAGTTAGAGTGAGGTCAGAGCGAAGCCAAAGCGGGACTGGAGCGGGCCCGGAGCCTATCCTGAGCCAAGCTAGAGCGAAGCCAGAGCCAAGCCGGAGTTAAGTTACGGAATGAAGTTAGAGTGAGGTCATAGCGAAGCCAAAGCGGGACTGGAGCGGGCCCGGAGCCTATCCTGAGCCAAGCTAGAGCGAAGTCAGAGCCAAGCCGGAGTTAAGTTAAAGAATGAAGTTAGAGTGAGGTCAGAGCGAAGCCAAAGCGGGACTGGAGCGGGCCCGGAGCCTATCCTGAGCCAAGCTAGAGCGAAGCCACAGCCAAGGCGGAGTTAAGTTAAAGAATGAAGTTAGAGGGAGGTCAGAGCGAAGCCAAAGCGGGACTGGAGCGGGCCCGGAGCCTATCCTGAGCCAAGCTAGAGCGAAGCCAGAGCCAAGGCGGAGTTAAGTTACAGAATGAAGTTAGAGTGAGGTCATAGCGAAGCCAAAGCGGGACTAGAACGGGCCCGGAGCCTATCCTGAGCCAAGCTAGAGCGAAGCCAGAGCCAAGCCGTAGTTAAGTTACAGAATGAAGTTAGAGTGAGGTCAGAGCGAAGCCAAAGCGGGACTGGAGCGGGACCGGAGCCTATCCTGAGCCAAGCTAGAGCGAAGCCAGAGCCAAGCCGGAGTTAAGTTACAGAATGAAGTTAGAGTGAGGTCAGAGCGAAGCCAAAGTGGGACTGGAGCGGGCCCGGAGCCTATCCTGAGCCAAGCTAGAGCGAAGCCACAGCCAAGGCGGAGTTAAGTTAAAGAATGAAGTTAGAGGGAGGTCAGAGCGAAGCCAAAGCGGGACTGGAGCGGGCCCGGAGCCTATCCTGAGCCAAGCTAGAGCGAAGCCAGAGCCAAGGCGGAGTTAAGTTACAGAATGAAGTTAGAGTGAGGTCAGAGCGAAGCCAAAGCGGGACTGGAACGGGCCCGGAGCCTATCCTGAGCCAAGCTAGAGCGAAGCCAGAGCCAAGGCGGAGTTAAGTTACAGAATGAAGTTAGAGTGAGGTCATAGCGAAGCCAAAGCGGGACTAGAACGGGCCCGGAGCCTATCCTGAGCCAAGCTAGAGCGAAGCCAGAGCCAAGCCGTAGTTAAGTTACAGAATGAAGTTAGAGTGAGGTCAGAGCGAAGCCAAAGCGGGACTGGAGCGGGCCCGGAGCCTATCCTGAGCCAAGCTAGAGCGAAGCCAGAGCCAAGCCGGAGTTAAGTTACAGAATGAAGTTAGAGTGAGGCCATAGCGAAGCCAAAGCGGGACTGGAGCGGGCCCGGAGCCTATCCTGAGCCAAGCTAGAGCGAAGACAGAGCCAAGCCGTAGTTAAGTTACAGAATGAAGTTAGAGTGAGGTCAGAGCGAAGCCAAAGTGGGACTGGAGCGGGCCCGGAGCCTATCCTGAACCAAGCTAGAGCGAAGCCAGAGCCAAGCCGGAGTCAAGTTACAGAATGAAGTTAGAGTGAGGTCAGAGCGAAGCCAAAGTGGGACTGGAGCGGGCCCGGAGCCTATCCTGAGCCAAGCTAGAGCGAAGCCAGGGCCAAGCCGGAGTCAAGTTACAGAATGGAGTTAGAGTGAGGTCAGAGCGAAGCCAAAGTGGGACTGGAGCGGGCCCGGAGCCTATCCTGAGCCAAGCTAGAGCGAAGTCAGAGCCAAGCCGGAGTTAAGTTACAGAATGGAGTTAGAGTGAGGTCAGAGCGAAGCCAAAGCGGGACTGGAGCGGGCCCGGAGCCTATCCTGAGCCAAGCTAGAGCGAAGACAGAGCCAAGCCGTAGTTAAGTTACAGAATGAAGTTAGAGTGAGGTCAGAGCGAAGCCAAAGTGGGACTGAAGCGGGCCCGGAGCCTATCCTGAACCAAGCTAGAGCGAAGCCAGAGCCAAGCCGGAGTCAAGTTACAGAATGAAGTTAGAGTGAGGTCATAGCGAAGCCAAAGTGGGACTGGAGCGGGCCCGGAGCCTATCCTGAGCCAAGCTAGAGCGAAGCCAGAGCCAAGCCGTAGTTAAGTTACAGAATGAAGTTAGAGGGAGGTCAGAGCGAAGCCAAAGCGGGACTGGAACGGGCCCGGAGCCTATCCTGAGCCAAGCTAGAGCGAAGCCAGGGCCAAGCCGGAGTTAAGTTACAGAATGGAGTTAGAGTGAGGTCAGAGCGAAGCCAAAGCGGGACTGGAGCGGGCCCGGAGCCTATCCTGAGCCAAGCTAGAGCGAAGACAGAGCCAAGCCGTAGTTAAGTTACAGAATGAAGTTAGAGTGAGGTCAGAGCGAAGCCAAAGTGGGACTGAAGCGGGCCCGGAGCCTATCCTGAACCAAGCTAGAGCGAAGCCAGAGCCAAGCCGGAGTCAAGTTACAGAATGAAGTTAGAGTGAGGTCATAGCGAAGCCAAAGTGGGACTGGACCGGGCCCGGAGCCTATCCTGAGCCAAGCTAGAGCGAAGCCAGGGCCAAGCCGGAGTTAAGTTACAGAATGGAGTTAGAGTGAGGTCAGAGCGAAGCCAAAGCGGGACTGAAGCGGGCCCGGAGCCTATCCTGAACCAAGCTAGAGCGAAGCCAGAGCCAAGCCGGAGTCAAGTTACAGAATGAAGTTAGAGTGAGGTCATAGCGAAGCCAAAGTGGGACTGGAGCGGGCCCGGAGCCTATCCTGAGCCAAGCTAGAGCGAAGCCAGGGCCAAGCCGGAGTTAAGTTACAGAATGGAGTTAGAGTGAGGTCAGAGCGAAGCCAAAGCGGGACTGGAGCGGGCCCGGAGCCTATCCTGAGCAAAGCTAGAGCAAAGCCGTAGTTAAGTTAAAGAATGAAGTTAGAGTGAGGTCAGAGCGAAGCCAAAGCGGGACTGGATCGGGCCCGTAGTCTATCCTGAGCCAAGCTAGAGCGAAGCCAGAGCCAAGCCGTAGTTAAGTTACGGAATGAAGTTAGAGTGAGGTCATAGCGAAGCCAAAGCGGGACTGGAGCGGGCCCGGAGCCTATCCTGAGCCAAGCTAGAGCGAAGCCAGAGCCAAGCCGGAGTTAAGTTACAGAATGAAGTTAGAGTGAGGCCATAGCGAAGCCAAAGCGGGACTGGAGCGGGCCCGGAGCCTATCCTGAGCCAAGCTAGAGCGAAGACAGAGCCAAGCCGTAGTTAAGTTACAGAATGAAGTTAGAGTGAGGTCAGAGCGAAGCCAAAGTGGGACTGGAGCGGGCCCGGAGCCTATCCTGAACCAAGCTAGAGCGAAGCCAGAGCCAAGCCGGAGTCAAGTTACAGAATGAAGTTAGAGTGAGGTCAGAGCGAAGCCAAAGTGGGACTGGAGCGGGCCCGGAGCCTATCCTGAGCCAAGCTAGAGCGAAGCCAGGGCCAAGCCGGAGTCAAGTTACAGAATGGAGTTAGAGTGAGGTCAGAGCGAAGCCAAAGTGGGACTGGAGCGGGCCCGGAGCCTATCCTGAGCCAAGCTAGAGCGAAGTCAGAGCCAAGCCGGAGTTAAGTTACAGAATGGAGTTAGAGTGAGGTCAGAGCGAAGCCAAAGCGGGACTGGAGCGGGCCCGGAGCCTATCCTGAGCCAAGCTAGAGCGAAGACAGAGCCAAGCCGTAGTTAAGTTACAGAATGAAGTTAGAGTGAGGTCAGAGCGAAGCCAAAGTGGGACTGAAGCGGGCCCGGAGCCTATCCTGAACCAAGCTAGAGCGAAGCCAGAGCCAAGCCGGAGTCAAGTTACAGAATGAAGTTAGAGTGAGGTCATAGCGAAGCCAAAGTGGGACTGGAGCGCTCCCGGAGCCTATCCTGAGCCAAGCTAGAGCGAAGCCAGAGCCAAGCCGTAGTTAAGTTACAGAATGAAGTTAGAGGGAGGTCAGAGCGAAGCCAAAGCGGGACTGGAACGGGCCCGGAGCCTATCCTGAGCCAAGCTAGAGCGAAGCCAGGGCCAAGCCGGAGTTAAGTTACAGAATGGAGTTAGAGTGAGGTCAGAGCGAAGCCAAAGCGGGACTGGAGCGGGCCCGGAGCCTATCCTGAGCCAAGCTAGAGCGAAGACAGAGCCAAGCCGTAGTTAAGTTACAGAATGAAGTTAGAGTGAGGTCAGAGCGAAGCCAAAGTGGGACTGAAGCGGGCCCGGAGCCTATCCTGAACCAAGCTAGAGCGAAGCCAGAGCCAAGCCGGAGTCAAGTTACAGAATGAAGTTAGAGTGAGGTCATAGCGAAGCCAAAGTGGGACTGGAACGGGCCCGGAGCCTATCCTGAGCCAAGCTAGAGCGAAGCCAGGGCCAAGCCGGAGTTAAGTTACAGAATGGAGTTAGAGTGAGGTCAGAGCGAAGCCAAAGCGGGACTGAAGCGGGCCCGGAGCCTATCCTGAACCAAGCTAGAGCGAAGCCAGAGCCAAGCCGGAGTCAAGTTACAGAATGAAGTTAGAGTGAGGTCATAGCGAAGCCAAAGTGGGACTGGAGCGGGCCCGGAGCCTATCCTGAGCCAAGCTAGAGCGAAGCCAGGGCCAAGCCGGAGTTAAGTTACAGAATGGAGTTAGAGTGAGGTCAGAGCGAAGCCAAAGCGGGACTGGAGCGGGCCCGGAGCCTATCCTGAGCAAAGCTAGAGCAAAGCCGTAGTTAAGTTAAAGAATGAAGTTAGAGTGAGGTCAGAGCGAAGCCAAAGCGGGACTGGATCGGGCCCGTAGTCTATCCTGAGCCAAGCTAGAGCGAAGCCAGAGCCAAGCCGTAGTTAAGTTACGGAATGAAGTTAGAGTGAGGTCATAGCGAAGCCAAAGCGGGACTGGAGCGGGCCCGGAGCCTATCCTGAGCCAAGCTAGAGCGAAGCCAGAGCCAAGCCGTAGTTAAGTTACGGAATGAAGTTAGAGTGAGGTCATAGCGAAGCCAAAGCGGGACTGGAGCGGGCCCGGAGCCTATCCTGAGCCAAGCTAGAGCGAAGTCAGAGCCAAGCCGGAGTTAAGTTAAAGAATGAAGTTAGAGTGAGGCCAGAGCGAAGCCAAAGCGGGACTGGAGCGGGCCCGGAGCCTATCCTGAGCCAAGCTAGAGCGAAGCCAGAGCCAAGGCGGAGTTAAGTTACAGAATGAAGTTAGAGTGAGGTCATAGCGAAGCCAAAGCGGGACTAGAACGGGCCCGGAGCCTATCCTGAGCCAAGCTAGAGCGAAGCCAGAACCAAGCCGTAGTTAAGTTACATAATGAAGTTAGAGTGAGGTCAGAGCGAAGCCAAAGCTGGACTGGAGCGGGCCCGGAGCCTATCCTGAGCCAAGCTAGAGCGAAGCCAGAGCCAAGCCGGAGTTAAGTTACAGAATGAAGTTAGAGTGAGGCCATAGCGAAGCCAAAGCGGGACTGGAGCGGGCCCGGAGCCTATCCTGAGCCAAGCTAGAGCGAAGCCAGAGCCAAGGCGGAGTTAAGTTACAGAATGGAGTTAGAGTGAGGTCATAGCGAAGCCAAAGCGGGACTAGAACGGGCCCGGAGCCTATCCTGAGCCAAGCTAGAGCGAAGCCAGAGCCAAGGCGGAGTTAAGTTACAGAATGAAGTTAGAGTGAGGTCAGAGCGAAGCCAAAGCGGGACTGGAGCGGGCCCGGAGCCTATCCTGAGCCAAGCTAGAGCGAAGCCAGAGCCAAGGCGGAGTTAAGTTACAGAATGAAGTTAGAGTGAGGTCATAGCGAAGCCAAAGCGGGACTAGAACGGGCCCGGAGCCTATCCTGAGCCAAGCTAGAGCGAAGCCAGAGCCAAGCCGGAGTTAAGTTACAGAATGAAGTTAGAGTGAGGTCAGAGCGAAGCCAAAGCGGGACTGGAGCGGGCCCGGAGCCTATCCTGAGCCAAGCTAGAGCGAAGCCAGAGCCAAGGCGGAGTTAAGTTAAAGAATGAAGTTAGAGTGAGGTCAGAGCGAAGCCAAAGCGGGACTGGAGCGGGCCCGGAGCCTATCCTGAGCCAAGCTAGAGCGAAGCCAGAGCCAAGGCGGAGTTAAGTTACAGAATGAAGTTAGAGTGAGGTCATAGCGAAGCCAAAGCGGGACTAGAACGGGCCCGGAGCCTATCCTGAGCCAAGCTAGAGCGAAGCCAGAGCCAAGCCGTAGTTAAGTTACAGAATGAAGTTAGAGTGAGGTCAGAGCGAAGCCAAAGCGGGACTGGAGCGGGCCCGGAGCCTATCCTGAGCCAAGCTAGAGCGAAGCCAGAGCCAAGCCGGAGTTAAGTTACAGAATGAAGTTAGAGTGAGGCCAGAGCGAAGCCAAAGCGGGACTGGAACGAGCCCGAAGCCTATCCTGAGCCAAGCTAGAGCGAAGCCAGGGCCAAGCCGGAGTTAAGTTACAGAATGAAGTTAGAGTGAGGCCAGAGCGAAGCCAAAGCGGGACTGGAGCGGGCCCGGAGCCTATCCTGAGCCAAGCTAGAGCGAAGCCAGAGCCAAGACGTAGTTAAGTTACAGAATGAAGTTAGAGTGAGGTCAGAGCGAAGCCAAAGCGGGACTGGAACGAGCCCGAAGCCTATCCTGAGCCAAGCTAGAGCGAAGCCAGAGCCAAGCCGGAGTTAAGTTACAGAATGAAGTTAGAGTGAGGTCAGAGCGAAGCCAAAGCGGGACTGGAGCGGGCCCGAAGCCTATCCTGAGCCAAGCTAGAGCGAAGCCAGAGCCAAGCCGGAGTTAAGTTACAGAATGAAGTTAGAGTGAGGCCAGAGCGAAGCCAAAGCGGGACTGGAGCGGGCCCGGAGCCTATCCTGAGCCAAGCTAGAGCGAAGCCAGAGCCAAGCCGGAGTTAAGTTACAGAATGAAGTTAGAGTGAGGTCATAGCGAAGCCAAAGCGGGACTGGAGCGGGCCCGGAGCCTATCCTGAGCCAAGCTAGAGCGAAGCCAGAGCCAAGCCGGAGTTAAGTTACAGAATGAAGTTAGAGTGAGGTCATGGCGAAGCCAAAGAGGGACCGGATCGGGCCCGGAGTCTATCCTGAGCCAAGTTAGAGCAAAGCCAGAGCCAAGCCGGAGTTAAGTTAAAAAAATGAAGTTAGAGGGAGGTCAGAGCGAAGCCAAAGCGGGACTGGAGCGGGCCCGGAGCTTATCCAGAGCCAAGCTAGAGCGAAGCCAGAGCCAAGCCGGAGTTAAGTTACATAATGAAGTTAGAGTGAGGTCAGAGCGAAGCCAAAGCGGGACTGGAGCGGGCCCGGAGCTTATCCAGAGCCAAGCTAGAGCGAAGCCAGAGCCAAGCCGGAGTTAAGTTACATAATGAAGTTAGAGTGAGGTCAGAGCGAAGCCAAAGCGGGACTGGAGCGGGCCCGGAGCTTATCCAGAGCCAAGCTAGAGCGAAGCCAGAGCCAAGCCGGAGTTAAGTTACATAATGAAGTTAGAGTGAGGCCAGAGCGAAGCCAGAGAGGGACCGGAACGGGGTCGGAGCGTAGCTTGAGCCAAGCCAGAGGCAAGTTAGAGTAAATTTAAACTGAAGTTAGAGTGAGATGAGAGTGAAGCCGGAGAGAAGCCAGAACGGAACCAGAACGGGGCCAGAGCAAAGCAGAGCAAAGCCAGTGTAAAGCCAAAGCTGAGCTAGAGGAAAACCAAAGCGAAGTCAAAAAAAAAAAAAAAAAAAAAAAAAAAGGCCAAAGCGGAGCCAGAGCAGAGTTAAAGTAAAGCCAAAGCAGAGCTAAAGTGGAGCCAGAGCAAAGCCAGAGCAAAGTCAAAGGAAAGTTATATTAAAATAAAATACAGTTTTTTAAGGGCGCCGAGCGCCCTTATTTATAAATCATCATTACCATTCGGATTTTACTGTTCTATCGTGGGCCAATTAGAGTGCTAGTTGCATCCGTTATCTTCAGAAACATTACATCACTCTTGGATCGTGCTTAGTGTCTTTAGTGTGTAGGGGAAGGAAACACTTCTGTTGACATCTACCGGTTCAGGTCCCTGACCTACCTTGACGCAATGTTACCGAGTTACATCTATCACATCACGTTTAAATGTGTTACATATTGACTCCAAACCAGTGTACCCAGTAAAAGCATCTGCTGAGGTTGATTTCAGGATGGTAAATAAGGTGGAAATTCAGAGTATTTGCTTGGGAAACATCTGAGGAACCGAGGAAAAAAAAATGACTTTCGAGTGCAGCAAAGCCAGAAACTTCAAAGCACGACCTTCCGATGTTTGAACTGAAGCCAACTATCTCATGCAAAACACTGCACCGAGTTGTTAGTGTCTGGCTCACCATGCCTGTTGATTCGTACAAGAACGAGAATAACACACATTTAATTTAATGCACTATAAGAAATACAAACTCGGTGCCATTTAAACTTAACAAGGTGGATTGTAAATAAATATTTGATGTAATTCTTAAAATATAACATATTATTGAAAAGTAACTGACAAGGGAACTACCACTATGCGCACACCTGTATTCGCTTTAGAGTTTGATGGCATCATCTCTGCTCTCTGTGGGACCGGTGTGCCAAAAAAATCGGGTGCGGAATGTAACTGACGTTTGCACATCTGTAAATGTTCACTAGAACTAGGGAATACTATATGTTAAACGGGACGTTTGTCTCACACGTTAGTTGAAGCGAGCGCAGAACTGCAATCTCATTTGTCTGCTGTGACGGCATTTCGAATCCTCTGCGTAGGTATACTAATTCTTTTACCGTGTAATACACACAATTTGCAACTACACTGGGCAACAATGAAAATGTTTCGGGCTTAAAAATAGTGAATTTACATGTATTTCCATCTGCTAAATTAAAAAATCACCATAAAAATAATAGAGTAGCTCTTTTTTTTTTTTTTTTTTTTTAAGAAGACATTGTCAAGTGTTAAAAGTGAGATATATTTTATATAGAATATGAGTAGTTGTCATGCAGTTTTTGAGATTACTCACTCAGATAAGATGTTCTCCATATCTCCATAAGCGCTTTTCGGTCTAGTTTAGACCATCTTCAGTGGGTGTTGACCAACTACTCTTTTTTTTTCTTTCTTTCTTTTATAGAAATGATGTTGAGAGTTAAAATTTGTAGCATCCATGTTCTAGTAGTTGTAATAAGTATGGTATCAGAATTACTTGTAAGCCATCTAGCTTATATATTTTAAAGAAGACATTGTCAAGTGTTAAAAGTGAGATATATTTTATATAGAATATGAGTAGTTGTCATGCAGTTTTTGAGATTACTCACTCAGATAAGATGTTCTCCATATCAACACCCACTGAAGATGGTGCTAAACTAGACCGAAAAGCGCTTATGGAGATATGGAGAACATCTTATCTGAGTGAGTAATCTCAAAAACTGAATGACAACTACTCATATTCTATATACAGTAGCTCTTGTTTTGAAGATAACGTGACATTTCATTCTTTAGAGTTAAGATCTTAAATTTGGGGGATTGTTTTTGGGAGTTGGCACACCTGTCAAATAACAAAACACAATCTGAGAGAAATTTTGGAAACTAAGCTATTCAAAAGTTAAGGAAGACATTTTTGTCGGACCACAAATAAGAGAACTTGTAAAGGATCCTGCATTTGACCTAATTTTGGAGGGGAAAGAAAAGGAAGCTTAAGAAGCCTTCAAGGGTGTTGTTCATGGATTTTTAGGCAACAAAAGAGATGACAACTACAAGCATTTGGTGACAGTGCTCCTGCAAAAATACCGTAACCTTGGATGTAACAACATGTCCCTTAAGATCCATTTTCTCCACTCCCACCTAGACTTTTTTCCTGCTAGTTGTGGAGCTGTTAGTGATGAACATGGGGAGAGATTCCATCAGGACATTTCTGTTATGGAACAAAGATATCAGGGCCGTTGGAATGAAGTAATGCTTGCGGATTACTGTTGGTCTTTGTATAGGGATTCTGCGGAACTCCATCACAAGAGGCAAGCTAAAAGACGACAAAGTCAATAGGCCACCACATGATTCTCTTCAGACACGACTATCTGGGAAGTATTTTTCCAGCAATTTAGAACTCTTAGCATGTAGTTACCAGTTAAAAAATCAAATGCACTTTCATTGTTGTTAGCATGTATGTAATTAAAATGTAACACTTTCTCTCAATCCGTTAATATGTAATACTTCCACCTTGTGTATATCATAGAAACTAGAGCTAATAAAAGTTATTCATTGTCATATTTCTTTTTCTCAACCAAAATTAGTAGGAATTGCCTCATGAAGTGCTTGAAACATTCAAAAATTATTTGTTGTTTCCCAGTGTTATTCTGAAAACTGTTATTTTAATTTTTAATTGTTTTATTTATGTTTTTTGGCATTGTTTGATGTTTCTTTATTGGTGAACTACAAGAAGGTGCAATTGAAATAAGGATAATTTATACACATTTGAACACAGAAAACTTGGAAATTACAGTATCAGAGTTTAACATGGAAGTTAAGCACTATTTTGCAGATATAGAATTATTGTGCTATTAAAAATGTCGTGTCAAATCGGTATGTTTTGTATCGCTGTAAGGACGCTTTTTCTATTCCTGGAACACGACTGCTCTAACGAAGCAAGTGCTGGAACTGACGACCTTTCTGTGTAATGCATACCCTCAGGGACTTTATAATTAAATGACTGTGAATTCGGTTTCCAAGTTTTGATTCATTTACCATAGTGAGACTCGAAACTGTATCATTGGGTGTTAGGGCACAGGAGACGTCATAATCCCACTGAGTAATTTCGAGACCATATTTAAAGCACGTTCTGAGTTCAGTAGTACGACTTGCACTATATCTTAGCCACCTCGCGAGTTCTCGTGCTTGATTTAGCCTTTTAAGAAACTTTTAATCATTTGCTGGGTGTTTTAATATTGTCGCGAACCCGTATCTACGATCGCGCGGCTTATTTACACAAAAGGAACTGACAGGCGGGCAGTGTGAAAACAAAGAGCCGGCAGACGAAGATAACATGCAGATAAAGTTCTGCCGAAACAAACAAACTTTGATAAATGGAAATTTCTAGTTACTTCTTGACGGATAGAGACTGTTGGGGCTCTGGTTTATTTTCGAATAATCTAGAAATTATCAGTAAGGTATTTAAAGAGGCGACGACTGGCCAAGAGGGAGTTGCAAGTTGTGAAACAAGAGTTGTTGTAAGACATGTAACAAGAGTGAGTGAGTCGCGAGAGATAAGCAGAGAACAGCTGAGTGTGTTGTTGTAAACTGAACGCTGTTTGTTGTCACCGACCTTTGGAAGATTGTCTTGTGATATGTGATGTAAGTTAGCTGCTACGGGGTGTATTTCTACGCAAATAAAGACCATTTAGAATTTCGGCAAATTGTACTTAAACCCACAAAGTCTCAATTATATTAAATAAATGACTAAAGCTCTTATGTGTCTTAATTGAGATGCACGAGTCTAGTTTAAGCAAACATGTAAATAAACCGTTGTTTAATAATATGTCTGTTGATACCGAAATTAAGAATTGCAATGTATAAAGAATCATGATTGATTTCAAAGGAATGTTGGTTCTTTGTTACAACACGTGCAAGGGCATTTGAGTCGAATAGCAGTTTGGGTGAATAAGTTGTTTTAACAAAAGAAACGTAAGAAACAGTGTCCTTAGCAGATTTCTAAAGGGGCTCACTTGACTTGTTAAATAGGGTGTTCTTTGAACCATCCATAATGACGACAAAATAGCCACAAAGAGAATCTTTGTGTGAAAAGAGGGTTTCCAAAAAGTGAAAGTTACATATAAACCCACACGCGCAGCTGTGGAGAAGTCTTCGGCGTGGAGCCGATTAGAGCACTTCGTGGCTGGCAAGCCATTGAAACAGTCTGAGGCGTGAGGGCGATTAGGGCAGTCCTCTTGTTCTGTCTTGGGCCAGGCATACCAGAAATGAGAGAATATATTTGTCGGTTCATATATACGTGAGGAACGAATAAAGTTTATCGAGTAATAAACATTCTGCCGTCAGTAACTCTAAACAGGGATATTGGTAACCCTTGGTCGGTAACTTTAATTTCGATGTTAAAAAAAAAAACAGTAAATAAATAAGTTTGAAACGGGCATTCCAGTGTCATGAAAATATCCTTCTCACACATATCCACGCATACCCTGAGAGAAACCTCATTGCTCGCCACATAGTTGCTTCAAATTGTAACGCTAACGTAGAACTCATTTGCTTGCCAATAAAATAAATTAGTTACAAATTGGCGTCCCAACGTGGAGCTGTGTGCCACCCACAATAAAATCAGTTTCACTGTTTTGACTGTACTCGTCCATGATAGTTGAGGCGTGTCTCTAATTTGTTCCTAATTTTTGGTAGCCAACCTCTGATCTAAGTACAAGAATCCGCCATTTTCGTTTTAGCTGTTAGTGTACTCATATGATATGTCCATTTTTTCCGAGGCGTTTACTGAATTACTTTGCCATGTACACACTAATAAAAGTTTGTAAAATCTCTTGGAAACTGGAATTCGCTCTCAAGTCGTATGTTTTTTAGCTGTACTTTAGCGAGCAGCACGTTTTGTCCCTTAAACCGCTATTCCTCTGAATTTTGCGCATTCCTCTTTCTAAGAACGTCAAGCAATACAGTTTAATAAGCGAAAACTGGACTAAGGCTCACATACTGTTTGACGGGTGGCCGACCTTCCAAATTAATAAGGCGCGGCTGACTCACTTGGTATAATGCCTAATGTGCCTATAAACTCCATTTATTGTGGTCTTGAACAATATATGTTCAGCAACCGCGCGTAGCCCGCCTCGGTAGCGTGGTGGTAGCATGTCTGCCTCACGTTCAAGAGGTCACGAGTTCGAATCTTGGTCAGGGTGAGTTACCTGGATAAGTTTTTTCCAGGGTTTTCCCTTATCCTGAAAGACGAATGTTGGATAACTCTAAGCTCTATGAACCGTTGGCTCATTTGAGCATCATTTCACCAATTCCATTCATCGTCCGATATGACTTAACGTTGGAGGACGTAAAATTAAAAAAAAAAAAAAAAACGCGCGTGCTCTCCAATACGCGGGAGAACCAGCAATCTCCGAAAAATTGTCAGTAGAGACGAATTGAAATTCCTACCTCACAAATTGTCAGCATATCTCACATTGTCTCATTAAACAAAATTTGTCCTATCATTTTTGTAGCATTCATCGTCCACCACACTACAATTTTCAGATCAGTGTTCTCAATATGGACTGTGTTCACCTTCATTTGTTGCGCCAGTTTGTTTACATTTCT
Organism: Mantis religiosa; assembly: GCA_030765055.1. Lineage (NCBI taxonomy): Eukaryota > Metazoa > Arthropoda > Insecta > Mantodea > Mantidae > Mantis > Mantis religiosa. The sequence continues at coordinate 31,657,558 of CM060949.1, read as the reverse complement.
ATGTGATCAGTGATCACTGTAAACTGGCACTTTTTCATCTAGTTTATTTTCTGTTCAAGATGATTTAGAAGTTCATTGTCTAATATCCATCGAACTGAAGCTTCAAATTCATTAGGGCCGCGCCGTGGCTCAGTGGTTAGACCGCTTGGCTCTCACCAAGGCGGCCTTGGTTCGATCCCAGGCGACCGCAAAGTGAGATTCGTGGTGGACAACACGGCGCTGGGGCGGGTTTTCTCCGGGATCTCCGGTTTCCCCCGCCATCACATTCCACCGGTGCTCCATCTTCATCTCATGTATCATCAGTGTCATCGCCTGCGGTGGCGTATGTAGTAAAAGTGGGCGTTAAACACTACACATCTAATTTTCATTTTTTCAAATGCGTTAACGATCGCGTACACAATTGTCATTGTAGTTACTTCTGGCTGGAGAATTTTCGCCCCAGAACTCAGGAATATGGTATTATTGAGTGTAGGAGTGATTGTTTGTGGAAGAATTAAAACCTGATGTTATTAACTTAGCGTCAAGGATTTCTTTTCTAACGGCAGTGGAACACGGTTGTAATAAAAATAATTTATTATTCATCCCAAAATGTGGGCGCGCGAATGCTGTCTAAGAATTAATTACTTCCTAGTAACAAGTTGAATATATTCTAAAGCGGGTTTCGTAATGAAAACTTACGGCGAGGGATACCGATGTTTCTCAGAGACACAAGGTCGAGGTATGCACGAGCGCACACATAGCAATATCGGGATCAAGGGCAACACGCCCGTCATGGCTTTATATGGAGCGCAGTCCGGCTCAATGAACAGGTGCGGCCAGGGCTGCCAATATCTTCATGTCAGACGTTCCCAGTATTGTCACACAATGCCACGCCTTCCACTTCACTAAGTAGCCAACATAATACGGCAAAATAGTTTAATGCTTTGTTACTATTTCCATGAGTGACAAAGAGAAGCCGCTTTGTTTATTTTTGGAACTAGGAACATTAATGCATGTTCAGAAGTATAGATAAAGGAATGCCAATTGCGAAATTTGTCGTATGATTTAAGTATTGCATTAACATAGACGCAGAGATATTTCCTCGTTAAGATTTTGATACTTGTTTTCATATTTAACCTCACCCTACCTCGTTGCTTTTAGCAGACTGACCAGTTAACTCTAATGGTTTCCTATTTATATATTCCTTTTACTTCTTCACCTTCTCGCATCATTCCGAACTGTGTTGTAGTGTGACCGTAGACATCGAGCAAGTTACGTGTAATGGAAGATGGCGTCATGGTATTGTACAGGAAGTGCCTTGAATTTCACAGTTCCATTGTGTATAATATTGACTGCAATCAGGTAAAACGTGTGTCAGCAAGCACGGCTACCTCTTTGATGAATGATACTAGATAAAGAGACTGTCACAACTTTCCGGTGCTTTGTTGTGAAATGCTTATCGCAGCTTCTGACAGCTGTTGGTTGCCCAATGACCGCCCTGAAATTGATAAGCAGAATGAATCACTCAAGTTAACTCCAACGCATTAAAAACGTAGTATGTGAAAACTGCTCACGGGTGAGGCTTTTGTAGTGACAAATATAGTACCTTTGTTTTAATGTTGGTGTCAGCGAAGGTTTTGCAGACTGTTTTATGTTCATGGTGTAGATAAAGTTAAACCATTGTGAATAAATAAAGGTACAGCAAATACGGAGTAGAACACATAATCACTAGAGAAATATATCGACGTCAATACCACATAGGGATTGTCCTAATTCTACAAGTGATGTTTTCTTCAATAAAAGTTATAAGTGTTCTAATAAATGAGAACACTAGTTCTAATAAAGTGTTCTAATAAATGAGAACACCAGTTCTAATAAAGTGTTCTAATAAATGAGAACTGCACTAGCAGGGAGTCACAACTCGCAACTTAAGTGCACTCGACACTATCCATTGAACTCGCTGAACTCCCACTGTTAACAGCCGGGTTCTAGCCTGTTTCTTATATACAGTCTGATTTTTAAAAGAAGGCAGTGAAGGTCATCTGTTTCTCCATGTGCAGTGCTGCACTGTTGCCTAGAACTAAGTTACGCATACTCTCCTCTTTACCCTCTCAACATACGAAATATAAACAAGTGTTCCAGGTTATCACATATCAACCAGGGGCGCTTCCTCCATAAGGTTGCAGGTTTGCGCTACACCCACTGATTCTGAATGTACAACAGGTGCATTTTGCACATTAAAGCTGTACTTGTTTGCATTGTTTTATATACAAACAGGTTTCAATTACGCTTATCGTCTGTAGCTGCCCATGACCGCAGAAGTCGAAATAAACCCTGATTAGCTGTAGGAGCCGCAGGTTTGCAGTGAAGAGTTAACCTAAGATTTCGCCCAAATGTAGGCTCTCTGAGGGGGTTGCGGGAAGGTGAAGAGATGGGAGGGGCTTCTTATACATTGCTTAAATGGAGGTTTATAAACCTAGCTCCTCCTACTCTTAGCAACGGCTATAGCGTGGCCTTCAGGCTTAGCTTCTGTGTGCTCTGCTTTTCGAACACAGGGAGAATTTAATTAAATGCATGGAGGTTATTCAGAAGAGAGCTCTGTTAAACAACAACGCCACACTTGTTCAGGCTTCTGGGTTTATGGCCACTTTGAAAGATTATAATTTTGTATTCCGCCCTGTCTTTCTTCTACAAGATCATGCCACATGTGGACATTTTGTACAATCAGCTGCAGAAACGAGACCGCAATGCAACGTTTACCATCGCCCAGCTAAACGGATTTAAAAGGGAAGTGCAAAAGGTAAGAAATAGCGTGGATATCGAGGAACACAAAGAAACTGCAATTAAGAGGAGAAGAATAGAAGATCATGATGTGAAAAGAAGAGAAGCTCTTGAAGTATGTGACATTCTTAGAGAAGCAAAGGACAGATTTAGCTTCACGGGGCATCTGGTAGCCTCAACTTCGTTTCATCAAAAAATTTCTAAGACATTTCCAGAGGATTCCCTTAGAGAAACAATAAAGTTCTGTCCTTTTATCATTGGAACAAATATTCGTAGAGAACTGACTGTAATTTACAGTCGAGAGGAATTTCGTGGAATGTCCGGCGCTTTGTGCTTGATGGACTTCAATAAGGAAAAGAATTTATGTGCTACATTCAGCGAATATGTCAAACTCCTCCGAGTACTGTTAACTATGCCAATGTCTACCGCTGAAGCAAAATGCTGTTTCTCAACTTTAAAAAGAATAAAAGCTTTCCTTAGGAACACAATGTCACAGGACCGATTGACAGCATTAGCAATGCTTTCAATTGAGAGAGATTTTGTTATGAAGATCAGCGACTTCAACGCAAAGGTTATCGATAGATTCGCCAGGTCTAAGGAGAGTAGAACAGAGAATCTGTATAAATAGGTGAGTCATTACTACTCTGTATTTTATTTTTCATTTGTGCACCACCAATAATTTAACCCACCAGCCGCCACTGATATCAAAAAAACATGCATAGTTAATCTGTATTAGCTTACTTTAAGAACAAAACTAAGTGGTTCGGGTTGTAGCGTCTTCATATATGTGCGTTCTTTTAAATAATTTTTGTACTATGTAACTTATATTCCATACTTACCGTTATTGTTGCTATGCATCGTAAGTTGACATTCCCGCACTAGTGCGCTAAATATTTCTCCATATGAATACATATAGGCGATGCACGTTCTAAAACCTAACATTTATTTTCAATTATATTTATTAATATTTTAGTTAATATCCTAACTACTAAAATTCCTATTATATAAATACACATAGTGCAAAAAATGGTATGTAATACACATGTGGTAAGCACATAACGGAATCTCGGCGCAAGGGCATCGTTTTTACAAACCCTTCCTAATTCCGTATAAAGTGCGTACCACATTAGTATCGCAATATACTATTATTAACGACTTTGTTAATTTACATGTTCATATCGACGCCGCCGATATACCGGATTTTTTACCCACGGAAATTCCTTTACATGCAAGCATATCTATTCACATGGGGCTGTCGCTTGTGGATAAAAGGAATAAGCTGTTCATTAATAAGGATCAAACTCTCGTCTTCCTGTTCAAAGAATTCCCTAAGAGAACAAACAAATTCTCTAGCTTGGCTATGCAATGTAACAACCCACTGTAAGCTGATCTTTGCCTTGGGCCATGTATCCTCCGTCTATCTCTAATCCTATCGCCACTACATCTTGCTTCCATAACAAAATACTGTGACTTTGTGAGTTCGTGGAATTAAAAGTCCAATATGCGAAATACTCTTTATTTGCGTAGAAATTCACTCCGTAGCAGCAAAATTACAGCACATATCACAACACAATTTTCGAAGGTCGAGGCAATAACAGCATTCAGTTTACAACAACACTCTGAGCTGTTCTCTGCTTACCTCTCGCGACTCACTCTTGTTGCATGTCTTACAACAACAACTTTTCTTTTACAACTTGCAACTCCCTTTTGGCCAGTCGTCGCCTCTTTAAATGCCTTACTGATAATTTCTAGATTATTCGAAAATAAACCAGAACCCGGACAGTCTCTATCAGTCAAGAAGTAAATAGAAATTTCCATTTATCCCAGTTTGTTTGTTTCGGTAGACCTTTATCTGCATGTTATCTTCGTCCGCGGGCTCTTGGTTATCACACTGCCCGCCAATCAGTTCCTTTTGTGTACACAAGCCCCGCTTTCGTAGATACGGGTTCGCGACACTGCTCCCTCCTCAAGGTTGGTCGTCCCGAACAGCACCATCGTAGCTGGCCAGACGATCCAGATGTACCACTATCTTCCCTCGGGGCACCTTCTGCATGCGGTAGATCACGTCGTTAGTCCTCTTCACCACCTGGTACGGCGAGGCATTCAGTTCACGTTGAGTTTTGCAAGATATTCAGCAACAACATTGGCAAAATGCGGTCGCGCATTCTCATGGTGCAGCATCCAGCCTGCTTCACGAAAATGTGGTCTTTTGCGCCTGATATGGACTTGCAATGTTTTCAGGACATCCCTGTTCTATTGTCCAGTTACTTATGCGTGTGCAGGTACAACATGCTGATAAACCATTCAATTAATATCAAAGAATAAAATGACCATAACTTTCCTAGCAGAAGCAACCACTTTTGCTTTTTTGCGGGGTTGGTGATGAAGGAGATTTCCACACTGAGCTTTGCTGTTTGCTCTCAGGATCAAAATGATGTAGCCAAGTTTCATCAGCAGTGATTACGTTTGAAAAAAATTCCGGATCGTCCTCTCACATCAACTTTAACTGCATGCGGACAGGAATGTGATTGTCCTTTTGTTCGGGAATCAACAGTCTTGGAACCTATCGCGCACAAACACATCTCATGTGTAATGTTTCTGTCGCTAACGTCTGGGTGGCACCCAATGAAATGTTCAGTATTTCAGAAAGTGATCTTAAGGTAATTCATCGATCCTCTCTCACAATGGCAGCAGCAGTGTTGATGTTTTCTTCTGTAAGAACAGCAACTGGAGCACCGGGTCCATCTTCCTTTGAAATTGATTGTCTCCCCTCTTTAACATTTTGAACAACCTTCGATCTGTACTGTAGGGAGGAACATATTCTCCATATGACTCCTGTAATATTGTATAGACCTCAGCTGAAGATTTGTTGAGACGAAAGCAGAATTTCAAAGCCGCATATTGTTCCTTGCGTGTTACCTCCATTGCAGCGGTAGGCGATACTGAACCTGTGTGAACTTGCCTGTTTCTCACATGCGGGAACCAGGAGTACCAACAATGAAACTACTACGGCGTGTTTGTTTCACATTAGGCTTACATTATAATAAGATTGAATTTTAGTGTGAAAAATTATGGCCGTAAAAAATTATGATTATTGTTTATTGAACAGCCCTCGTATTTCCTGTCTCTTGTACTTAGTTATTCCTTGTGGTCATTCTTAAAAGCACAGCAACCATTTTGATAACCCAGGTGTAGAACAGAAACAAATGGGTACTAACTAATTTTTTCTCGATTATATGCGTCATTATTGCAGAATTATAAATAACACGCAGAACAGATGAAAGTGGAGCAGAATTAGCAGTTGAATAAAAATATCTGTGTAGAAGGAGTGTGAAAGGCTGGCCCCGTAGCTCAGTCAGTAGAGCACCTGCCTGCTGTGTAACGGGTCCCGGGTTCAATTCTCGACGGGTTGGGGATTTTTCTCCACCCAAGATGATTCCCCAGAGTCTAGAAGTATGAATGAGAGTGTGAATGTGTGCGTGATCTAATGGTTAAAAAAGAAATATTCAAAGTACCAGTAACCCAAAGTCTACGAGATAACACCATCGATATGTTCCAAAGGAGAACGGTCGCCGATATGACCGCTGCAGTTAAAGACAGGAGAGAGAGAAAAAAAAAAGAAAGAAATTGAAATTTAGAAGGTGAAGGTTCATTTTCAGATCAGTGTAATATTTTAAATCTTTAAACACTGTTCTTCCCGGTTTCCTGTCAAATGAAAAGAACACCTTGCCGTTTTAACATGGAAGGCTGACAAATGTATGGCTTCTTTTGTTTCGATAAGAAACAATCTTTGCTGACATTGTGGATGAATGCTAGTGCTCCAGTTTTTATAATCGTCCTTATTTGTATAGCTGACACATTTATGTTTTCCAAAGCATTATCTTCACGCTGTTCCCTTTAAGATAAAGTGACCTATAATGGGCCACTACGAGTTATAAGGTTCACAAGTCTCTCTGCACTAATAGCAGAATAACAATAGATCGTACTGTCAGATTCTAAATGATGACATGTGCTCATACAAGGAATGTAAAGAAGTGAATCTGAAAGATATTACATGTATAATTAGAAGTATTAAACTACTTCAGAGTTTAAAATTTTATTTCATTTATTTCTTGCATCTTACGAGGCGAGTTCAAGTTATAACAAACACCTTCTACTTTTTTCAGGACTAGGACCAGAAAGTAACTTGTTTCTTTTTTAAAAAAATGCACGTGGACTCTTTGTGAATGCGTGACAGAGATGGCAGCACTGTACAGTGCATAGAACTCTGGTGGCAGTGACGAGGGTTAGACTGTTTTTTATACTTAAAATGGCTAGGTTTTCATTACAAGAACAGCGTGTAATCATTCATTATATCCATTTTTGTGGTGTGACACCTATTGAAATTCATCACCAGTTGAGTGAGGCATGTGGTGATTTTTTTTTCTGTAGTTTACGTCCTCAGACGTTAAATCATATTGAACGATGAATGGAGTGGCTGAAATGATGCTCAAATGAGCCCGGGGTCCATGGAACTTAGAGTTACACGACGTTCGTCTCTCAAGATAAGGGAAAACCGCGGAAAAAACCTTATCCAGGTAACTCACCCTGACCGAGATTCGCCCGCCTCGGTAGCGTGGTGGTAGCATGTCTGCCTCACGCTCAAGAGGTCCCGAGTTCGAATCTCGCTCAGGGTGAGTTACCTGGATAAGGTTTTTCCGGGGTTTTCCCTTATCCTAAAAGACGAATGTCGGGTAACTCTAAGCTCTATGGACTCCGGGCTCATTTGAGCATCATTTCAGCCATTCTATTCATCGTCCGATATGACTCAACGTTGGAGGACTTAAATAAAAAAATGACAGAGATTGGAACTAGGACCTCTGGAACGTGAGGCAGACACGCTACCATCTACGCTACCAAGGCGGGCAGGCATGTTGTGATGATACCATGTATGTGACTAATGTGCGTTCCTGGATGCGACAGCTCAATGAAGGCAGAACATCCTGTGACAACAAACCAAGACAGTTGCAGACATCGCCTTCAAAATTGACATTTCCTTGGGATATGTGTACATAATCCTGCATAAAGATCTGAAAATGCTCAATCGGCGACCCTCCAAAATAACGTTTTCCACTCGCTGGATCATGTCGTCAGACCGGCTGGTGCGAGGCTCTGTCTGTCTTGGTTTGTTTTCACACGATGTTAATTTATGCTACGTGCTAAGCGACATGTGCGTGACGTCTTTCTTGAATTCGTTCTTAAATGATGACTTGCAGAATAGTTTATAGAGGAGGAGTAGATAAGTTATAAATGTTGAATGGGATAGAAAACAGTCGATTCCAAAAACATCATACCTTAGACACACAGAGTAGTGGTACCAATTTTACACGAGTTTACAAACTGTTATTCATTAGCGTACTTTCACACACAACTTTAAACACGCTCCTGAAGCAACAATGTGTCCATGCATCAGTTGACCGTAACATTAGAACATTAAGTGGCAGATTTACACAGCGGAACCAATTGGATTTAAATATTCAGCCAACACGCGTTTTTGTTGTACAGCCATGTCAAAAAATGCTAAAATTAGGGAGATGAGTCCAGGGTCCATAGAACTTAGAATTACCCGACATTCGTCTTTCAGGATAAGGGAAAACCGCGGAAACAGCTTATGCAGGTAACTCACCCTGGCCGACATTCGAACTCAGGATCTCTTGAACGTGAGGCAGACAAGCACGCAACCATCTACGCTACATAGGCGGGCATTATATTAAATGAAACTATTTTTAATCATAACTGTTTATACAAGCACCAGCCCTGCATTGCAGATCAATTCTCCCCTCCTTTGTTTTTAAGAAGCGTTTATTTTAATACCTATTTACCTGATATACTTTGCCTATAATCATTGTCACACTCAACCCTTCTTCATAGGAAACTTCTAGCGAACAGCTCCTGCCCCCTCGCCCCTTCATCTAACTTATTTTCCCCTGAGCAGTTTCGCAGTTTTTTCGAAACTCCCTGTTTCTAAAACGACGAGACAAGCTCTCGGAATATACGGCCGGACCAACTATTATGGTCCGCCCGCAGACTTCAGTACTGCGGGAAATGAGAGAGATGAGTATGAAGCTACTGGAATTAATTTAATTTATTACAAGAACTTTCGAGGAACGGAAATAATTGAAATGCTAGAAGTATGAAGCGCCTCGCGCAGCGGGATTCAAATAAGAAGGTACCACCTAACAGAAATGTGGTAGCTGTGAAATGGAGTGCTTCATGAGCAAAACAAGTACACTTACAAATTGTACCATTTGTTGGAATGCTTCGAAACAAGTGACCAAGAAATTGTGCAGAAGAATTCAAGTGTAAGAGGGCTTCAAAGCGTTTGGCTAACATGAATAAATAATTACGAGGGCTGTAAAATAAAGAATGATGATAATTTTTACGGTCATACTTTTTCGCACTAAAATTCAATTTTATTAAATTCTGTTAGACAAATGGAAACAAACACGCCGTAGTAAATATTGTTGGTACTCTTGGTTCCCGCCCGTGAGAACCAGGCAAGTTCAGACATGTTCAGTATCGCCTACCGCTGCAATGGAGGTAACATGCAGTTAAAGTTGATGTTAGAGGAAGAACCTGAGTTTCTTTCAAACGTAATCACTGCTGATGAAACTTGGCTACATCATTTTGATCCTGAGAGCAAACAACAAATCTCAGTGTGGAAATCTCCTTCATTACTAACCCCAAAAAAGCAAAAGTGGTTGCTTCTGCTGGGAAAGTTATGGTCATCTCATTCTTTTGATATTCACGGAATGGTTTATCAGCATGTTGTGCCTGCACACACATTAGTAACTGGACAATACTACAGGGATGTCCTGAAAACATTGCAAGTCCATATCAGGCGGAAAAGACCACATTTCCGTGAAGCAGGCTGGCTGCTGCACTACGATAATGTGCGGCCGCATATTGCCAATGTTGTTGCTGAATATCTTGCAAAAATTAACATGAAGTGTATCCCTCACCCTCCCTATAGTCCGGATTTAGCCCCATGTGACTTTTTTCTATCCCCAACTTGAAGAAACGCCTTCTTGGGAGGCATTATACATCATTAGAAGCAGTGGTGAAGGCTGCGGAGTCGATTTTGAAGGTTCTCTCAAAAAATGGTTTCCAGCATGTCTTTGAAGACTGGCAGAAACGCTGGGACAAGTGCATCGCATTCAGGGGAGACTATTTTGAGAAGAACCATCAAAATTATGGGGATGAGTAACGGTACGTTGTCAAAAAAAAATTGTGATCATTCTTTATTGAACAGCCGTCGTACTAATCTCTTTGACTATTCTTAACAACATGAAGTATAAAAATAACTGCTGCAATATGTACCTGTAAATCGTAAGATTTTTTCAGCACATCTAGAAATGGGTAATTTGTGTGCTTTTGTCCGAATTGTAAAGTCTAGAATGAAATTATTGAAGGAAAAAAAAAGTGAAACACACACGTAGAAGTGACATATATGTTCAGATGTTTAATGAGTACATTGTTATCAGGGAAGAGACATAGCAAGGGCATGACGATGAATGGCAGGTCATAAATTCACATTTTACGTCCCACTTTCATCCTCAGGGCAATAAAATTTAATTGACGATAATTACAACTGCCTTCCGGCGGCAATAGAGATTGATGTTGGGCGCGGAGCAGGTGGAGTATGCGTGTACTTGGTCTCATTAATGCTGATTTATTGCCCGATTCTAGTTTTCGTTTCGGACTCTAATTGCGAAAACTTTCAGCAAAAGTAATCAAGAAATAAATTACGGTTATTTTTACCAAGCAAAATTAAAAAAAAAAAAAAGTAATAATTCTGTGAGAGATGATCTTTAGTGGCTAAGTGATATGTTCATACAGATTGCATAATTGTTTGGTCCTTAGTATTTGTAAGATTTCAGACGTTTCTTTTTTTCTTTCTTAAGGCAAACGTGGAAACATTTCTGAGAAGATAAGACATGAAGAACTGCTAAGTTTAATAAACTTAAAATTGCGCTGCAGAAGCCGTTTTGATTTTAATTTCATAACCCTCGCTTGGTATCAGCTCTGGAAAAACATATGTCCGGGGTCTTTTTACACCCCAAAGTGATTCTAACAATTATATGGCCATAAAGTGTAAATATTTCCACAAAAATAATAAAGTCTTGATTCTGAGAGCAAAGTACATCTTTTAAATTAAAACGTCATTGTTGTAAGCTATAGGTATATGTTACGTACTAGCCATGTCGGAAACGTGTGTGTGTGTGTGTGTGTGTGTGTGTGTGTGTGTGTGTGTGTGTGTGTGTGTGTGTGTCTGTGTCTGTGTGTGTGTGTGTGTGTGTCTGTGTGTGTCTGTGTCTGTGTCTGTGTCTGTGTCTGTGTCTGTGTCTGTGTGTGTGTGTGTGTGTGTGTGTGTGTGTGTGTGTGTGTGTGTGTGTGTGTGTTTTTTTAGTGCCAAAATTTACCTCACACTATATAACAATACTGTCCTTTCATGTTATGATCTGCATTATCACTTTATAAATGAACTTTTACTCATTTTCCACTTGAAATGATGAACATTCATTTCAGAACACTTTTACTCTTGCATGTTCTTTGCAGATAAATTTGTGACAGCTATCATATTGTTTCTTCGCTTTCTTGCCCTTTGACCTTGGACAGGAATCACATCTTATTCGTTTCATATTTGGAAAATCTTGGTCCTGTTGATTGCCACTTAGAAGATGCTTGAGTTAGTGCTGAACGTATGTGTTGTATTTTGCACTGGGGGGAAAGACTTCGGCTCTCAATTTGAGGTCTGAGTAGCTCTTTTCCCAGTTCTGAGAGGAATTCTCTTCTAGCACTTTTACCTCTCATATGATTTAAAAATGTACAGTACAGGACGTAAGCATTGAGGTATGCTAATGCCCGATTTTACCAACAGATGTTAAACTCGACGTTAAGAAATGTAACGTAGCAATTGTCAGAGCCGTAACACTAATGTTAAATTTCTTGCATTTCACCATCCTGTTTTCTGAAAATGTTAACAAACCTGTGTTAACGCCAAGAAACTTGTAAATATCACAGCTTTAGAAGGCTATGGATGAGTTGTATTACTTTTTGAACGTACTGCGATGCGCTTTTGTTTTCATTTTCGTCTGCACAAGCTGAAAAATGGCGGATGAACAAAATCATAAATAAAGCCGTGAGACAAATTTCTCATCGATGGAGAAAGAATTATTAATTGAAATGGTGACGAAGGGTAAGGATATCGTGGAAAATAGAGGGCGGATGCGTTGAATGTAAAAGAGAAAGATGTCACGGGGAAAATATTGGAAACGAATTTAATTGAAATGCATGTGTCACTACTACAAGCACCAAACAACTTGTCAGTATTACGTAAATTTAAAACGAGGTGCGAAGGACAAGTGACTTAAAGGTTTCAAGACGGCAGGTGAACAGTGTATTATCCACATAATTCAGTGAATTATAAAATCGCAAAGTTATTAATACTTGAAGCATAGGCGAGATCGGTATATTCCTTTCCAAGCATGTTCTAATTCAGTTTTACGTAAATTTAAAACGATGAACGAAGAAGGACAAGTGACTTGAACGTTTCAAGACGGCAGGTGAACAGTGTATTATCCACATAATTCAGTGAATTATAAAATCGCAAAGTTATTAATACTTGAAGCAAAGGCGAGATCGGCATATTCCTTTCGATTCATGTTCTAACCTCTCTTGTTCTTCCGCAGCAACCTTCATAGCAACATGTTTCGACAGTCCGTAAAAAATTTTCTTCGGCTAGCTCCTCAAAATCATTTCTCCTCATAGGCCGTACTCTATTACGAATGCCCTTTAGATGGTCTTAAATATAGCAAATCCACATCAACAGCTAAGTTCATGCTCGCCATTTTGACTATTTATAATTGTTAAGGACTTAACATCAAAAATTTGGTTTGTTAGTTTAACAAGAGATTTAACACGAGTGTTACGCTAACACTTGTTGGTGAAATGCAATTTTTGTTTTAACTATTGCTAAACTCATGTTAAGTCTTAACATCTGTTGGTGAAATCGGGCATGTCAAATATATCAAGAAATAGAGCAAGCGGCCACCTTCTTGTTCCACGTTTCATTGAATAGTGCCTAACCATCTTATCAACAATATCAGCACCTGACTTTGTTGAGTTGTAGGACATTATCACTTCAGGTTTTTTATTTTTTCAGGTATTTTTTTTCCACATCTAACTTCCACGAAACGCAGCTGCTAGCTTTGTATTTTATAATAATTTGTTACAACAATGCATGTATATGTATTGTTTACGAATTTGTAACGACAAATGACATACAAATGAAGGTTCAGAAAGTGCATTGTTGCCAAGTTTTAATTATTGTAGTGAATTTGTATTATAAGGTTGAAAATCACATATTGTATGCTATTTTCTGACCCTGTTACTACAAATTCAAAATTCTGTGCTACCGACAGTCATATTACCATAAATATTTTTACCATTTATACTAAAAAGTACACAAAAAGAATATCTGGAGGATGAGAAATCTACGTTTACATTAAAACAGTTTCTACGTAGTTATTACAGCCTTGGCGGTCTATAAAGACCCCAGACACCAAACAAGGGCTAAAGAAGAAGTTTCATGTACCCATAATATAAATTTGTCTTGTCTTGTTCTGCGTTTAACATTCATTACTTATAGCTGGTATTTGCTGTTCTTGAAATTTCCCGTTATGTGATGATGATGATGATGATGATGATGATGATGATGATGATGATAATGATAATGATGATGATATGTATAAGGGCGCTCAACTGCAGAGGTTATCAGCGCCCTTTCTTTAATGAATTAGTCATGGCAAAAGCCAGATATAAATTTTTCTAAAACTATTAAATACAAAAATACATGCACATAATAAACAATAAAAACAAAAAGAAATATAAATCTAAACTGTCAAAAATTCTCTTCACTAAATCCTAAAGTATACCCTAGAAAAGAATCTAAAAACCTCCACTACCCTGTTATCATCCGCTAGCATTTCTGCAAAGCTGTCCGGCAGCTGCAGAGATGATAAGATCTGCTAGGTAAAAACACTCTAGCAGCACGTGTCGCATGGACACAGTGGAACAGGCTCCTTTTTAAAAAGAAAACTATAAGTAAAAAAGCAGTGCCCAATACGCAACCGAGCCAAACTTACCTCCTCGCGACGAGATGAACGACAGGAGGTAACCTAGGGAATCGGAAGTTCTTTCACATATCTAAGTTTATTATTGCGGAGAGCGGACCACTTTTCCTGCCAGCAGGTTTGCACAGCTCTCCGAAATACGGCCCTAAAATCTTCCGATGTCACAGATGGTACTCGAACCGTGGGCTTCATGGTAGCCGTCTTGGCTGCCGAATCCGCCATTTCATTCCCCCGCAAGCCTACGTGACCAGGGATCCATGCACACACCACGCTAACGCCAGAAGCGTGTAAAACGTGGAGGGCACCCTGTATACGCTGCACAATAGGGTGGTAGTTGTACAGCTGCCGTAGGCTTTGAAGTGCACTGAGGGAATCACTCAGGATTAAGCAGTCTCCCAACTTTCGTCGACGTACGTGTAAAATGGCCCGGTATATTGCATAGAGCTGTGCAGTAAAAATGGAAGTGCTAGTGTGGAATCCGAATGTATACGGTTCGGTTCCACACACGTAAGCACAACCAACTCCATTTGAGCTCTTGGGGCCATCAGTATAAATTATAAAATGGTCCTCATATCGCGATAAAAATTCTAAAAAACATGTGCGGATACTAGACATAGACATGATAGATTTATCATATTTAGTCATGCCCAGATCAACATGGGACGCTCTGCACACCCAAGGAGGTTATGTCCTCTCCCCCCTAGGATACATCTTAGGCATTTCAGTATCAAGCTGTCTAAGGAGCTCCCGGAATCGAAAACCAGGTGGCTTTGGTTTAATAGAAGTGTTCCTATAACGCGCGTCCATTAAGGTGTTAAAGAACGGCGTAAATGATGGATGTGTGGGCATGCAATTAAGTCCACAGCCATAATTTGCTAATAACATGTTGCGCCTGTACTGCAGAGGAGGTTCTGCAGATTCAGCATACAGGCTTATAACACGGCTCATTGGAAATGCACCAGCTGCTATACGTATGCCACAATTAAGTACTGTTTCTAGTCTTTTCAGCACAGATGGTCGTGCTGAGCCATAAACGATACTACCATAATCTAATTTGGAACGGATGAGTGCGCGATAAAGTCGCAATAACACTGTACGATCCGCTCCCCACGATTTTCCACTTAGTACCGTTATATGTGAAGATATGTACACATATTTCCGTGTGGCAAAGCACACATATATACTATCTTTTTTAATTTGCAGTAAACTATTCTATTCGGCTCAAAAGTTCAATATCGATATGTAAATGTAAAGTATGTAAATGCTTTGCGGTCTTCTGAATCTAAAAGTTAGTTGCATCGTGTTTGTCTGTGAACCATACAACTCGGACACGAAAAGTGTTTAAATACCAAATTTGGTATTTAGGTTCAGCATCTTCCAAGGATGCGACACGAAGATCTTCAAGAAAATCCCTCCATTACTTTTGAAAGAAACTCTGGATCTTCCTCTAACATCAACTTTAACTGTTTGCAGACCTGCATGCGAATGTCCTTTTGTTCGGGAATCAACAGTCTTGGAACCCATTGCGCATAAACACGTCTCATGTGTAATGTTTCTGTCACCAACGTGTGGGTGGCACCCAATGAAATGTTCAGTATTTCAGAAAGCGATCTTAAGGCAAGTCGTCGATTCTCTCTCATAATGGCAGCAGCAGTGTTGATGTTTTCTTCCATAAGAGCAGTAACTGAAGCACCGGGTCCACCTTCCTTTGAAATTGACTGTCTCCTCTCTTTAAACATTTTAAACCACCTTTGAGCTATGCTGTAGGAAGCACAGTCTCTCCATAGGCCTCCTGTAACGTTGTATAGGCCTCAACTGAAAATTTGTTGAGACGAAAGCAGAATTTCAAAGCCGCATATTGTTCCTCACGTGTTACCTCCATTGCAGCGGTAGGCGATACTGAACATATCTGAACTTGCCTGGTTCTCACAGACGGGAACTAAGAGTACCAACAATGAAACTACTACGCCGTGTTTGTTTTACATTAAGCTAACAGAATATATTAGGATTGAATTTTAGTGCGAAAAATTATGACCGTAAAAAATTATGATCATTCTTTATTGAACAGCCCTCGTAGTATTAAATTTGATTTAGCGAATTTTTAGCATCTCTTAATGTGGGACTTGGTGCCTTTTGTCTAACATTATTTGGCAACGCTACAGTCACTTCCTCTGTGTGTTCTCAAAAGCTACTTAAATAGTTTAGGTTAAAAATTATAATAATATTCATTTAAACATCTTTGCCTGTTTATTAATAAGAGTTGATGTATTACAGAAGGTTCCTGTAACGTCCAATGCAGCACCTGATGTGACGTCCTCAACAGGCTCGCGACGTGAAAAGGATAAGAGCTCCAAACGGAAGTCCAACCTCAACCGTTCCCTCACGGCCGAAGAGGTCCACCTTGATGAAATCCACGGTAAGTACTGATTACGTAGAAAATGAAGCTAGCTACAGTGAAGCAATGAATATTACACAAATATAAATATTTTTAACAAAAAAGCTTCACTTATCTTAAGAAAATGGTGTTAATTTTTCTTTCTAATGGAGATCGATTTCAAAAATAGATTTTCACCATCAGTCCATAACTCCGTTGTCAAGGATTTCGGTTACGATGTTCTTATGTTTTTTCAGTATTACCAAAATCTGAAAACGAAACAAACCTAAAAACAGAATCAACTGCTGGTATTCCAAAATTCATTAAGCGATGTTTATTTTTTTAAATGAATATATTTTCCCAAACCATTAAATCTATCGGACCATTTAATTGTTTTAATATTTTAACTTCGAGGTTTATTTCATGGTTAAATGACCAAAAATGATCTGCTACAGCACATTTAAGGCTATAAAATTCACATTAGGAACTGAAATTAATGGATTTCTTCCTTTTCTAGATTTGAAGATAATAATACATAATAAATTAGATTTTGGTATTTATATGAAGTCTATTCATATTGATAATTACATAAAAAAGTAAAAGTTTTAACCCCTTTTCACATAAATTTGCCGTTTTAATAGTGTAATTTATAGGTTAATAAAGAAGAATTGAATAAAGAAGAATTTAATAAAGAATATAAACATATTATTAACACTGCTTTAATTAATGGTTTTAATAAAGAGTTTACACAAAAAGAGATTGAAAAATTAAATATAAAAAATCTGTTAATTATATTTCTGCCCTTAAAAATAAAAGACAATTATAATTTTAAAACATTTACTTACCATCCTTGGGTTAATAAACAACTTCATTAAACATTTACTACATTTTTAAATAAGATAATATTCCTAATAATAAAAAATCTAGCATTTATCAATTTAATTGTTTAGGTTGTGATGAGGTTTATATTGAAAAGACGAAACGTAATTTAGAAACCAGAACGAAAGAACATTTTCGTAACATTAAGTATAAACAAATTGATAAATCGGACGTAGCTGATCATTTTTGGTCATTTAACCATGAAATAAATGCCGAAGTTTAATTATTAAAACAATTAAATGGTCCGATAGATTTAACGGTTTGAGGAAAGATATTTATTTTAAAAAATAAACATCGCGTAATGAATTTTGAAATACCAGCAGTTTATTCTGTTTTTAGGTTTGTTTCTTTTTCAGATTTTGGTAATACTGAAAAAAAAACATACGAACACGGTAAACGGAATCCTTGACAACGGAGTTTATTGATGGGCTGATGATGAAAACAATCTCTTTTTGAAATCGATCTCCATTAGAGAGAAGAATTAACATCATTTTCTTAAAATATGTGAAGCTTTTTGTTACAAATATTTATATTTGTGTAATACCCACGGTAACTGTTTACATTGCTCAGAAAAATATGGATCATGTGGTGTTAGCAGCGAAAAGCGGACGTCAAAACTGCGTTCTGGGTGCGTCTGGGTTACTCAGTTATTTACGCATTGATTCGGTTTTCAATCCTGCCCCAGACCGGTAGTTTTTAAGCGCGCCTAAAAGGGATAGTCATTTTAGCATGTAAAATAACTACTGTCGGACAAAAAGTCGGTTCAGCACACGAACCTGGCAAATGACAGCGTTATTAACAACCTATTTATTTTTTATTTTCTAACTGCATTTTGCTGCTTCTTGAAGAGTTATCTGGATTCATGACGATGTGATCTGTTAGCAGAGAGTAACAAAGTGACCACCAAGAGATAGCGTTCAAAATATAAAGTAGGGGGAAAAATAGGAAATTTCACAAGGTTACGTTTCAGCCATGCTCATTTTAGAGTAGAAACAATGCGGAATCATATTTAATCTAGCAGAAATTCAGCAGAAACTATCTGCAGTGACTACAAAAAAATATTTGTCTCTACTTTACATTAGAGCTAAAATGTTATTTTTAATATGCGTAAGGAATAACTGGCAAGAGGTTTATTTATTCCAGCGGTTATGGAGATTGGTCGTTTTGCCTGTCGTGCTAAGTTAAAACTATACGGCAGTTTTGTCGGCAACAGTTATTACTTAAAACTACTAAATGTATTATGTCAACATCACACAGAAAAATTTACAACACCGATGAAATTGAAAAAGACAGAGGGGTGGGGGGGAGAGGTAAATCAGGTAACAAAATGTTTGTGTTTTCTGCAGATTAAAAGTTAGGCTTTTCTCTCCGTTAGTTTGACCGCGACAGTGAGGAAAGGAAAATCCTGAACATCAGCCTAAAAGATAAAGTGAAGAATGAAGTATTGCGAAGAAAAAGCGGCCTAGAAGATGTAGCCACCGAAGCGAAGAGGATGAAATGGTAATGGGCAGGACATGTGGCGAGAATGTAGTATGGGATGTGCGACAAGGGAGGAGAAGCAGAGGACGTCCGAGGATACGATGGTCCCAGGAGTTTGAAGCGATTTAAGTTGGCGAGCAAAGAGTTCTACGTTGGGGTGACAGTTTGAAAGCAATAATAAAATGGGTGGCACACAGTTCCACTTTCCGCTACAGTTTGATACCATAATGTTTAGCTCAGGGTAAAGCAATGAAGTTTATCTCAGGGCAGTGGCGGCTGGTGGGTTAAATTATTGGTGGTGCACAAATGAAAAATAAAATACAGAGTAGTAATGACTCGCCTATTTATACAGATTCTCTGCTCTTCTCTCTCTAGACCTGGCGAATCTATCGATAACTTTTGCGTTGAAGTCGCTGATCTTCATAACAAAATCTATCTCAATTGAAAGCATTGCTAATGCTGTCAATCGGTCCTGTGACATTGCGTTCCTAAGGAAAGTTTTTATTCTTTTTAAAGTTGAGAAACAGCATTCTGCTTCAGCGGTAGACATTGGCATAGTTAACAGTACTTGGAGGAGTTTGACATATTCGCTGAATGTAGTACATACATTTTTTTTCCTTAATGAGGTCCATCAAGCACAAAGCGCCGGACATTCCACGAAATTCCTCTCGGCTGTAAATTACAGTCAGTTCTCTACGAATTTTTGTTCCAATGATAAAAGGATAGAACCTTATTGTTTCCCTAAGGGAATCCTCTGGAAATGTCTTAGAAATGTTCTTGATGAAACAAAGTTGAGGCTACCAAATGCCCCGTGAAGCTAAATCTGTCCTTTGATTCTCTAAGAAGGTCACATACTTCAAGAGCTTCTCTTCTTTTCACATCATGATCTTCTATTCTTCTCCTCTTAATTGCAGTTTCTTCGTGTTCCTCGATATCCACGCTATTTCTTACCTTTTACACTTCCCTTTTAAATGCGTTTAGCTGGGCGATGGCAAATGTTGCATTGCAGTCTCGTTTCTGCAGCTGATTGTACAAAATGTCCACATGTGGCATGATCTTGTAGAAGAGAGACAGCCAGAATACAAAATTATAATCTTTCAAAGTGGCCATAAACCCAGAAGCCTGAACAACTGAGGCGTTGTTGTTTAACAGAGCTCTCTTCTGAATAACCTCCATGCATTTAATTAAATTCTCCCTGTGTTCGAAAAGCAGAGCACACAGAAGCTAAGCCTGAAGGTCACGCTATAGCCGTTTCTAAGAGTAGGAGGAGCTAGGTTTATAAACCTCCATTTAAGCAATGTGTAAGAAGCCACTCCCATCGCTTCACCTTCCCGCAACCCCCTCAGAGAGCCAACATTTGGGCGAAATCTTAGGTTAACTCTTCACTGCAAACCTGCGGCTCCTACAGCTAATCACTGTTTATTTCGACTTCTGCGGTCATGGGCAGCTACAGACGATAAGCGCAATTGAAGCATCTTTGTATATAAAACAATGCAAATAAGTACAGCTTTAATGTGCAAAATACACCTGTTGTATATTCAGCGTAGCGCAAACCTGCAACCTTATGGAGGAACCGCCCCTGTCTCAGGGTATGCGTGGATATATATCAGAAGGATAGTTTTAATGACACTGGAATGTCCGTTTCAAACTGGTTTAATGATTGTTTCTTTTTATCAGAACATCGAACTTGAAGTTGCCGACCAAGGGTTATCAATATATCACTGTTCAGAGATACTGAAGGTGGAATGCTTATTACTCGATAAACTTAATTCGTTCTTCACGTACATATGAACCGACAAATATCTTCTCTCATCACTTCTGGTCTGCCCTCGACTAAGGCAGAAGAAGAGGACTGCCGTAATCGCCCTCAGGCCTCGGACTGAATGACCACACAGCTGCGCGTGGGTGTGTAACTTTCACTTTCTCGAAGCTCTTTATACACACAAAGATTCCCTTTGTGACTATTTTGTCATGCCATTATTAAGGGCCTGAAGAATGCCCTCTTCAAACAAAGTTAAGTCAACACCAACTCCAATACTCAGACCATAATACAGATTCCAAGATGGCGCCCGTCGAAGCCCAGCGACTCTGGTTACGCAGAACAGAAAACTATACACAATGGACATAATATAATCCATATTAACGGAGCAGCGAGGTAACTCCTAAGCATTTATCACTTTATACTTTCAACTAAAACGTGTAATAACATAAATAAAGAGCATCATGACAAATCCTAAGAGCTTATCACATTATATAGTAGCACGACATGCATTTTCCACCTTATACTTCCAATCAAAATTTAATTTATAAGGTATGACAACTCATAAGCATTAAACACAGCAAACTTTATCTTATTGGACTGTATCATCCTATCGTCTGTAGCAAGTGCTAAAGTTTCATTTATATTGTTTACATAGTAACCTTTTCTGGTAAGGACATAGGTACTGCTTATACTATAATATTTAAGAGAACTCACCAGATTGTCCAATTTACTCCAATTGTCACGTTTGAAGGTGTCAGTTCCCTCACACTGCAAGATCCATTTAAAATTTTCCACTGGTAGGCTCATAATATTGCTTCTAGGTTATGAAATACTTTGAAACTCATTAAGTGAAGGAACATCAGTGAAGCTGGGATCTTGAATGTTATTGAAAAGAACGTAACTAATCGTCTTTAATAATTACTATCAGTGGGTTAAAATCTCCTCACCACTTCGGTTCAAAACTGTCAATAACATCTTGTGCACACCAAATATTAAATTTATCTTTACTCTCTGTAAAATGTGTTGGATGCATTCTTCAGGATTTCGTCTTTTCTGGTTGAGCTTTAATGTGTGATAGGATGGCTGATTCTTAAAAATCGTGGGGTAGGCATCATCTATTAATTTTGGTACTTTTTGAAGGGCACGAATTTGTTCACCATCATTTACTGGAAAGATGTCTTCTTTAACCTCAAAGCACTGTTCAAAATGATGAATACAAACTGCAGTTTTGTCATTTACTTTAAAATCTTTACGATGTATGTTCCTGGTCCACTTATCCCATTACGATTTTACCTTCGGAAATTTAAATGTTGTGTGAGGTACATTACCATAATTAGATTGCAGCTGGGAACACAACAACGACGCATTTCGACAATACTTCACATTATATATTTAGGTAAACGTTACCACCTTATGTTAAATACTCAACTATAAACTAACTCGTTAGTCACTAATTGCCACTGTAATATGAATTACATTAATTCTTCAAACACACAAAGTAAACAAACACACACTTTACTCTGTAGATATAACCACAACATAACAAGCTGGGCCACGAGCGCCGCCATTTTTCCTGCAATCGATTCTCGTATTATGGTCTGAGTATTGGAGTTGGTGTTGGTTAAGTGCTATCCCTTAGAATTCTGTTTTTCGCGTGTCTTTTGTTACACGACTCAACCAACTGCACCTGTTCGTGTCGTAACAAACATACAAGACTCCTTTGAAATCCATTATGATTCTTTATACATTGCACCCCTTAACTTCGTTATCAAGTTCAAGGATGGGCTAGGTGCAAAGCGGATGAGAACGGCGAAAGACAGACAGACATCAATGGAAGCAAATGATAGCACCACTAAAGTGAAAGTGACGGTGAAAGTGAACAGTCATTACTAGATATAACGATACAGCATTAATTAAGGATAGACAAAGAACTGGTATCTTTCAGAGATTTGCTCACCGTGTAAGAAACGGTCGAGCTGACTCCACCAGTGGGTGGGAGACCCTTGCTCTTAAGGGATGTTATGGGCTATTTATTTTTATTTTTATTCTTTTATTTATTTAAATATTACGCGTCTGTCAACAGCCTAACTCAAAAACAAAAGTTGGTGAACCTTCCTAGAGCGTAACTAAAACCAGTAGACATTTCTGGTGCACTAAGGTTTGTTCCATATTACTTTGCCCCGTATATGTTTTCTAAGATCTACTCATCTCTCATTAGTTGCTGCCATGGAAAGTTGTTCCACGGTGCAAAATAGCTTATTTAACACCATCGTTTATGTTAATATATTCAAAGATAATTTTGAGATTTTCATTATAATAAGCGTAAATACATTACGTAACAGAGTTAATACCTCTAGAATGTATGTAAATCCTTAGCAAATAGATGGGAGGACCCTCCGGTTTAAACGCGCCTCTCAAGATTACGAAGAAACATGTGTCTTATCTTGATGAGATGGTTTATATCGCTTTTGTCACCTATCCTTGCGTTGTACATGGCTTGTTTGACTCATTCGAAGGCGTAGTATTATGGGTTAAACATTTTTTGAAAGGGAGAACGCAAAAAGTTAAACTAGGTAAAGAGCTGTCCGATAGGGGAACCGTAAGTTCGGGTGTGCCGCAAGGCTCAGTACTAGGACCTTTACTGTTTCTCGTTTTTGTTAATGGCATTGCTGTTAATATTAACTGCCAGATAAGGTTGTTTGCAGACGATTGTATCATTTATAATAAAATTCGGAATACAGTGCATGAAACTGCTCTTCAAGATGATTTAAATGAAATCTGTAATTGGGCTGCTGCTAACAAAATGTCAATTAATGCCAAGAAAAGTAAGTCCAGTGTTTTTAATAGAACTAAGGGCAAAATTATTGTTAACTATCACATGGGAGGTGTGCAAATTCCACAGGTGGACAGCTGCAAATACTTGGGAGTGTACCTGGCAAGTAATGCTGGATGGGACGAACAAATAAATTCCACATCTAGGAATGCGTGGAAGGCATTACCTTTCGTAATGAGAATATTGAAAAAGGGGAGCGCTAGGTCCAGGGAAATTGCCTACAAGGCCTTAGTGCGGCCGGTTATGGAATATGGAGTAGCATGCTGGGACCCGTATAGAGCTAACCAAATCGATCCATTAGAAAAAAAATACAGAAGAGGGCAATAAAATTCATAAAAAGAGGCAAGTATTTTGGGCATATAAAAGGAGATGAGACTAAATGGGAGGAATTAAGAATTAGGCGTAAAAAACATAGGTTGGTGGCATTATTCAAAGCTAATGCTGGTGTAAAGACATGGGTGGACGTTAGTGTAAGGTTAGATAATCCGGATTATTATGGACGAAATGATCATAGGTATAAAATTAAGGGTAGAAGATACAGAACCGACGTAGGAAAATTTTCTATTGTTGATAGAACCATTGAAGAATGGAATGAATTGCCTGTAGCAGTCTTTCAGGGCTGTCCCCTGTCGCTGAAGAAATTTAGAAAAAATCTAGTATAGTTTAACTTTTAAATTATAATGGTATATAATTGGTAATTAGATATGTTTTAAGTGACTAAAGTTAAAATAATATCATGTTTGTATTGTTTATTGTGTTATTGTTGTAAATCTAGTATTTGTAATTTGATCTGTATTCTTAACTCTGCCACCGGGTAGTACCCAATTGCAGTGAATACATACAGACAGACATACATACATTCACAAATACAGGAAAGCAGAAGGAAATATAACGCGGAAGGGTACATACCAGAATATAAGAACCAAGGTTTAGTCAAGTTTACAGTGAGTATTGTTCACACATACGTTGAGAAATCTTAAGTTAGCAAGTAGAGATGTATTTAATGGACCGACGAGGGCATTTGTTTGCAGAGAGCTCTAGTAGTTTGCTTTCGCCGGAGGAAAGTTGGAAAGTCAATGTACACAAGTCCGTAAAGAGGGTAAACATAACTATGTATTTGAAATTACTTTTGCCCGTGATACATTCACAATATGTGCTGCTTCTATTTCTATGGCAGGTTTAGCTACATTGCTTCAAGCATCGTTAGTAACGATGTATAAATGCCTATTCTGCATAAGAGATCACAGAAAACAGATTGCCATATTTTAAGGTGTTTGCAAGCTATTATTCCAAAACCTAATTGGCATTTAAGCGATTAACAATTATAGTTAGGTAAAAGGCGACACGGGAATCCTTACGCGGGTGGTCTGAAAAGTTTCCGACCTCAACACTGAGACGATTTAAAATGGTTATTCAAATATGTTTAAATGTTAAAAATTATAAAATGAAATTATCTGGAAAAAGTATGAGAAAATCATCAATCAAAATTGTAAAAATTGAATAATGTTGATTCGTCGTCATAGCAACGACCCAGTTAATATATAAGAACAAGATGAAACTGTTTCCTTCTTCTCTATCAAGCTGTTGTGTGAGTAAGACGTACTCGTCAAATTCTAAAATGGACGCTATCGTCAAAAGTTGTTATAGTGTAATTGTAATTGTTCTACGAGTAACAATTATCAATTTATAGTGAAAATCTTTAATTATCAAGTGTTAAAAAGTCAAATTATCAATAAATCGAAAAGATTATTCAAAAGTAATTCTATAAAATAGTGTTTCATTTAAAAATCCACCATGTTCTTTACATCCTTGACCCGTCCTGGGAAAAAGAATCTTATGCGAACATCAGAGCAGCCGTGGACGAGGTAATACTTCCAGAACATCAGGGAACTCCATAAATTCGATACAAATTGTGTACGCACCGTGGGATTTAACCAACCTCAAATACACAGCTAAGTATTTTCGTTTCAACATGAACATGGTACCACTGGTAAATAAAAGCTAGTAAATTTCGTTGTCCATCTGTTGACAGTTACTCACCAAAGTTTCAGCCATTTTGGACACTCATTTGTCATGTAACAGTCGTTTGAGTGTGTTGACTCATATACTGTATATATAAGGGCGCTCAACTACGGCGGTCATCCGCGCCCTTTAAAAAACTAGTCATGGCAAAAGCCAGATATAAAACTTTCTAAAAACTATACAAGTGTAACAAAACCTATTAAAAATACACGTACATAAAAAACATCAATCAAAACCTACTAAAAATTTCGTTCACTAAATCCTAAACTCTAAACTAGACAAGAATCTAAAAACCTTCTCCACGGGTCTCCACGCACGGCCTACACGTGGGTGGGCCTGTTGACCGTCTCCCTCAACCACGAAGAGGAGCCCACACGAGGGAGACTGTTGGCTCGGGACCCCGGGTGCGCCAAACCTGTACCTACCGAAGTAGGTCCCTGGGGGGAAGTGAGCTGATGTGAGTGCTTTTATGAAAATGGACAATATCGAGTATCGAGCTGCCATTATATATTTGTTTTTGAAAGCCAATACGCTAATGCAAATCAAAGATGAGTTGGATTCTGTGTATGAGGACTGTGCACCATCATTTACCACAGTGAAATTTTGGGCAGCTGTATTTAAACGTGGCCGTAAGAGCTTGCGACTTTTGGGACTCCAAAAATTACAACTATCGACGAAAACATCGCCAAAGTTCACCAAATGGTGCTAGAGGACAGCCGAATTAAAGTGATAGAGATAGCAGAGGCTATGAACATGTCAAAAGAACGCCTTTGTCACATATTAAATCAACATTTAGACATGAGAAAGCTGTCCGCGCGTTGGGTGTTGCGTTTGCTCACGTTAGACCAAAAACGTGTTCCAATGAACATTTCCAACGCTCTGTTGGCGCAGTTTAGGTGCAATAAATCCGAGTTTTGGCGTCGATTAATTACTGTAGATGAAACTTACCATTATACGCCCGAAACAAAAATACAGTCCAAACAGTGGACTACAATGGGGGAACCGGCTCACCCCCCTCCAAAAAAACTGTTTTTTTCGGCTAGAAAAGTGATGACGGCTGTGTTTTGTGTTAGTCATAGAGTTGTTTTAATCGATTATCTTCAATAAGGAAAATCCATTACAGGAGCATACTACGCATCATTATTTGACAAACTGAAGGCAGAACTTGCAGAAAAACGGCCACATTTGCAGAAAAGTAAATCCTGTTTCACCAAGACAACGCACCATCTCACACCTCAGCGGTTGCAATTGCGAAAATCCACCTTAATATGAGTCAAATGGAGAATTTAATGTCAGGACGGCACGTTGGCCATGGTAGCTCAATGAGTTAGAGCGACTGTACGGAAACCAGGAGATCCGTGGTTCAAATCCCGGCCATGGCATTGAATTTTTCATGTTGACTCTATCAGGGACCTTAGCCTATATACGGCTAGTATGAAGAAATGATAAATTTCCATCAATTAACTAAAATTATTCAAACCTCGTAGGAAAGCTTATTTTCATATTACTATCAGCTAATTGAGATAAAGCTTTTCAGGGCTTTTTTTTACACTTATTTACTTGTACATATGTACAAGGTGGACAGAACAAATCGAATCGATTATCAGATGTTTAACAGTGAGTTGATATCGCTAAAACGACAGAATAGATAAGCGACAACACTTTAATAGGGAATGATAAAGTTATCAAACAATTCAGATCAATATTAACGGGTATCTTGGACATGTATGACGCTACAAAGAAAGTTACTTAAAATAAATTGCCTGTTTTAAAGTGATCTATGTTTTAACTCCCTAAATAAAAGCCGTTAGAGGGGTAGAATTGAACATATTGACAGGTAAAGCGTAATTTGGGTGGGAACATATATAAAATATAATATACTGAATCATTAGTTAATATTTTTTATGTGTGTATAAAATTATGCTTTTCTCAGTTTTAAAAAAGGTGTGAGACTATTTTTAGGCACAAGTGTTCAGTTGCTCATCGGCAATGTTGTTCATTCGCTTTTCAGCAAACTTTTGCGTTGGTATTTCTTTTGATTTTTGCCTTAAATTCACACTCCCATGCATTCTTCCAGAATTTTATAGCGAAGATACGGAATAGCACTGACTATGGAAGATTTCACACCCTCCAACCTGGGATCAAACTATATTTTGAAGTTTCTATGCTAACCATTACACCAGTGAAGCAGTCAATGACTATGTTGGAATGAAATAAGACACCCGGTTCTCTCCATATTAGAATCATAACATCATGTGTGGATAACAAAGAGGGAATTAGAGTGTGATATTGCAATCAGAGTATGAACTTGTGGTCAGCAGGGTGGAAAATGTGTTTGATGTGCACATAGTGTAAACTTGCATCACAAAGCATGCAGAAGATGCACTTCGTGATTCACAAAAAGGACCAAGATCTGGGCATTGATACTGTACTAACTAGTAAGATTAGTAATGTGAAAAGGAAATGACAATGATAAATAATTACAATAATAAATTTTCAGTGCTTATGCAAGAAGATTGAGCTACAATCCTTAACTGGGCAATTTAAAAGTTTGTTATCTACACGATGTGTTATAGATAAAGCAATTAGTAAGGCAGTTAGAGTTGTATAATCTCTCTGTTTAAGATCCTATTTTAAACACCTGGGAGGCAAGATATAACTTAACAGTCACATTTATTAAAGGCTCTGTTGTTGGAAAAACATTCCCGCCGGTGGACTTCCTCTATCAACACTCATGAATTTTGTTTCACCAAATGCTGCCAGCCTACATAGGTGGTCTGAAAAGTTTCCGACCTAATAAAGATACAAGACATTTTTTTTTTTTTTTTTTTTTCAGAATTTCTTTTTCAACATAGCCTCCTTGTAACTCTACACACTTCTCCCAGCGATGCTCTTATCTCTGTAACCCGTCCAAATAGTACTCGGCGTTTTTCTCTGTAAAATAATTGTTCACGAAGGTGATTGCCTTTTCATTTGACGAAAATCTGTCATCCGAGCGCAATTTTCAAAAAGAAGTCGCTTGGCGCTAGATCTGGTAAGATGGATAGTCAAGCAGTTCAAACCGTAAAACGGGGATTTTCGCCATTGCAACTGCTGAGGTGTGAGACGGTGCGTTGTCTTGGCGAAACAGATTTCCTTTTTCTGCAAATGTAGCCGTTTTCCGCAAGTTTTGCCTTCAGCTTGTCAAGTAATGATGCGTAGTATGCTCCTATAATGGTTTTGCCTTTTTTAAGATAATCGATTAAAATAACTCCATGACTATCCAAAAAAAAAACATTCGTCATCACTTTCCCAGACGAAAAAGCAGTTCTTTTAGCCGGTTCCCTCTTTGCAATCCACTGTTTGGACTGTATTTTTGTTTCGGGCGTATAGTGGTGTATCCTAGTTTCATCTACAGTAATTAATCTGCGCCAAAACTCGGAATTATTGCGCCTAAACTGCGCCAACGGAGCGTTGGAAATGTTCATTCAAACACGTTTTTGGTCTAACGTGTGCAAACGCACCAGCCGACGCGCCGACAGCTTTCTCATGTCTAAATGTTGATTTAATGCGTGACCAACACGTTCTTTTGACATGTTCATAGCCTCTACTATCTCTGTCACTTTAATTCGGCGGTCGTCTAGCACCATTTGGTGAACTTTAGCGATGTTTTCGTCGGTAGTTGCAGTTTTGGACGTCCGAACGTTCATCGTCTCCCAAGCTCTTACGACCACGTTTAAATTCAGCTGTCCAAAGTTACGCTGTGGTAAATAATGGTGCAAAGTCTCCATACATAGAATGCAATTCATCTTTAATTTGCATAGGCGTATTGCCTTTCAGAAACAAATATTTAATGACAGCTAAATACTTTATTTTGTTCTTTTTCATAAAAGCAATCACATCAACTCAGTCAAATGACTGTTACATAACAACTGAGCATCCAAAATGGCTAAAACTTTGGTGAGTAACTGTCAACAGATGAACAACGAAATTTACTAGCTTTCATTTACGAGTTCTGCCATCTTCAAGTTGAGGTCGGAAACTTTTCAGACCATCCTTGTATGTATATGAACGATAATAATAGGCGGCAAGGAAATTAAGATAAATACACAGACTGCGTGTACCAAAATGTACAGAATAGAAATAGAAGCTGACAATACCAACATATGATTATTACTGTCCATGCTCACAAGGCTACTAAGCAAACAAGACCATATATCAACAACTAGTTCAACGACATGCTGCAAGGTGTCCACAAAGAAGGGCATTGGTCTGATGCACACTGATTAATGTTTAGCAAAGAAGTGTCAGATATTAAGCGAATTAACTACATGAATTCTCTCTCTCTCTCTCTCTCTCTCTCTCTCTCTCTCTCTCTCTCTCTCTCTCTCTCTCTCTCTCTCTCTCTCTCTCTCTCTCTCTCTCTCTCTCTCTCTCGCAAACACACGTGCCACTCATACATGTTATACATATAATCTTTTTCGCGTATATAGCACTACAGTACTAATAAACAAATGATCTGTTTTGTGTTCCGGAGATGATGTCGAATTGAGAGAAGGTTATTTCCAGCAAGATGGAGCAACGTGCCATACATCTGACACCATGGAACTTGTAGCCAGTTTCTTTGATAATCGAATAATCTCGAAACTCCTTTGGCTCCCCACATACCCTGACATAACCACACCGGATTTTTTCTTGTGAGGGTATCTAAAAAATAGAGTGTACAAGAATAAGCCATTCGAACCGAAATAAGTAACATTGGCGAGGATACTCTCCATAAAACTTCAGAGAATATGGTGAGACGAGTGCAAACATGTATAGATGCCGGTAGAGGACACTTCCAACATTTTCTCAGGGATGTAAATAGTGTAATGTAATCTCCCAATTGTGTATTATATTCTCCCAAAGTTGCACGTGTGTTCTATTATTGGTTCAAAAGTTAAGGCCTATTGAAATGGTCCAGATTTATATGGATCGCACTGTACTTTCTGTGAGGTTGTCACTTCTAATTTTATTTTTGGAATATAGTACTTCAACTACTCTAAGCACAATATATTTTAAAATTAGTCCGTCATCGCAAATAAGAAGCAATGCTTATTGCTCGTGTCTCGCCACATCTCCGACCATCACATTCCTCATTGACTAGGATAGAGTTCTTTTCTACACTGCATTCATCCAGTAGGAATTGATCCAAATCTAACTTTAGCCAATCATTATATTCACGTGGAGTAAATCTTTTTTTTCAGTTGCATTGTTGGTATAATTTTAAAATGAATGTATACATAATTGAGAAAGTAAAACAGTGGAAGAAAGACGATGGATAAATTACGATATGTAGAAGAAACGGGGATTAGGAGAGCGTTTGAGGGGTATATACACAATAAAGAGATAAGATCAGAAAAAAAAATCGAATTTAATGTAACGCGAGCGTAACTGCAGGTAAGTAAAAGTAATTGGAAAATAGTATTTTGCTTATATCCGGTTTCTAATCTAATCCCTAATCGTAGAAAACACTGCCTCGTTAGCTTAGTGTATGCTCCCGATAAAAGTGTGTAAACAGGTCCGACGGTGACCCGAGAAAGAGAGAGGGAGAGAGACGAAACCACCATTGGATGTCCGGCGGTTCCACTAAGGACAAGCAGATAGGGGGTGGAACAGCTTTTGCATCCCTCCAGGCCAAGAAAGGGCGGCCAGAGTTTGTGGTAGGTCACACCGAGGTGTAAGTAGGTCACCCGGTGCGAGGTTTATTGGCCGCGTGACCTAGTGAGGTTTGGGCAGGTCAGTCAGTCTGTCTGTCTCTATGGTTACCGTATCGATTCCCTGCAACAGGTGCTCCATATGCCTGCAATTACAAAGCGCAACTACCCAACCATCTAACCAAGGTTCGTGCGTTGCATCTCAAGTGATTTCTGAGCTGTTCCGTTGTCTGGGCAAACAACGGAACTTTTCTCCTATTGACAATCTACTCTTTGTTTGAAAATGTCTGGATAGCTTGACATTCGAAACGTATACCATGAACTACCATAAAATTATATTGCTTGTTGTTTCTGTTTTTGCAATAAGTATTTCATAAAATCTTGTTACAGTAAAACCGTTTAGCCCATACCATCACATAATATTGATCCCAAGGTCAGGTCAAATCTGACACAAAAGCGACTGCCCTATGTCAATAGATCAATGGCGGGTACGAGGTGCGTTCAAATTACATCATCAATTCTTTTCCAGGACTGAGAAGATAGGAACTTCTGTTTTTTTAAATACACGTGTACACTTTGTGAATGTCTGACAGATGGCAGCACTGTACAGTGCATAGAACCTTAGTGGTAGCGACGAGAGTTAGGACTGTTTTTGATACTTAAAATGGTGACGTTTTCATTGCAAGAACAGCGTGTAATCATTCGTTTTCTCCAGTTTCGTGGTGTGACACCTATTGACATTCATCGTCAGTTGAGTGAGGCATGTGGTGATGGTACCATAGATATGTCTTATGTGCGTTCCTGGGTGGTACAGTTCAATTAAGGCAGAACATCGTGCAACAACAAATCAAGACAGTCATGGCCGGTCTGACGACATGATCCAGCGAGTGTAAAACGTTGTTTTGGAGGATCGCCGATTATGTGTTGCTGACATGGCCTCCATAATTGGCATTACCGTGGGATCTGTGCACACAATCTTGCATGACAGGATTAACCTCACACCAGCCGGTCTGACGACATGATGCAGCTACTGCAGAACGTTGTTTTGGCGGATCACTGATTGAACATTACAGACCTCGCCTCCAAAACTGTCATTTCCGTGGGATCTGTGCACACAATCCTGCATGGAGATCTGAAAATGAGAAAAGTGTCTTCCAGGTGGGTGCCACGAATGCTGACGGATGATCACAAGGCTCTGCGCGTGACAGGTTGTCAGACGTGATGACGGTATGAATGGAACATGGATTACACGCTCTTCTTGCAATGAAAACGTCGCCATTTTAAGTATCAAACTTTTATGTGAAGCTCTAAATATTGGAAACTATATGAAGAGGATATTAGGGTGCTAAATTGGTTATATTTCTTCTTATTTTATGAATATTACGGGTATTTTCCAACTATTAATGGTTTTGAGTTTCTATGGGTATGTTTGTTTATAGGATGTTAACAGTGTTCCCCTGATCAACGCGTGTCTGGTTCGTACGTCGTCACAAGTTTTCAGGGTTGACCTTTATTTACGTGGTCCATTCGTCCTTTCCATCTTGTGCAGTCGATTTGGTTATATACGTAGTCAGTTTCTTCATCGCTTTTCTCATCCAATTAATAATTACTTATTTAATGTTTTCATTAAACTTACATTTCAAATGTGTGCCTAGTGTTCAGTGTGTTAGCGCTTGTTTTTTCTATCAGTCATTTATGTCTCCATACGTCATCTTTTAAGAAACCCTATCTTAGATGCTCTTTTTAAATATTGTGACTGTTCAAGTTTCACATACTGTAGGGGAGGGGATCCGTCCCCTTCAGCTGCCGTGGTGCGAGCGCTCCGGAAGTCTAGCACTCGTGGTATCTCTGACGTTACCAGAGGAACCTAGGGCCCAACATTCGAGCCCTCCCGAATTGGAGTTGTTCGGATTGGGTTGGACTACGTTAACTGCAGAGGTTCTACTCCAATTAGTCCAGGACCCTGGCCTCCTTCGACCAGGGAGTTACCGAGCTGTCCCG
Organism: Mantis religiosa; assembly: GCA_030765055.1. Classification (NCBI taxonomy): domain Eukaryota; kingdom Metazoa; phylum Arthropoda; class Insecta; order Mantodea; family Mantidae; genus Mantis; species Mantis religiosa. The sequence continues at coordinate 31,624,599 of CM060949.1, read as the reverse complement.
AAAGGGCGTCCGGCGCCTCCGTGGAGCTTTCCATAGGGCAAGACCTAGAGACTAACAAGCCCCCCTCCATCTGGTCCTGTGGACTTAAGACGGGATGGAAGTGGATACGCCACTTACGCCCGCCAGCTCCAAAATGGGAAGGCTACCGATTAGACCTTGGTAGGGCCGCCTGGTGATCTAGCACACCTTCTACTAGTTATGCTGGCTAGTACACGGGAATATTAATGGCCTCCCTCAACCCCGTCCGGAGACGTACCCGATCTCCCACAGGTATGGGGAACACTGCCCCCTCGAGTCCAACCCAATCCGAACAACTCCCAATCAGGGAGGGGCTCGAATGTTCGGCCCGAGGTTCCTCTAGTAACGTCAGAGGTACCACGAGTGCTAGGAGTCCGCAGATCCCGCACCACGGCAGCTGAAGGGGACTGATCCCCTCCCCTACGGGAGATTCGAGGATGCAGTGTGTTCCCGATACTCGTGCGAGATCGGGTACCTCCGGCCAGGCTTCGGCCGCCCGGAGGGGGCAGAGGGTTGCCTAAAAAGTCCCGGGTACTAGCCTGCAGAGGTAGTAAAATGTGTGCTAGATCACCAGGCGACCCCACCGAGGTTATTCGGTAGTCTTCCCTGTGGGGTTGACGCGTATCCACTTCCACCCGTCTTGTTGTCTATGAGGAGGGGGCATTGCTCCATGGAAAGCATCCCGGAGTTTTCCAACGCTCCCGGGAGATAGACGCCGGGGTCATCGGGTCTTCGGGTAGACCTCGCAATGAAATGTTAATTTTCACTGTTACTTTACTAAGTCTCGCTGTCATATTACTAAAGTTTGTTTCGCTGCGACGTCAGCAATTGTCATTCACACTCACTTCGCTGATGTGATGTCAGTTTGATTTTCCCTGTCACCTAAATTTTTTCGTGGCTTAGCCGCACAATGAAACACAATCGAAGCAGCCTCTTTTTCGGATACTCTCTTCGCCGGGAAATCTAATCAAAATGTCTAATAGTAGCTCACTGTACGTTTCAGTAGTCATCACAAACCTCTCGGGGAACCTTTTGTTGCACCGAGATCGCGGTCGTGTGTAGCCACTACAGTAAAATCTAGAAACTTCCTGAGGTGGAGAATGGGGAACTCCCTTAATGTTACCTGCCGATGGCGCTTCTGGCTTAGGTTGGGCCATTACGCTACTGCGTCTAATTATCTCTGATCTCTGTTTCCCGGATTGAAATCCTGGTGAATGCTTGTTCTGACTATGGGTTGTTTCGTGGGTTTTTTCCCTCGTCAGCATGGCGAATACTGAAGTGTTCTGTCATGGCTAACCTCTCTGCCATGTCCTTTCATTTCGTCTCTCTCTTTCATGTCACAGACACTGCGAGCTGTGTGTTGGTAGACGGTGATCATTTGGCCTAGAGACGTGATTTGGAACTTCTCGATTTGCCCTGATGATTGGAGCTTTCCCTGATTCCCATTGGAGGGTATCTCTAAGATGGACGACAAGTACACAATACCCTCAGCGGCGAACCGCCCAAACCGCAGCTCATGAGTCTCCGGTGGTTCCTGTATCTCATCGGTTCCTCCGGGGGTGTATGCACATAAGATCCAATTGCGGGTCGAGGTACTTGGTGTACCCTTTGTTATAGTCGCGCTGCGGGAACGGTTGTCATGGATTTATCTTTGTTTACAGAAACAAAGCACTGATTATTCTTATAAGAGTGAGAGTGTACTGACGCGCTTCTCGTTCGTGAACTAAGCACCAATGAATGCATCACTTCAGCCAATGGAATTCGCAAAACAATGTGTAGTGTTTAACGCCCGCTTTTACTACATACGGCACCGCAGGCGGTGACACTGATGGTACATGAGATGAAGATGGAGCACCGGTGGAATGAGATGGCGGGGGAAACCGGAGGTCCCGGAGAAAAACCCGCCACAGCGCCGTGTTGTCCACGACAAATCTCACTTTGCTGTCGCCTGGGATCGAACCCGGTCCGCCTTGGTGAGAGCCAAGCGGTCTAACCACTGAGCCACGGCGCGACCAATGGAATTCGCAGGAATCGCAAATGACAAATAGATGTTCACTCCACGTGGAGTAATCAGTGCGTAATCTGAGAGGTATCTAATACCAAAGATAAATCCATGGTAACCGTTCGAACAGCGCGACTATACCTAAGTACCTCTGTCTATCCCTGATTATCTCTCCAACTCCTCCGCTCCAATCTCCCAATTAGCTTGGGTTATAGCCATTGTCAAATTTTGTTTTAATTAACGTCCTCCGAGGTGAGTCATCGGAGAATGAATAAAAATGGTGAAGCGGTACTCAGATGATTCCAGGGTTCATAGAGATTAGAGCTAACCGATATTCATCTTTCAGGATATGGGAAAACTGGGGGAAAACCTTATCCGGATAACTCATCTTGACCTATGTAAATTCGAACTCGGGATCTCTTGAAAGTGAAGCAGACAGAGGCGGGCCTCACAATACATCTTTAAAGCCGTATATAAGACAGATGCAAAAGTGTACATGAGAAGCAATAATATTAAAGGTGTTGTAGAAGTAGACAATAATAAAAATAAATAAAAGGTTACATTTACACAAACAGTTTTATAACACATTCATATAAACTGCTTATAACAGTTTTCATGTGCACAGCGTTTTGAGATGCAATACAGAGGAAGTAGAGGAAAAGCCATCCACTACAATTGTGACGGAAATAATGATAGCAAATTATCTACTATGGCAGTGTCTCGCGAAGCATGCATGACTTGCGTAAAATGTCAGGTTAGTTCTGCAAACTTGTTTCACTCAGTTGTTTAAAGGCGTCTCATGTATACACACACAATTTTTTGCAACTTCTGAGCACACGTGTTTAACAAGATTCTGCCACATTTATCTTTGTTCTCTTTGTTGATCTTTTTATTCATGCCAGTTCATCGTTTCAGCAGATAATTTAGCGGTATCTTAAATGTAAAATCATATTACCAAAGTACATCCTACTATCAAGATTAAACGTTTAACTGCACTGCTGTTTTCTTGCATTAAAGTGCAAGCATGCATTGAAGTGCATATCTATACAGCTAGATGGTGCAAATTATGTACATTCCTGTATTTTAACTTTGTCCTTTACGGAGAGATGAGAATAAAATTGCGGGAAAGCGTATTATCTTGTGTTTTCACCTGACAACCTTTGTCATTACGTTTCGCTGCCTCATACACTAAGTAGAAGGAAATATTGTATTCCATCCAAAAGTTCGATATAGGGAGTTCACTGGAAATACGCCGTTTGAGATTCCCTAAATGAAATGGAAAAGGCGATTTTATAAAAATGTATGTGCGGTATGCCACGACAAGAAGACTAAGGGGAATGAAGGGCAGAGAAGCTTGAACTGTTTGTCTGTTCCGGTAACGGATCTGTTTACTAGGAAATGAGTGTATAAGAGTGCATACGAGTTAAAGTCCGTTTACTTAACTCGTGTGCACGTCGGCCTCTGCCTTTGACGAACTCTTATAATCATTTGCAACTCCGACCCTACTTCTCCTAGACCTTTCTGCAAGGTTGTCATCTTTCTCGATACGTCATGGGTTCCGTACGAAGTTTCGTCTAAATAAATTATCTTATGTCCATTGCTGCAAAACTTCCTTAGTTTTGATATATATAATTCTACTGGATTCCATAATAACCCTTATCTTATTCAAAGTGTGGTATTTGAAACCCAGCTCCTTAAGGAGACCGCGCAAAGTGCAGTGCTCATAAAGAAAATCACAAATTTCTTGCAAATGTGCAACCAATTCGTCTAAGGCGGGGCTCTCCCTTTTGCAAAGAATCTATAAATTTCTCGGCGAATTAAATCGCATGTGAAATTATCTACTTTAGAGAAACGTTTCCTTTTGTTTTCACACTTGATCGGCGTCTTTGGTATTCCTTTCGTCACAATATTTCTTACTGTATTTCTGTGAATACCCAGAATTTATCAGGTTGATTGCACGACCACTTACGAAGATTGTCAGCACATATTTACATGTGTTCAAAACAAGCGCTTGAATTTGTTTTGAAACAGTTCCCGTTATAACTTTGTTTTTTGGGGCTTTTCCAGTAATAGAACTCGGCCCAGTTATTCACACTATTGTCATCACTTTGACTATTTTCACTTGACTGAAAGTTATCTACTACTTCATTTGCATTTACCAATGCATTTTCCTCCTACGGTCTCCACATCTTGACACAATGAATTTCTGCACGTAATGAAACAGATCAACTGGAAGTTGGAATTTTGACAACTGAGACTCCACGTGGAGTAGACATGCGACTGTCACTTTGAGAACATCAGGGTTGCTATTGGTCCTCAACGACAGTGCTCCATTTCAGAAGTGTGGAGATAGATTTATGACGGTCATTAGTGGGCGGGAGGGTTAGGTTCCTTTGAGGGGCCAACTGCACTCGCATTCACTAGACAGACTTTACCCATGCTGCCAGGTCTAATGTCTGTTGCAGAAAATGCAGCGATGGGTATTATGTATAAGTGAGGTATGTGACACTTGTGTATTGTAAACGAGCCTTCCATCCTTGTCATACTCGGAAGGCGAGCATACACCCCTAGGAGACATCAAAAGTTATTACGTGACACATTCCACTAGCTTGCCTTCTTGCCCTGGGTAAACAGTATCTGTGCCTGTGCCTGTCCATATGTTAATAAACTTAAAAACGGGTAATGACATTTCCTTTCTCGGCCTCTGATCACTATTATAATTGCTTCGAAGAAAAAAAATAATGCAGGCATTTGCTTTTCAAGTAAACTGTTGCTATACTCTCAGATATATCCACAACTTCAATAGCAATAAAAGGAACAGAACATTTTCGGGAGAGGGGCGCGGGGATAGCGTAGTGCTTTCGTTCGCGGTTCCCGTGCTATGAGTTCCGAGTTCGATTTGGCAATTTTGGCAATTTTAAGTCGGCCCTATCCACACCCTCACCTCTGTCTAGCACATATAGTGTTCCATATGCCCAGCGTGGTTCGGAGTCCACTGTATAAGCTGTAGTCCCTCTCGCCTCACCGTCATCTTCACTATCATCCTATCATTGGAGGTAATGGACACCGCCCTCTGCGTGCCTCGAGAAATGGGTCCGGTCATCACGTGGTGGGGCGAGGTTACCCCGAAGGCCAAGGTTGCCATAAAGGGATGAATGAAATGGGTGAAAGATGAGTCCATGGAGCTTAGAGTTACTCGACATTCGTCTATCAGGATAAGGGAAAGCCCCGGAAAAAACCTTATCCAGATAACTCACCCTGTCCGAGATTCGAACTCGGGACCTCTTGAACGTGAGGCAGACACGCTACCATCTACGCTACCGTGGCGGGCTAGGGAGTGTTGGCACACACACACACACACACACACACACACACACACACACACACACACACACACACACACAATTTTCGGGAGAGAGAGGAATGACAAAGAATGACCAAAAAATTATAAACCCCTTTTTTGATGCAGCATTCTATTAAATAAACTGATCTTTGTTCTTAAATTTGAAGTGAGGACTGCAAATATAAAAATATTACTAAAACAGATCATCATACTCCAGCTATTTCCAAGAAGTATGTGCTTATTGTGTAATTGTCACATTGAGTAATACCAATGAACGAAACATGGGGTTCGATATATTTTTGGGACGTAACATTTAGGATACAAAACAGAATTGCACTTCCATTGTCTGACGGATAAATCAATTATAATTTACTTTTATTTTAATGGAATTTTTCCTCTGGAAGACATGCCAAATAATGTGCTTGAAATGGCCTAAATATTCGTGAGAAAACTACCTGGATCTATGAAAATTTGTGAAAACAATCCTCTTCAGCTGTGTCAAAATACTCTGATGTTTTCTTTTATATTGATGATGGATGCAGATTCGGAAGAACATGATACCGTTTCATCGGCCGTTGGAATATATCTCGGAAGTGCATTTGATGTTTTGTGCCCCCTGCATAGAGCTGGTGGACGTTTACCGTTAAACAGATCATTGTAGAACCTACTTGCTATTCTGGCAGACGGTCCCATATGTAGACCGGAGTGCCACAAGAGTGATTGAAGGTCAGTGGGCGATGCCCCTGGCAGACTTTCAACGTCGTCCCACCACGCGCAACTTGTTGCTCGGGCCCGCATTCACGGCACGTTATGTGTGTAAACGGAATTGCGTGTTTGGGATTTGAGATGCGTGGCAATGTGATTTAATTACTAGGGTTTTGTGCCGAATATCTATTGCTCTTGGTAACGCCCAATATCCGGCTTGCACTCTTAATGTATTTCGCTTGTGCTCCCAGGCGCGGCTCTGGGAGAATTGATTAGGTGACTTGAAAAATTGGCTAACCTAAATTCGCAAAATCAACATTGGAAAAATGGATTTTATACTGGAATAATGGTTTTAAACTTCGATGAGGTTTCCCCCTGTATATGAATCCAAAAGTTCCTTAAAGTTACCTTAATTTAAATAGTCCTCGCTTTCATTATGTCCACAAAATGTCATTTCTTGTCTATTTCCCTAGTGGAATATTACACGAAAAGCCTGTTAAGCTTAACGCTCTCATTGTATTTTATAATATATAGAGGTGACCTTTCCCGAGGACCATCTGTAATTTTGTTAGTGTTTTTTCTCAGCTCCTTCAATCCGACACAGTTATGTTTCTCATACCAACGAGTCTTAAATGTCCTGGTGTATTTTGAAGATGCCCCGCTGCAAATTGTTTCTAAACATAACACTGGTGTTGGCCTTCTACATTTACCACATCGCGTTTGTCATCATTCTTCCATAAAGAAAAGGGTGTTTGGAGAATGGAACACATCAAGTTGTGTTTTGGATTCATTGTAAATCCCTTAAAACATTATGAAACATTAAACACTTCCCATATCACATAACAGACAATCATCACTGATCACATAAAAGTTACGTTTTTACAGTGCAAGCTGATAATAAACAGTAGCACACACACGCGGGGCTCGCTTCAAGCGGGTTACCACTTCCACCAACAAATTTCTTTTCAAATAAACGAAAAAGTAAGAATATAGCCCTGTATTATGCTGCTAACACGATTTGGTGCGGAATATACGACTTCTATGAATCGAGTTGGTAGCCATGGTAAGCAGCAATGCATTCTGCCCCTCCAACCTCTCTTCACTCACCGCAAGTGTTACGGTCACGAATCACTAGTTGGGAAGTGAGCTAACTGCATTATCGACGCGCGGGCGCCAAGAGAGCGGCTCCATTACAAAATATAACTTGGAGAACTTTTATAAACGAAAATTGAATGATGATGATGATGATGATGATGATGTGTATACTGCAGAGGTTATCAGTGCCCTTTAAAAAGTTAGTAATGGCAAAAGCCAGATATAAAGGTTTCTAAAACTGTATAAAATTGTAAATAAACTTTCAGAAAATACATGCACATAAACTACAACAAAAATAAATATAAATCTAAACTGCCAAAAACTCTCTTCACTAAATCCTAAAGTCTAACCTAGAAAGGAATCTAAATACCTTCTCCACTACTTTGTTATCATCCGCTAGCATTTCTGCAAATGCAGCTGCAGAGACGTCTTAAGGTGTGACGAAAATTGAATGCTAGAACAAAAAAAGAGAACCATGTAAGTTATTCAAAAAGAGTAGGTGACTCGGCGATTCAAACGGATCAAGGGAGAACCGCCCCTGTCTGCTCCCTATTTGTGTTTGATGGTACACCACAGCATAATCTTTAGCATTAGGTCATCAAGGTTTGCAGGTTCAGACCCAGAGGAGGGCGATATACTTTTTTCGGGTGAAAATATCATTAGCACAGTTTCCTTCTGAAGAGATATAAATCTAATGGTTACGGCCAGTGCTGTAGTTGGAAAAAATGTTTAGACGGTACTCCCAAACTGGGAAAAAAAAAGGTTTAAGTGGTACTCACCAAAGGTCACTTAAGAATGGCGGTTCGCACCTCCTGACTCTTCATTGTTATGGCTAGTATAAAAGCTATTGACATTACAGTTTAGTAGTAAGAACAAACAATAAACATTATTTGTTTTCTTTAATTCTATCGCTTCACGAGTGTAGACGGTACCAGCAGACCAGCTGAAGAGTTGAATCGTCCAGGGTTACCTGGGCAGGGTGTTTTCTGCCCAGCACCTAGTCGCTTAGTGCGCATCGCATCGCAGGTACTGGCAGGCTGTGTTAGCCCGAAGATTGTTGCTGTGTGCCCACCCAGGATAGGGTTTAACCACAGATAAGATTTTCTTTTCGGGATTGTTTAGGTTGGCTCTTTTTGTTTGAGGATGGTGGATTGATTACGAGGTAGTTTAGTACTCCTCTAGAAGGATAGAATGCTTTCCTTTAGCATCCTGGCGTTGAAGGATTTATTTTGATTTTGAACTGATTTTTGTTAATTTTGTGACCAACAACTCTTGGTGGATTTAGGGAGCTCAGCTTTTGCTGCTGCTGGAATTGCTCCGTGGTTACCTCGGATGCCCGCAAGCCATGCCGGGGACCCGGAATAGTCGGCGACGACGTCTGGTGTGATCATAATCATCAAGATACCTAACCAGGGCACTTCTGTGCAAAGGTAACTGTTCGTATAATTTTGTAGCCTGGCGTCTAATTTCATCCTCCATGTATGGAAGACCCGAGGCTTCATGGAGGAACCTTACTGGGAAGAATCGGCCTACTGAATAGATGGACCTAAGTCCTCTATTCTGAGCGCGTTGAAGATATGCCAGCCAGGAATCTGCGGCCATGCCCCAGACCTCGCAGGCATATAGCATCAACGGGACTATAAGAGCTCGAAAGAGGTATAGCATTACGCGGACTGGCATCGATCGAGAACCCAGCGTAGGATACAGTGAAGCAATAGCTCCCTGAACTCTCGCCGAGAGTTCCTTAATGTGTCGCCGGAAAGTCAGACCCTTGTCTAGCTCAACTCCCAGGTATTTGATAGAGGGTACCCATTCTATCCTTCGACCCGCTTATTGCGTCTTTATCTGGGAAGTATAAAAGAAATATCAAGTGTCTCAGGCGGTTGTCTTGGGCAGTGCTATATCTAGCCATTTGTGGACGCAACTGTCCACGAGGGGTGTTTACTCCCAGTACTGGCTGCGCTCTTCCGCCTGCTTGGAAGGGAGAGTAGCCCTGTTCAGGTCGCCCAAAGCGTCTTTGGGCAGCCGGTACAACTAAGATTCCGGCGAGGAACCCGCTTACGTGTTCAAATTTTAGCAAGTACGGAGTACCGGCCCGTACCGGCCCAACTACAGCACTGGTTACGGCAGTAAAATCATCTCAAGCCTGACAAAGATGTTACTGAACAAAATTTAGCGGTCTCTCACGCCCGATACAGAATGGGACGCTGAAACCATAACTCTCCACATAACCTTGGAGAGCCTTCATAAGTAAAACTTTAATTTAAAAGTTTAACCCGATATCAATTCGGAAACTTATATATATATATAAGTATATAAGTATATAAGTATATATATAGGTAATAAAATTGGGAACAACATGTTTGTCAATGATTTCAGCTGTAGTTAACGTGTACGAGGCGTGTCCGTAAAATAAGGTCTCCAATTTTATTTAATATAGAAAACATGTTTATTGTCAATGAATGTTACATTGATGGAAAGGCGGAAGTTACAGCTATTTTTCAACGTAATCACAATTACGATCGATGTACTTTTGCATGCGCTGTGGCAGATTTTGTATACCCTTGTCATAGTACTCTCCCGTCAAGTTGCGCAGGTAGCGCTCAACCTCGTTTTTCAAATCATTGTCGGTCTGGAAATGTGTTCCACCGAGGTGTGACTTCAACTCAGGAAACGGATGATAATCACTAGGTGCTAAGTCCGGACTGTAGGGGGATGGGTGAGGATGTCCCATCCGAACTGGACTAGGAGATCAGCCGTTGTGATAATGCAAATGTTCAGTCAAAATCTTGTCAATCGTAGTCTTACTGACTTCAGGGATAAGTTCGCACAGCTCGCGTACTGTCACACGCCGATCTTTAAGCATTTCTTGCTCCACTTTTGCAATTGTTCGGCTGAAACCGAATAACGCTGTTCGTCATGGACGTCTGTACGTCCGTCTTTGAACTCTCTGACCCACTTTCGCACGTTCTTGACGTCCATACACTGTGGCCCATAGACTTCCCATAACTGACGATGAATTTCAGTGAGGGTAGTGCCCTTGACACTAAAAAAACGGATCACTGCACGCAACTCGCACTTGACGGCGGAAGTGATAGGAAGCACCATCGCAAACGGCTGCCCAGCCAAGACTAATGGTTGTAACGGATTCTTTGTGGTAGAGATTTGAAGGGGTGAAACCAAGCTACACGTCAGTGTTGCCGGATCTCGCGTAATAGTGTTCCTCGTGGCTCCAGCGCCTTGGAGACTTTATTTTACAGACACGCCTCGTATAATGGACTAATCTAAAGCCAAAATTGCATCCTTAAGATGTTCTTGATAAATACAACTTAATGTCTAATGTTAATAATAATCATAATAATAAAGTATGACATCATGCACCACACATTTTCAGATGTAATGTTTTAAGAATTTTTTAGCTATTGAAATTCCACTTAAGATAAAAGTTAAATTATCAGAGTCAAGCTTCGGTATTTTAGGACTGCTAAAGATTTTTATGTAGGTTTGATGTTTTGGTGCCAGCTATTTCGGACGGTTTACAAATTGGCATTATGTGTAGTCTTATTTTATAATTTAGATTCGCATAGCAACTAAGGTGTTAACAGCAGTAAAGTGAAAGCAGCTTCTCTCGCGTGATTTACTCCACGAGGAGCAGATATTCCACAGATAATTGACTGAAGTTAGATATAAATCGATTTCTATCGATAGAAGCGGGTTAGCAACAAACTCTACTCCCACCAATGATAAAATGTTTTCGCTTGTATACAAAGTTTTCAACTAATGCATGCTCTTCCTGGGCAAGCTGCAACTGCTGAATTTTGTTGCTCTGTGCTTCAATTTGCGTAATTATGGATTCATCACTTTCTCCAATATATGTTAACTAACACTTGCTATGCGGTTATTAACACTAGAAGGACCAATCCGTCATTTTCACAGGTGCAGTTTTATTTGCCCTTTTTAAATTAGTAAACAAATTTGAATGCATACCAGTTTATTTAATAGTATTAATCCAGTTTATCAGCATATAATTTTACTTTTCTCTGAAGAATTGCAAATATATACGATAAACAAATGTGAAATTGACAACTTCCCTTAGCAAACACACGTGTTTCAACATAAAATTTTGAATATCACAGTATATAGAAATAAAAACACTTATAAACCTGATTTCGCTCATTCAACGCCACCTGTAGCAACGTAGCACCTAACACACGTGTATTCAGCGTTGACTAAGCATGGTTCACAAACATAACTTGCTGCACTTGTTACATAACTGCTTGCTCCTATTCTTCCCTATGTATCCGCCAATTTGACACGTCTGCCAAACAGTTGCTCATCGACAGTGATATTTTCACTCTGAATGTAACACTGCAAGGAATTGGCAATAAAAGGATTCCAGACAGGAGTAAAGTTTGTTTAGTTAACTCATGTGCACGTCGGCCGCTGCCTTTGACGAACCCTTATAATCGTTTTACAACACACTCCCTCCTTCTCCCAGATCTTTCTGCAAGGTTGCCACCTTTCTCGATACGTCATGGGTATCGTACGAGGTTTCGTCTAAATAAATTATCTTATGTCCATTACTGCGAAACTTTCTTAGTTTAGACGATATATATATAAAACTTCCTTAGTTTTGGGGTATTTGAAATCCAGCTCCTAAGAGACCGCGCAAAGCGCAGTGTTCATAAGGAAAATCACAAATATCTTGCAAATGTGCAACCAATTCGTCTAAGGTGGGCGTTCTCCCTTTTGCATAGAATCTATAAATTCCTCGACGAATTAAATCGCATGTGAAATTATCTACTTTAGAGAAACGTTTTCTTTTGTTTTCACACTTGATCGGCGTCTTTGGTATTCCTTTCGTCACAATATTTCTTACTGTATTTCTGTGAATACGCAAAATTTATCATCAGGTTCATTGCACGACCCCTTACCAAGATTATTTTTCAGTACATATTTATATGTGTTCAAAACAAACTCTTGAATTTGTTTTGAAACAGTTCCCGTTATAACTTTGTTTTTTGAGGGTTTTCCAGTAATATAACTCGGCCCAGTTATTCACACTGTCTTCACTTTGATTATTTTCACTTGACTGAAAGTTATCTACTACTTCATTTGCATTTACCACTGCATTTCCCTCCCACGGTCTCCACATCGTGACGCACAACGAATTTCTGCACGTAATGAAACAGATCAACTGGAAGTTGGAACTTTTGCAACTGAGACTCCACGTGGAGTAGACATGCAACTGGCACTTCGAGAAAATCAGGGTTGCTATTGGTCCTCAACGACAGTGTTCCATTTCTGAAGTGTGGAGATAGATTTATGACGGTCATTAGTGGGCGGTAGAGTGAGTTTCCTTTGAGGTTCAAATTGTACTAGACAGACTCAAACAGCTGCAAAGCGATCTGTATTTAGTCTTTGAGAATGTGTGTCCTTGTCATCAAATCGCATTAACCACAAAATTGCAGCAAATTTGTTTCTGCTCATTGTGTTCCTGAAAACTGATGGTCCCCAGGTATTAGACCATGGCAACTTCAACGGAAAGTTTTTTGCTCCAACACCTCGTAAATACGTAAGTGGCAGCACGAATTGCGCCACTTGGACAATAAAACTTTCTTACTCATCGACAAAGGGTCTGCAGAATGCCATAAACCAATCAGAAAGGTAAACAACAACAGATGTGGACAGATCCGGAGACTATTGTTCACACTTCCGTACCCGTCAAAATAACGGATGGCGATCCTTCTAGCAGGAGTTGTTTGTAGAAGTTTTAGAAAGGTCCAAAATGCTTAATTCTTTGTGGACGTGTTTGTGATAAGTATTTATTAGAATCATAGAACATGGGGAAATGTAGAAAAAAACCATGAGCAAGAAATGAGTCTTCAGAGGCAGCGCATCCGCCAAAATAACGGGTGCGGTCCTAGTTTTTTTTGTTAATTTACGTCCTCCAACGTTAAGTCATATCGGACGATGAATGGAATGGATGGCTCAAATGAGTCCGGGGTCCATGGAGCTTAGAGTTACCCGACATTCATCTTTAAGGATAAGGGAAAACCCCGGAAAAAACCTTAACCAGGTAACTCACCCTGACCGAGATTTGAACTCGGGACCTCTTGAACGTAAGGCAGACATGCTACCACCACGCTACCAAGATGGGCTGCGGTCCTAGTGTTAATACGTATAAATGTGTCACGCCACCAAATTCACGGAAGCTTGATATGTATATATGTTTATATATTTATCATCTATGGCAGTAATAAAATATGGTGTCCCCCAAGGTTCAATTCTTGGACCTGTTTTATTTCTGATATATATATATATATATATATATATATATATATATATATAAATGATCTAGAGTGTTCCTTAAAAAATAGTTATCCAACATTATTTGCTGATGATGCAAACTTATATATTTCTGGTTACAACTTGAGATCCTTTAAATTTAAGATAGAACAGACAATGTCTGAATTGCTAAACTGGTTCAACATTAATAGATTATTAATAAATACAGAAAAAACAACAGCAATAGCTTTTCATCATAAACAAAATACACATGCCAGTCATCCCTTTAGAGTTCCAGGGCAAATATATCTCATACACAGATAGTACAAAATTTCTAGGGGTATGGGTGGATAATAATTTAAAGTGGTCGGCTCACATTCAAAAACTATCTCAAAAAACTGAGTAAAATAACTTATGCCATCACAGTCATTTCAAAAATCATGGACTTGAAATCGGTCATATCTTTATATCATGCATATTTTCAATCTGTTCTTAGCTTTGGAATATTATTTTGGGGTAATTCAACATGAGCAAAATCTATTTTTAAAATGCAAAAACGGGCAATTAGGATAATACTACATGTTAATAAAAGAACCAGTTGTAGGCCACTATTTAAGGAATTAAATATATTGCCCCTCCCCTGTATTTACATATATGAAACATTATGCTACATAAAAAATAATCTCAGTATGTACACAACAAACTCACAGATACATTCTTATGATACCAGAAGAAAAGATAACCTTCATGTAATCACACATAGCACTAGTTCTTTTGAAAAAAGTTTTGTATATACTGGCCTCCAGCTTTATAATAAATTACCCAATTATCTGAAGCAAATACCTGCACTGCATCGATTTAGAATTTGTCTCAAAAAACTTCTTTCACTCCATTGTTTTTATAGCATAAAAGAATATTATGATTACTTTGACAATTAATTTTGTTAATGTTAATGATGTTAATGTTTTATAGTATAGGTGAATTGTTTGAATATGTTAACAAGTGAACTATTATTATTACTATTATTATTATTACTATTATTATTATTATTATTATTATTATTATTATTATTATTATTATTATTATTATTATTATTATTATTATTATTATTATTATTATTATTATTATTATTATTATTATTATTATTATTATTATTATTATTATTATTATTATTATTATTATTATTATTATTATTATTATTATTATTATTATTATTATTATTATTATTATTATTATTATTATTATTATTATTATTATTATTATTATTATTATTATTATTATTATTATTATTATTATTATTATTATTATTATTATTATTATTATTATTATTATTATTATTATTATTATTATTATTATTATTATACTGTACATACAGTTGAATTTTCATTCCAAACTTGTGTTGTATATATGTATATTGTATAATTTTTAGTTATAAGTACTTGACGTGTCCTATATCATGTAATATGATCAAAAGGATGAATACAAACTAACTATGCTTTGTTAAGGCGGCAATTCCTAATAAACAAAAATAACCTTTTTAAAAAACAATTTAATCGTATTTTAGTTAATTGATGGAAATTAATCATTTCTCCACACTAGCCATATATAGGCTAAGATTTTTGATGGATAGAGTCAACATGAAAAATTCAATGCCATGGCCGGGATTTGAACCACGGATCTCCTGGTTTCCGTCCAATCGCTCTTAACCTCTGAGCTACCATGGCCAACGTGCCGTACTGACATTAATTTAAATTTATTAATTTTATTTAATTTATTTAATTTAATTTGAATTAATCATGTTGACTGTATCCATCAAAAATTTAATCGTATATTTCTTAGAAACCTACTTTCTACTTCAATAAGTTGCATAAATATGAGAACTTCAAAATTATGAACAATGCGACGTAAGGAACATTTATTTTAAATTTATGTAATTTGTTTATTTGTTTATTTCTATAATCCAGAAATTACTTAAATTTGTACTATCTTTAGAACCACACTTATTTACACACATATATCTAAGCTGTAATGAAAAATTCAACTCGTACTTCAGGTTTTGGAAAATTTACAGATTAGTCGTCCTTAATTAAAATGATCTAGATGAATCAATTTTATTCCCCTCCAGGTGCAATGTACATTTCTGTAGTGATGGAAACAAATGCATAATGTTATATTTTGTTGACTTGCTTATTGATGTGCTCGCAAGCTTGTCTTTGCTGTGTTTCTCATTTCATACAAGCATTCACATGTTAATTTAAAGTTTGAACTATGTACCTCTAATAAAATTATTACCAGGTAGTTAAATGTGGGGTAGAGTGAAGGAAGAGATTACCTACATATATTTAGTTCAGGTATATGAAAGTTGTTTCTGCCCAAAGCAATTAGGAAAGAGATGGCCTCCGCGGAAATGGCATGCGTAAGTGTTGCTCACCGCCTGAGATGAAATGACGCATAAAATCCGGCCATGCCTAATGAGCGGGACATCATAAATAATATCACAAACCAACGTAATTACGTACCTTCTCCAATCAGGTTACCGTGTCATTAAAAAGACAAACAGAAGTGCAAAAGCATACGCAGACAGCTTGGTTTTGCAGGCCAACATGAGTCACTCTGCTGGAAGGTCAGGAAAGTCCCTTCTCGTAGTATATTTCAACGGTAATAGGCCACGCAAGCAAATTAATCTTTTGTAGGAAGAATAACAAGTTATATCTCGATAGCAAACTACCATAGTGGGTAGAGAAAGCCATATGACTCTAACACATCAGATTTTGTTTATGTTCTTGGGGAGTACTTACTGCCTGCATATGCTATTAATTGAAAATAAGTGTGATTGTTGAATTTCTACCAAGCAGTCTTATAATTTATGCTTTCCCCCTTGCCATTTATTAGTGTATACCGGGTGAGTAAAAAACATGGAAGAATGACTGTAACGCTTGTTCAATAAAAAAAGATCACAATATTTTTTGACAACGTACCTTTACTCATCCTCATAATGTTGATGGTCCTTCTCAAAATATCTCCCCTGAATGCGATGCACTTGTCCCAGAGTTTCTGCCAGTCTTCAAAGACATGCTGGAAACCATTTTTGAGATATCCTTCACAATCGCCTCCGCAGCCTTCACCACTGCTTCTGATGATGGATAATGCCTCCCACGAAGGCGTTTCTTCAAGTTAGGGTATAGAAAAGAGTCACATGGGGCTAAATCCGGATTATAGGAAGGGTAAGGGATGCACTTCATGTTGATTTTTGCAAGATATTCAACAACAATATTGGCAATATGCGGCCGCACACTATCGTGGTGCAGCATCCAGCCTGCTTCACGGAAATGTGGTCTTTTGCGCCTGATATGGACCTGCAATGTTTTCAGGACACCCCTGTAGTATTGTCCAGTTACTGATGTGTGTGCAGGTACAACATGTTGATAAACCATTCCATGAATATCAAAGAATGAGATGACCATAACTTTCCCAGCAGAAGCAACCACTTTTGCTTTTTTGAGGGGGTTGGTGATGAAGGAGATTTCTACACTGAGCTCTGCTGTTTGCTCTCAGGATCAAAATGATGTAGCCAAGTTTCATCAGCAGTGATTACGTTTGAAAGAAGCTCCGGATCTTCCTCTAACATCAATTTTAACTGTATCTTACCTCCATTGCAGCGGTAGGCGATACTGAACATGTCTGAACTTGCCTGGTTCTCACAGGCGGGAACCAGGGGTACCAACAATGAAACTACTGCGGCGTGTTTCTTTCACATTAAGCTAACAGAATATAATAAGATTGAATTTTAGTGCGAAAAATTATGACCGTAAAGAATTATGATCATTCTTTATTGAACAGCCCTCGTATGATTACAAATAAAGAGTGTGAGTATTTTTGTGAAATGGTAACATTTTTTCTGCACTCCTCTAGTCCTCAAGTCACAGAAAGTACAAAAAAATCGCAACTTAAATATTTTATGACCTCACTGCATGTGTACCGAGCAATAGAAAATGCACCATTACTTTAAACTGAGTATGTTCTGAATTAAATAATACAGTAGGCTACTACAATAAGTGGCTTTGGATTGAATAAATACAAACAAAAGCTAATCTAATCAGGATAACAACGCTTAATTCATTGCATAATCTTCCTGAAAGTAAATTAGTCATGCCGCAACTTCCAGAAAGACAACGATTTGAAATACTAATGAACGGATATGGTGATAGGAGGCGCTCCCATCAAGAGGTTTGTGTCTTGTTTAATGAAATGCATCCAGAACGAAGGATTACTCATTCTATAGCAAGCAAAATTTTGAAAAAAAAAAAAAAATAATAATAATGAAACTGGAAGTGTTAAAAATAAGGCAAAGTCTGTAAGGCCAAAATGAGTTACAGATGGTGATAAAGCTCTTTATATTTCACTTTTTTTATTTGTTCCATTTATACCCCGCCTTTAACTGCTATGGCCATACCGGCGGCCGTTCTCCTTTGGAACATATCGAAGGTGTTAACTCGTATTCTTTGAGTTTTAATCATTAGGTCACTCACACTTTCGCACTCTCATTCATACTTACAGACTCTGGGGAAGATGAGGAATTATCTTGGTCGGAGAAAAATCTCCTTGGCCGGGAATCGAACTCGGGACCCCTAGCATGGCATGCAGGTGCTCTACCGCCTTAGCTACTGTGCCAGCCTATATTTCATTATCAGTGGAAGAAAATCACTTATTTTCTCGCCATCCCACTGTGGAAGGGAGGTGCTGAATTACCAAAATCATGTATTTCCAGGAAGATGGATTGGCAGAAGAGGAACTATTGACTGGCCTCCAAGATCTCCTGACCTGAACCCCTTAGACTTTTCTGGTGGGAATATTTGAAGGGGAGGGTTTATAAGGACCGACCAAGAGATCTTGAAGAGTTAAAGCGAAGAATTGGACAAGAAATGCAGCTGATCAGGCGCTGGAAACATTAATTTCAGATAGATTTTGGCATTATTTGGCAGTAAGTGGAAGCCATTTTGAGCACGTTTAGAAGTGAGTTCATCATGTGTTAAAACATAGCACCACTGATGTCGGTATTAATGTGTTTTCTTGGTTTAAATGTCATAAGCTGTAATATACCCTAATAAATATAAATTACAGTTCAATTACAGAACGTACCTGTACGTTCCTAGACCTGAGGACAAGAAAAAAAAAATGTTGCCACTAAATAGAAAGTCACGCCCTACTTAACAATCTTAGTAATATGAAAACCTCACACCAGCCGGTCTGATGACATGATCCAGTAAGTGGAGAACGTTGTTTTGGAGGATCGTTGATTGAACATTTTCAGATCTTCATGCAGGATTTTGTACACAGATCCCAGTTTTGGAGGCGATGTCTGCAACTGTCTTGGTTTGTTGTCACACGATGTTCTGGCTTCATTGACTGTCGCACCCAGGAACGCACATTAGACACATCAATGGTACCATCACCACATGCCTCACTCAACTGGCGATGAATTTCAATACGTTTCACAGCACGAAAATGGAGAAAACGAATGATTACACGCTGTTCTTGTAATGAAAACGTCGCCATTTTAAGTATCAAAAACTGTCCTTACTCTCGTCGCTACCACTAGAGTTCTATGCACTGTACAGTGCTGCCATCTCTGTCACGCATTCACAAAGAGTCCAAGTGTATTTAAAAAAAAATACCAGAAGTTCCTATCTGGTTCCAGTCCTGAAAAAAACAGGAGATGTTATAACTCGAACGCACCTTCTATTTCTAAAATTTTAAGTCCATGATTTAAAAATTGCACCGTAAAGAGCATTTAATACTAAAGGGTGTCTAAAATATTACAACCTAGAAAATGACATTTAAAAATCCATATATATTAATTGACAGGAAATGTTGCTTATGGATACATAAATTTGTTCATATTTTAATTAATGTGCATAATACATAAAGTGATCGAAACACGCGAACTGATCTTTGCAACAATACTTGTGAATATGCACATATGTAAGTCGTACGAAATCTGCAAATGCACTACCACAGCTTTGATGTTTAAATAATCAGGCAACTGGCTCATTTTCACTCGAATGGCAAAAAAAAAAAAAAAAAAAAAAAAAAAAAAAAAAAAAAAAAAATCCATAATTTTTTTTTTACAGTTCAGTGCAAAATGTATGCTAGTTGTAAAATTATCATCAAATTATAAATAAGAATAAATTAAATTAACGTGGGTAAGATAAAACAGACTGAAAAATTCAATGCCTTTTCCGGAATTTGAATTGCGAGTTAAGTTTCGGCAGTTTTCAGTTTGATTTTACCGTTTTAACTTTAGCCTACACACAACACGTGTCGGTAATTACCATATGCTAATGTAGTCTGATATAAAGGAAATCGCTCTGCATCCAGCCGCCCAAGCATTTGTTAACAAACATGAGGCCTTGCTTGTGAATTTTAATCAGATTGTTTTTAAAAGCGGTTATATACGATTTTGTGGGTTGTGCGGCGTAGGTGGTGCTATGTATGGCTAATTTGGCATATTTACATTTAGATGAAGTGGAAACGCATAGCTTCTCCTTTACCGTTTCCCTACTGTTCTCTCTTTCATCTTGTGTTCTGTAATTAGCAATTTTTTCTGCCTCTGGGGTCCAGAAATGTTATTCAAATATTTATCATACCATTCTCACTTATTTAACAAACCCTTTGTAGTGTCAATTAGCCTTTACTAAATACACAGTATACAGAATTATTATGTGTTTCAAGTGGGACGATGTTTAAATAAGACTTGAAGCTTTCCGGGCAACGAATATGCTCCGGCAGCAAGCCAGGTGAAAAGACGATTAGATATCGACGTTTCGGGAGTGTGCATTTATCCCATTATTTATAAAATGTTATAAACACAAATGAAACACTGGATGTAATACAAATATAAACAAAGACAAAACACTATCGAAATTCGCATTACTGAACAAAAGACTGTTTTCAGTAAATTAAATGCCAGGTCAGGAGATGGCGTGAGTATAGAAAATTGTGTAAAAGAAACGTAACTACTTAACTTGATTATCAAGCTGTATTGATCTTTTCAGTTCAGCTCCTTTTGGAAACTGGCCGTAGAATTGGAAATCCGTCGATTTAAGAAGCAAGGAAAAGAAAAAGCAAAGAAGAAAAACTCCCAAAGTTGCACGTGTGCCCTATTATTAGTTCAAAAGTTATGGCCTATTGAAATGGTCCAGGTTTATACGGCTCGAACTGTAACAGTGCTAAGTAACATCAAGTTTAAACTTTTGTAAGAACTTCTAGAATGCAAGTTTGTTCACTAATGATGGACAGACATCAAACTTCCTCTCATTCTTCCTTCAAAATGAACTTGTCAATCGACAGAACTGCCGATATTGGTCACATGTACGTAAATCAAAACTGAATGAAGGAAAACTGCATGCAGTATCCAGAGAAATTAGTATCGACCATCGCAAACTTCTTTTCACATCCTGTCAGTCATTTAGTACTCATAACATCTATTTCCAACCAGATGGAGCTCTAACTCACTATGGACAGAATTTTAATCAGCATATATACCACTTGTTTTTGTCTATAGTGTTGGATTGGTAAGAGAGATCACATATATTGGCCAACAAGATCTCCAGATTTGTCATCCTTGTCCTCTATAGTGCTGGATTGGTAAGAGAGATTGCATATATTGGCCAAGAAGATCTCCACATTTTTCATCCTTGTACTCTATAGTACTGGATTGGTAAGAGAGATCGCATATATTGGCCAAGAAGATCTCCAGATGTCATCCTTGTACTCTATAGTACTGGATTGGTAAGAGAGATCGCATATATTGGCCAACAAGATCTCCAGATTTGTGATCCTTGTACTCTATAGTACTGGATTGGTAAGAGAGATCACATATATTGGCCAACAAGATCTCCAGATTTGTGATCCTTGTACTCTATAGTGCTGGATTGGTAAGGGAGATCGCATATATTGGCCAACAAGATCTCCAGATTTGTGATCCTTGTACTCTATAGTACTGGATTGGTAAGAGAGATCGCATATATTGGCCAACAAGATCTCCAGATTTGTGATCCTTGTACTCTATAGTGCTGGATTGGTAAGAGAGATCACATATATTGGCCAACAAGATCTCCAGATTTGTGATCCTTGTACTCTATAGTACTGGATTGGTAAGAGAGGTCGCATATATTGGCTAACAAGATCTCCAGATTTTTCATCCTTGTACTCTATACTGCTGGATTGGTAAAAGAGGTCGCATATATTGGCCAACAAGATCTCCAGATTTTTCATCCTTGTACTTTATACTGCTGGATTGGTAAGAGAGGTCGCATATATTGACCAACAAGATCTCCAGATGTCATCCTTGTACTCTATAGTGCTGCATTGGTAAGAGAGATCGCATATATTGGCCAACAAAATCTCCACATTTTTCATTTTTGTACTTAGATATGTTAGGCCATTATTTTAAGTCGGAGATAAAAACATCGAATAATGGAAGTAGTGCAATAAATTCTTAGGATTAATTCACTCTTTTTAAAGATTTAAATGATCGGCAGGTACATTATTAAGCATCTATGGGCTACTAGTTTGAAGACATAATTTAGGGGAGCTAGCTTCGGTTTTCTTTTGTAAGGAAGTAACACTTTGATTTAGCATCAATGAATTTTTACAGAAATAACTAGTTTTGTTAGTTTTTTTTTTTTTTTTGAAAATATTTTATTAGGGATTGTTGGAAAATATAACAATATAATTATTATACTGATTTATAATAAGTGAATTGGAGTTAGGTACCTGATTAAAGCGGAAGTGCAAAATTAGGTTATACAGTGTTTTAGTTCTCAGTTAAGGATGTTCCCACATATCGAGTTTCACATCAATGAATCGCAGGCTTCAAATTTTATTGTTATGCAGATGTGTTTGTGGAGAAACAATGATCATAAAGAAACTCTGAGTGCATCCATGTTTGTATTTAAAATGTGTCACTGCGTTTATCAGACGCACTAGATTTACCGGTAGAGTATATAGAATTAGAATTAAGGGTGAGACAGGTAGCTTGCACGCATGTCTGTCCATTAGTGATATGGGATAGTGGGGGTAAGTTTAAATCCATGTCGTGCTGTCTAGGACACCGTTACCTGGCTGCGACGTCTCGCGTGCTTGTTTTGTTATCTGCACTGGTCGCTAATGTTGTAAAGGTCCAAAATATCAGGGTTAGGAAGCGTTTGGACATACGCAGTCAACTGTCTAAAAAACGCAATCAGTTTGAATTACATGCATGCATCTTAGCTTATGCCAGAAGAGTTTGGAAAGCTTGACAAATAACTATTCGGTAGTTTCCGAGATAACTAGAGTAGAGGAAAAATTAATGTCTATCCATTTTCTTCAACATTTCAAAGCAGGCATTTTTCAGAAACTGCATAAAAGTCAATAAAATCGCCTTAAATAAATTTCTTTGAACTGTGCTATATACAGGCCCATTTTAGGTTTTGTAGACCCTGGTTGAACCTACGAACCGGACCCTATCAGAGATTTTATGGAAATGTTTTGAAAATGAAGCTACAAAAATCACATTTTAGAGCGAATTTTCTAATTGAAAACTAAAAGAGAAGAATTTAATGTTTATTATTATGTGCTAAAAAACTGTACAGACTATATATTTAGAAGTCAATGAATTAATATAAAAAGAAAAGAACTGAAAATCATTAAGCAGACTTAGGAAGTACGTTTAAGTTATAACACCTCCTAATTTTTTTTTAGCACTGGGACCAGATAAGAACCTCTGGTTTCCTTTAAAATACACGTAAACTCTTTGTGAATGCGTTACAGAAATTGCAGCACTGCGCAATGCATAGAACTGTAGTGACAGCGACGAGAGCAAGGGCTGTTTTGGATACTTAAAATGGCGACGTTTTCATTGCAAGAACAGCGTGTAATTATTCGTTTTCTCCATTTTCGTGATGTGACACCTATTGAAATTCATCGACAGTTGAGTGAGGCATGTGGTGATGGTACCATGGATGTGTCTAATGTGCGTTCCTGGGTGCGACAGGCAGAACACCGTGGGATAACAAACCAAGACCGTTGCAGACATCGCCTCCAAAATTGACATTTCCGCGGGATCCGTGCACACAATCCTGCACGAAGATCTGAAAATGCTCAATCGGCGATCCTCCAAAACAACGTTCTCCACTCGCTGGATCATGTCGTCGGACCGGCTGGTGCGAGACCGTAACTGTCTTGGTTTGTTGTCACACGATGTTCTGCCTTCATTGGACTGTCGCACCCAGGAATGCACATTAGACACACACATGGTACCATCACCACATGCCTCACTCAACTGGCGATGAATTTCAATAGGTGTCACATCACGAAAATGGAGAAAACGAATGATTACACGCTGTTCTTGCAATGAAAACGTCGCCATTTTAAGTATCCAAAACAGTCCTTACTCTCGTCGCTGCCATTAGAGTTCTATGTACTGTACAGTGCTGCCATCTCTGTCACGCACTCACAAAGGGTCGACGTGTATTTAAAAAATAATCCTGAAGCTCCTATATTGTCCCAGTCCTGAAAAAAAATAGGAGTTTTCAAAACTTGCATGCACCTCGTAAATACCATCGCCCAGAGCCAGAATCCAGTTATCATGTAAATGGGGCAAATAATAATAATAATAATAATAATAATAATAATAATAATAATAATAATAATAATAATAATAATAATAATAATAATAATAATAATAATAATAATAATAATAATAATAATAATAATAATAATAATAATAATAATAATAATAATAATAATAATAATAATAAATAATATTGTTGTTATCAACAATAACATCGTTATTTTCAATGCCTTATACAAGACTTCACCAAATAGTCAATCAGGTCACAAAATATGCGCGGTTAAACGTTAAGTATGCTATCCATTTTCAAGAGCAGTGATGTCCAACCTATATGAAAGAGGGGAGGGCAGGTTTGTCTCCACCTACTGTTCGCCGAGTTATGACACTTTATGACATACAAAAAGTAACCTCCAAATCTTGGTTAGCTGAATAAGTCAAGGAGACATGCTTCATGCACAAAACCATTGAGTAGAGCGACATAAGAGAAGTTTGAGCGCTCAGAAGTTTCAACCTATTGCGTAGAAATTTGCCTCATTGTTCGAACTTCTCCTCCGGTTTTTCTGGGCTCGATTCCCCGCCGCGAGATGCAAGTTTTTCTTTATTTAGAATTATTGCTTCTCCCTATATGCTCTGGAAGTGTAGTTGTGAGAATGGCTTGTGTGAAAATAACTTAAAAACGGGTAACTTAGAAGTTTAAAGAGTAAATTCACCAAATATTTCAGCCATAAACCCTCCCGAGATGACCATAGCAGTTAAAATAGGGGAGGTTATAAAATTTGAGGGAAAAATCTGCACAATTTGACTAATCTGGATAAACCCACTTACCTTTAGATCTGAATCAACAATAAGATTACTCACAGCCTCTGTTTTTATTTTCAAATCCTTGTTTTTTTAACATAATGTGCAAGGCCGAATAAGACTGCTTAGTTCTACATTTGCTATGAATTTCTTTTACTAAATGCTGCAAGTTAAGTACCCACTAGGAATTGTGTTCCACGGGATACTAAATTATTGTATTCAGTGTAGCAATGGTTTGAAATAAACGTCTTTAATTCCATTTACAAACGATAAAACTTTAATAGGCAACACTCGACACAATATACAAAGATAATGCTAGTCTATTTTAAACAAACAGTTGCTCGGTTCTGTAATCTATCTTCGCTTGATCGAATTAGTACATTGTACGTTAAGGTTAACATGTGTACTCATAGTTGCTAGCTCACGCTAGCATATTTGTATCATATTTTGTAAACCATTAATAGTTTTCCCTTCTTTTCTGTGTTTAAGAATGTGCATAAATAACAGAAATAATTTTCATGAAGATGAATCAACTCAAAATTAATGGAGGAGGGTAACGTTTTAATTTCTATTTCCTTTGGCAAGTAAGAGAAACTATATTCGTTCCAAAACTTAGTAGCGAGATTTTATCGACTTTCAAATTTTGGGTCTTTTGGTCGAAAATAAAATTTCATGCATCAATTAGTTACTTTTTGTGGACGCATTGAGAGGATTTTGTAAGTTTATTCTCCCATCTGATATAACTCTTTATGGGCCCAAATGACCTTGTTGTCGATGGGCCCCTAAACAACACACACTCACACTATAACTCTTTACAGTTACAAAGATTATTTTTGGTTATGTTTTACTTTAAAATAAGTTGTAACAATTTTGACTCTGGTAAAAGTGCTTTGTCTGGGGTTATGTGTGTTTTTTTTTTTTTTTTTTTTTTTTTTTTTTTTTTTTTTTTTTTTTTGATCTCCTGCAAATGGTGTTGAAAATTCTTTTCCTTCCTGTTATGTTTATATAGGAAACTGACAAGCATAAAGTGTAGTTGCTCTATATATTTACAAAATATTATCTCGGAAACTTTTGCGCTGCGTAGTTCGTTTTTGAAATAATAGTTATATGTTAAAGTAAAAATTAGGTGTAGGTTGGAGTTTAGCGCACTTGTAACAAGTCCCAAAAACGTCGAAGCGTCATTTTCTTTTCCATGTTCCCGTTCGCAAGTGCTCAAGACAGCTGTGTGTAGTTCCGGCATATTTTGTTACAAGATCCATATTGCGTAATTTGAAACTATCTATAGGCAAACATCGCGGTTAATAGAATGTACACAGGATTGCTATAAGTGCAATAAGAAAGTTCAAAGGCACTTGCTTCTGTAAGCAGTATCGAAATTTAGTTACATCATGGTCAATGAACTAGCAAGCTCAAATAGAGAGAGAGAGAGAGAGAGAGAATGGGAAGCGATTTCTAAAACCAGATGAAAACAAAAGAGGGCGGCCACATAGCTTTTGTACTTTGCTCTAGACGCCGGGTATTGGTGTGTTGAGTCAGATGTTTTGATTTTGTGCGTGTAGTGGATCACTGCCAACAGTTCAGTCAGTAGTAGTGCATAGCAAACAAGCACATGCATATCTGAGTAGACAGGTAACACAAGAGGTTCCGATGGTATTCATTGAAGGTATGTTCTCAAAACCTAAGTTTGTATTAGTAGTACTCAGACGTAGTACGCTACCGTTAGGAAACTATTTCTTTTTAGTTACATATGACATTTGTTTAAAACACACGTATTTCCTTTTCTGTTTGTATTTCAGCAAGTAAAATTATAACAAGCGTCATTTACCGTATCACTTTCTAAGATGGCAATGCAATAAACTTTAAAAGTTAACCTATTTTAAGTGACACAAGTATGGTGATGCATTTTATCAACATGAGTTTTAACTATTTCTGCTTTTTTAACAGTTTTTTCTGGACATTATCTCGTGCACTTGACCCCACTTCAGTGCTTCTCTTAGTGTAGATTGTTACAAGAGAATGTTTATTCGTTTACAGCTTTCTGGCTTAATATTTTCAATTTTTATGAACAACCCAAAATTATTTGTGACCTAGCAGCCTTTATTTTTTATATAAAATCATAATATTTTTAGGCTGAAAGATTTTAGTGACACATTAGTTATTTTTCTGTAAATTAATTCATTACCAGTAATCCTTCATTGTATTTTTAATTGCAAAATAGTCTTTAAATGTTCTGCTTATAGTTAATTTAGACTTGGCTATGGTTTAAAGTAAATTCTTAAACTTTCAAAGCTTTACATACCTGGAATTCAAGTACACTTTTCACAAATGTTTTACATAGAAAGATACTGTAAAGTCTGTTTTTTTCTGTCAGTGCCATAAACATTTCTTTATATTTAAGCGAAACCATACTGCAACAATTAGAAATAGGCATTTAGTAATTTGACACACTAACCGTATAATGGGCTACATAGAAACAGTTTTAAGATGCAAATTTGTCTTATATAACGTATCAATGTATGGATCATATAGTGAGTTATAATTTAGGCTGTGCACATTTGTGAAAAAGATTAACTTTATATAGAATATGTCAGCAGTAAAAATTATGAATCAGTATTTCAATTTAAAATATTTAGAAAAGTATTTGTAGTATTAACCAAAATGTTTATATTTAGTATTAGAAAACTGCATTCATTTTGGAGAAAAATTAGAATGGCTTAGAATGACCAAACCTGTTACTATGCAACTGGATTTACAATGCACGTACCATTTAGACAGCAAGTTAAGTGGTACTATAATTTCTCCAACATGATGGGAGAATTTCAGTGTGGCATGAAATATTTTGTTTCTTAGTAAGTGTTGTGATAAAGGTTGTGATAATGTTTCGAGTTGTGTGATAAGCTTTTTGTGCATCTTTTTGATACGAGGGTAAAGTTTCGTTAGTTTTCGTGTGCTAAGCAGAAGGCATGATTAATATCTTATGCTTGTCGGGGAAAATGGTGTAACATAATCACGAGGAACAGGTGCATTTGTTTCCTATTAGATGTTTACTTATTATACTTTACTAATCCAAAAAATATTTTGTACGTACGTATGAGGCACTTATCACAAGAAAATAATTCTAATAAGTTGTATTATCCAAGAAACCGAAGGGGTATCTTTTACATTACTGTGAGCAAATTTAGTAAATTTGAAGTTAAAACTGATGTAGGTTTGCTTTGTTTTCTAGCCTTTTCTCACTGGGGAGGAGGATTCATAGATTTGAAAACGTACAGATGTATTGTGTGTTTCAAATGGGAAGGGGTTTGTCCTTGAGCACTACTAGGTGAGCGACCAATCGGAGTTCTGCGGTGTTCTCGTATTGCATTCTCCTTAAGTGGTGTGTGGCCAGCACCAAACTAATCAATCTCTAATAAATACTATTCGCGTTAAGACAAAAATTCAGATTTTGCTAAAACTGATCCATGAGGAAGAAGAGAGTAATGTATTTAACGTAACAAGCCCATATTTTAGCTCAAATAGTTTCCTAAAACAAATAAATAAAATAGATACCATTATAGCAGTGCATCGCGACGTAAGCACTGTAATGAGCATCATTATTGGTTGGATAGTCAACATGAAAAATTCAATGCCATGGCCGGAATTTGAACCACGGATCTCCTGGTTTCCGTCCAGTCGCTCTTAACCTTTGAGCTACCATGGTCAACGTGCCTCCTGACATTAAATTCTGCAGTTGACTCGTATATGTCCCCGGTAGACCACTAGGGGCTCTCGCATCCGAGATACACCGATTGTGGTGACTTACTAAGTACCGATAATTGCGGTCTTCCAAGGGGAACCGAACTCAAGACGTGAATTTGAATGGTAGCATGCAACCACCAGATGTTAAGAGGCAGTTCCTCAGAAGTGTTATTGAAACTATAATTGAATTAATATTACTTCTCAATCCTGACAGCTTTCTCACGGGCGTGTTGTCTGTTTTCATAATGACCAGAATTGACCTTGAATTGGATTATTGAAGATCAGTTATTACAACAGACAACGAACGCACCTAGTATGCAGAAAACATGCTGAGCAAGCTTTCAGTATTGAGAAGTAAAGCTACTGCAAGTGTAATTTAATGCTTTGTTTAATAGTTTTGACGATCATTTTTTATTCCCTGGTAAATGTTTACTACCACCAGATTGTAATGACTACAAACCTAGTTGTTACTCGACAGAGCGTTGAGGCGTACTGACCTTCAGATGACCAGCGCTGTGATTGTCTCTTATCGGGTCTTATCTGGTCGATTAGTATGGCAAAGAGCTAAAGAATGAATAACGGCTTCTCATTTGAGAAAAGTGTAACTATTGGAAAATTCAGACAGCTGAATGTGTCCAAAATACTTCACTTGACCAGAGAGAGGGGGGGGGGGGAGTATAAGGCAAAATTCGTGTCTTAACGAGATGTACACTTTTGGGATATGATTTTGTCTACGTTTTGTAGTTTCCGAATTACGCAAAAGTCATCCAGAAATGTAGAAGGCTTTGCGGACATTCTCAGAAAATTTAAGATATACATTTCATTTGTTATGAAGTATCTTAAATGTATATTTTAATCAAAATCTTTAGCCATTTTTGAGAAAATCAAAATTTTCGGAAAAATGTGCCATGTAAAGGGTAATCGGGGGTAGTAGGATATTGTTGAAAGTGTTCGTGTCATATCTTCCAAATGCTGAATTTAAATACAAAGTTTGATGTTTAATCGACTTTTCGCTTTTAGTTGCGGTGTTCAGACGGACAGTAATGTTTTATTCAAGGGACCTTAAAACGCGCATTTCCACTGAAAACACGGTATCAAATTTTTGGGTGAAGTGCAATACTTTCCCTCTTACTGTAAATGCATAGTACATAAGCTAAAAGTTTGGTAAAATAAGACCTGAAGCTTTTCTGGCGACGAATATTTTCAAGGTCTTATCGGGAAGCAAGTCAGGTGAAAAGACGATTAGAAATCGACGTTTCGGGAGCGTACATCTCTCCCATCATCAGATATTTTAGGAAATGCTATAACCACAAAATGTGTAGCTGGATATAACACAAATATCAACATTGTTACGGGATGGATTAAAACCACATTTAAGAACCTTTATATTTTGTTGCGACGGATTACATGTTGTGACTTTGTGGGTTCGTAGAATTAAAAGTCTGAGTTGCAGATATTGCAAATGTTCTTTATTTCCGTAGAAATACTCTGATCAATTCTCACGTAACAGCATTACGACACATACAGTCTACCAAGGTCGATGACAACAAACAGCGTTCTGATTACATCAGCTCTCGTTACAACACTACAGCTGTTTACTGCTTACGACTGCCACTTGGTGAGTCATCGCCTTCTTAAATACCTCATTGATAAATTCGAGACTGTTCCAGAATAATAAAGAAACCGAATATTCTATCACCCTCCAGAAGCGTAACTTAATATATGCCGGCAAATCCTTTATCTCAGCTATCTTTATTTGCCGGCCCTTTATGTACACTAGCCGCGCTATCGTAGATAACGGCTTCGCGACAATTTCTTCTGCTTTAAGGACGCCCCCGAAGTCTGCTTACTTCTTATGACGTCCGTCCCTGAATAGTTTATTTCCCAATGAGCCTATGTGGCTCTTTAAGTACCCTTTGTATTATACCTATTAAAATTTTATTTTACATTTTCTTGTGTGTTTGTTTATTTTTCTAAATATAATTTTGAGGTCATATTGTAAGCACATCTATTTTCACCAAATACATTACAGAATGTGTTACCAACTGTTCTAAAGAGTTACTTGTCTAGTGATTTGCATTTGTCAACATGTATCTTTGTTGATATTTGTGTTATATCCAACTATACACTTTATGGTTATAACATTTTTTTTTTAAATATCCTGAGGGGTTAGATGTACTCTTCCGAAACGTCTACTTCTAATGGTCTTTTCACCTAGCTTGTATCTCGAGAAGATCTTAAATAAAAGTTTGGTAATAAACCTTTCGTCAGTCATTTGTTTCTTAGGAGTGCTTTTGTTTACATAACCACAAACGAAAAGTTTGGAGTAACATACTACAACATGGCAGTTGCAAGCGTTTTGTACAATTCTTATTACGAAGAAGTATATCTATACAAAGAGAGTACGTTGACATTCATGTGTGTACCTACATTAGTTTTTATTGACCATTTGCAATTCAAGAATTTCTGAAGATTTCTTGTCAATCGCAACTTGGTGGCGCAAACCAGGTTAATTTGTGTAATTCCACTAATTACCAAAATGTTGAACTTTATACAGCAATTACACAAATATAACTATTTGTAACAAAAGTTTCACTTATATTAAGAAAATGTTGTCTATTTTTCTTATTAATAGTTATATTTGTGTAATAATTCATTTCTTCACTGTAGTTAGCTTCATTTTCTACGTAATTTATACAGCAAATTATTTACCGTGTCACGTGATTGTTAAAACTACAGTATGTATTTTTTTTCAAAACATAATGGCCTCACCTCCCACCCCTCTCAGTTTTGAAGTCTTTAGTGGTTCTAAAACTGTGGATAGTGATTCTCGAGTGACACACATGACAACGTAAGTTTATTTAAAACTATATTTATTGCTAAATTCCTAGCTTCACTCATCTTGTCAAAGAATCTCCCTCAAATTCAATGTCTGAAATAAATATAAAAAGTTGCGGATTTAATGTAGTTCATGCGTAGAATGCAGTAAATTGTAGGCAAAGCACGTTTGTAGGTTAGGTTTCTGGTAGTGAGTATAGGCAGGGGTAGTGATATTTAGCTTTTTGATTTTTACATTTAGCATTTTATAACATTTATACATTTGCAGTTTAGCATTTTATAACGTTTAAAAAGTTTAATTTGCATTAATTTTTAAGTGATGAATATTAACATTATTTATGAGATCTAAAACACATTTGAAGCAAATAAAATGGATGTTGCACAATTCCACGTTGACGCTACAGTTTGTAACGAATATGGGTAGCTCAGGGTAAAGCAATCAGGTTTATCTCAGGGTATGCGTGGATATGTATGAGAAGGATGCTTTTAATGACACTGGAATGCCCGTTTCAAACTGATTTAAAAACTGCTTCTTTTTATCATTACATCAAACTTGAAGTTGCCGACCAAGGGTTACCAATATCACTGTTTAGAGCTACTGTATCTGAAATGCTTATTACTCGATAAAACTTAATTCGTTCTTCATGTACATATGAACCGACAAATATCTTCTCTCATCGCTTCTGGTCTACCTTCGACCAAGGCAGAACCAGATAACTGCCTTAATCTTCCCCAAGCCGCGGGACTCCCTGTCTTCACACTACACACAGCTGTGCGTGGGTGTGTAACTTTCACTTCTGGAAGTCCTCTTTTCACACAAAGATTCCCTTTGTAACTACTTTGTCCATTGTGATTATTAGTCTCGGTCATGCCATTATTAAGGGTCCGAAGAATACCTTTTCAAACAGAGTCAAATGCT
The DNA here is from genome assembly GCA_030765055.1 of Mantis religiosa. Taxonomy (NCBI): domain Eukaryota; kingdom Metazoa; phylum Arthropoda; class Insecta; order Mantodea; family Mantidae; genus Mantis; species Mantis religiosa. The sequence continues at coordinate 31,592,240 of CM060949.1, read as the reverse complement.
TCCCCTTTAGAACCCTTCTAAGAACATTGTTTCTTTTGTTGAAACAACTATTCAACACGATTGCTGTTCGACTCAACTGCACCTGCACGCGTTCCACACAAATATACATTCCTTTTAGATCCATTACGATTCTTTATATATTGCATCTCTTAATTTCGGTATCTCATTTATGGAGGGTTATTAATGATTGAGTTAAAAGTGCATAAAGTGTCAATTTATTTTACATTAATATAGGTTAAAACAATACACAGAAATATAGAAAAAGTTGATACAGACTAAAGAATACTGCATATTACACAAATATAAATATTTGTAACAAAGGCTTCACTTATCTTAAGAAATTGGTGTTAATTCTTCTATTCTAATGCAGATAGATTTCACAAACAGATTGTTTGCATCTTTAGTCCATAAATACAAAAAAAATGCATACTGATATAAAACTAGCACAATAAAAATGCACAAAGGGCTAGCCCCGCAGCTCAGTCGGTAGAGCACCTGCCTACCGTGCTAGGGTTCCTGGGTTCGATTCCCGGCGGTGGGGGTGGGGATTTTTCTCCGACCAAGATAATTCCCCATCTTCCCCAGAGTCTGGAAGTATGAATGAGAGTGTGAATGTGTGCGTGATGTAATGATAAAAAAAACCAAAGATAACGAGTATGTTCCAAAGGAGAACGGCCGCCGATATGACCATAGTAGTTAAAGGAAAAAAAAAAAAAAAAAAAAAAAAAAAAAAAAAAAAGCACAAAATTAGCGTCCCACTTACTGACGTGACCTACGCATAGAATGACTGAATGAATGAAGTTGCTCGTAAAACCGGACAGAACAATGAAAAAACTGGAATTAACATAGTCAACATGGTTTCCGTCCAGGTGGTTCAAGTCCCGGCCATGGCATTGAATTTTTCATGTTGACTATCAAAAACCTTAGCCTATATATGGCTAGTGTGGAGAAATGATTAATTTCCATCAATTAACTGGAATTAATATGTTTATCACTTTAGTTAATTGATGGAAATTAATCATTTCTTCACACTAGCCGTATATAGACTAAGATGGATAGAGTCAACATGAAAAATTCAATGCCATAGCCGGCATTTGAACCATATATTTGTTGGTATATTGCCATGGTAGCTCAGTGGTTAGGAGCTACTGGATGGAAACCAGGAGATCCATGGTTCAAATCCCGGCTATGGCATTGAATTTTTCATGTTGACTATCCATGTTTATCACTTAAATTTAGGATTGCTATTGGTTTTCAGAGACAAGGATTGAAATTTTTCGTTAACTGGGTTGTGAAGATAGATTTATGACAGGCACTAGGCGTCGTAAGAGAGGTTTCTTTTGTAAAATGACTGAACTCGCTTCAGTACCAAACGTAAATCATATGGGCAATAGAACAATATGCTAATTTAGAGGGAAGGGTTGCTTTCTACATTCCAGAAGAGTGGTCACTTAACTTTCTAAACATGCAAAGGTTTTACAGACTCTTCAGGAAAAAGCATTGGGAAAAATAATTACTTGGGAAAATCTTCGATTTCGCATTTATATCGCATTTTGAGTCAATTTCGCACTTTATCGCGCTGTATCGCATTTGCGAAAAATCACCAGTCATAAATATAGGAAATTCAACTTGCATCATTGTTACACATTGTTAATATATACATTTAAGTTGATAGTAATTTACTTTGATAACCATATCCTTTATTATCCTCATCGAAATAATTATTTTAACTTTTTCTCTAACGCCATCTGCCAACAACGGAGCTATTTTTATTTGTTACGAAAGTTTTTGGTGAAGAAGGTCCAGGTTGCTTAACTTGATTCACTGGTGACGCTGAAGGAAATATACGGGAAACATTCTTACATTTGGCTGCGTTGTTTCTCGCTTTTCTAATGAGGGTCGCCTTTTGTTTGTTAATAGCTTTTGCCCAGGGTGGTTAGGAGAGGGGGGACTCTGGTCAGGGGAATGAGACGTGACCGTCGCGTTTTCAAGTGTTTAAGTCTGTCTAGTCAACGCGAGTGCAGTTTGCCTCTCAAAGGAAACGGACCCTACCGCCCACTAATGACCGTCATAAATCTATCTCCACACTTCAGAAATGGAACACTGTCGTTGAGGACCAATAGCAACCCTGATTTTCTCGAAGTGACAGTTGCATGTTTACTCCACGTAGAGTTTCACTTGCCAAAGTTCCAACTTCCAGTTGATCTGTTTCATTACGTGCGGAAATTCGTTGTGTCACGATGTGGAGACCGTGGGAGGGAAATGCAGTGCTAAATGCTAATTAGCAGATAACTTTGTCAAGTAACAATAATCAAAGTGAAGACAATAGTGTGAATGAATTGGAAAGTGTTGCTGGGCCGAGTTATATTACTGGAAAAGCCTTAAAAAACAATGTTATTACGGGAACTGTTTCTAAGCAAATTCAAGCGCTTGTTTTGAACACATATAAATACGTGCTGAAAAATAATCTTGGTAAGTGGTCATGCAATGAACGTTTTTTTGTAATTTACGTCCTCCAACGATAAGTCATATCGGACCAAGAATGGAATGGATGGAATGATGCTCAAATGAGTCCGGGGTCCATAGAGCTTAGTTACCCAACATTCGTCTTACAGGATAAGGGAAAACCCCGTAAAAACCTTATCCAGGTAACTCATCCTGACCGAGATTCGAACTCGGGACCTCTTGAGTGAGGCAGACATGCTACCATCTACGCTACCGAGGCGGGCGCAACGAACCTGATGATAAATTCTGGATATTCACAGAAATACAGTAAGAAATATTGTGACGAAAGGAATACCAAAGACGCCGATCAAGTGTGAAAACAAAAGGAAACGTTTCTCTAAAGTAGATAATTTCACATGCGATTTAATTCGCTGAGAAATTTATAGATTCTGTGCAAAAGGGAGAGTGCCCACCTTAGACGAATTGGTTGCACATTGCAAGAAATTTGTGATTTTCCTTATGGGCACTGCACTTTGCGCGGCCTCCTAAAGTAGCTGGGTTTCAAATCCGCACTTTGAATAAGATAAGGGTTTTTATGGGATCCAGTAGAATTGTAGCTTGGCGATGGACAGTAAGGACATAAGATTTAGATGAAACCTCGTACGATACCCATGACGTACCGAGAAAGGTGGCAACATTCCAGAACGGACTGGGAGAAGGAGGGCCGGTGTTGTAAAACGATTATAAGGGTTCGTCAAAGGCAGCGGCCGACGTGCACACGCGTTAACTAAACAGACTTTACTGTACTTCTAATATTATGATCATGATAGAACAGGTTTCTAATAAACAAAATGAGGATAATGCTTCTCTTTCAGTACAAAGTCAGGATTAGTAGTCATCGCTCAGCGTCACTCAAAGAGAATGCGCCGTTGCGGAGGATCGAACTCTTGAACCAATGAATGACTCACCTGTTGACTGTATAGGAAGCGCCGCGAACGTAGAGCCCTAAATAGGGTATTATGATTACGCTACCTTAAAACGCATTGATCTTGGAATCCATAGTAGTCACTGGTTTTGCCGGATCGATGACGTCCACGGAGGCACTAGCAGTTAGTACACTTCTGGTGCTGCTAGCGATGGGATGGAACCAAACAATGGCGTATTCGTTACACCATTTTCTACCTTGGCTCACATGGCAACCTGCTGCTGGGGGCTAAATGGTAAGCTGATATTTCGTTGTGTAAAATCTCGGAAGGTTTAGTTCCCTTCGAAGTGCTTGAAGTTTGGTACTGTTCTGATAAAACAGAAGAGGGACTATCCAAACAAAAGAAAATTGACCGGGTATACGGTTAATAAGAGATTTCTTTTTTCAGTTACGCTGCTAAAATATCATTGTGTTGGGTTTAACTAAAAGCGGCAGCTCCCTCTTCCGGAATGTCAGATTTAACAGAGCGTGCCAACATGGTTGCTATGGCAACCGCGGGTATGGTCGCGTCTACTTGAACTCGACGTGCAGTGTTTGATTACATTTCGGGAAACTCCAGACGGCGAATGTATACTTGCTGTGGAACATTAATAGCCGACATTGTTGAAAAGGCTTCTTAATTTACAGCGTAATTAACCAACAATAAATCCGCACGTGCCTACCAGCTGTAGTGCATAAAAGCATTTATGTAAGTGCTAAGGTAAGCGATGCACATCCTTAAGAGTGAGATGGCGAAATTGTGATCGACATGAGTTAGTAGACAAATGTTTACTCTCTACCATATACTTAAAGTAAAAAAGAGAAAATGACTGGATTTCAGTAAAAAATTCTGCAAGAGATTTCAGCGTAAATACGTGATTTGAATTCCCTTAAATAAAACATTTTAGGAAAAGGTCTCTGTCTGTCTCTCTCTCTGTCTGTCTGCCTGCCTGCCTGCCTGCCTGCCTGTCTGTCTGTCTGTCTGTCTGTCTGTCTGTCTGTCTGTCTGTCAGTGAGAGAGACACAGCTTATCGACGGTCAATTGCAAGAGCATGTGAGTGCCGCCGGTGTGCCGACATTTTGTCCCACAAATACACTTAAAAGCCATCGGTCCAGGCCACATTTGAACCCGCGACTTTGGAACCCCGTCACTAGTAGTCTGTTGCAATGGTTTTGTGGCTAAACCCCACGGGTCTTAGTGAAGAGAAGTCTTCTGACATCTTTAGGTTACATAGATTAATTTCTATGTACTTTGCTGGTAAGTTCTTTAAAAGCAAGCGGAGAGGAGAGAGCCACAGTGTCACTTACTTTCTGAATTATTGGGAAGGGGGGGGGGGGATCACAGCGGAACCTTGTGTACACGTAACTATTTTCCAGTCAAAGTGTAACGAAACTGCAACCGTGTTGTTCACTTTGACTATCCTATTCTGCAACTCTTGGCATATTATAACGAGTTTATTGAAAGAGTACTTGTTTTCACACAAGCTTTATTTCTACCGTGATCTTTGATTAGTACAAATGTACTGAAGTAATGAATAGATCTGAGGAAAGAAAACTAAAGTTTAAGATCGTGCAATCCAAAAGTGTTGCTCTTTATCAACTCGCATGTGTCACACCCTCTTCACATGATGGTACTGATATGAATGAATGTTTATCTCAAAATTACATAATTTTAATTTTATCAACAATAGCGTTAACTAATAGTCTACTTGCTTTACAACACTATTCTTACTTGTTTGCCCATAACAATTTACGGATATAATAGACCTGCTTGTTTGTGTATTAGTGACCCCCCTGTATTGCTTGCTACATTATTCTTTCTTTGCTTCGTTTTTCCATCGTAAATGTGAATGTATAGTGTTTAACACCCGCTTTTACTACATATGGCTGTGACACTAATGATACACGAAATGAAGATGGAGCACCGGTGGAATGATATGGCAGGGGAAACCGGGGATCCCGGAGAAAATCCGCCCCAGTGCCGTGTTGTCCACAACAATCTCACATGCGGTCTTCTGGGTCCGACCAGGCTGTCGACTTTTTGCAATCCTAATATTCTTAAGTTTATTTTAGTTCCAATTTTTTGTTAGTCATTCTTGCCCATTTCTCTTTAGCCTACACAAATAGTTTCCCATAGCTATTATTTCTTCTCTCCTTTTACACTAAGATTCTTCTTGATTATTATTTCCTCTATTATTATTATTTTTTTTGTTTTTGTTTTTGTATCACCAAGAGATGAAAAAAAAGTATCTTTATAATTAAAAAGCTGTAAATATTAACTAAATTCAGTCGTACTACTCTTTTCCGTTATAAACACAAAAATATTCACTTATGTGTTAATTTTTCTCTTACTATAGTTCAGGTGATTAAAAGAAATACACATAAGCGGTATTAACTTTTAGCAATACATACCTTAAAATGAGAAACTCTTTTTTTGTCAGTTTTGAAATCCCATACTATCAAAAATGTATAGGTTTTGTAACAAAGTGATGGTGTTTACAGATGATCCTGCTGTGAGACGCCGACGTCGTCGTGCCGAGCCACATTTGCCCCTGGGCGTCGTTCTTCAACCTAATGCAGTAAGAGCTGAGCAGCCTAGAGGTTCCCTACAGTTCCACACCCCCGTGAAGACCCCTCCTGCAAGATCAGAACTGCCCAAAATCCCATCGCAGCTAACAAGATCCGAGCAGGCCAGGAGTCCTCAACCACCACCCACCTCCAGGCTCGAACATGCTAGAATACTGTCGTCCAAATCAGAAAGGGCGAAGACACCTCCAGAGTCTCTGCAGCCAACATGGCAGGAGCACTCCAAGAGCCCTCAACAGTTCCTGGGTCTTAGACCAGATTCCTCCAACAGTACAAGAACTACCCAACATGCTAAAACAGAAACAAAAACCACCACCACCACCACCACCACCACCACCCCCACAAGGCAGAGTCCATCTCCGCCCCCAAAACTTAAACAGAGCGTCACATTAAGGTAACTAATATGCTTAATTTTCATTTCCTGCTTAAGGGAAGCTGGAAGCTGTAAAACAAAAATTTTAAAAAAATATCTAATTTTTATTTATGCCACAGTTGGACTAAAATTTGATATCACAGGACATTTCAAAACTAACATTAAGTAACATCTCTTTCTCTCTCTTACTGTCTCTGGGTTAGAAGTAAATGGAGCAAATTAAATAAAAGCGATGCTATACTCCTGCCATACTAAAACGCACACATTCCTTTGAGCAATTTCTGCAAACAAAAAACAATAGCTACTGGTAAGCTACTCTTGTGCGTACAAGTTGTTTGAGTGTAATAGGGAGTAACACATGCCACTGTCGTCTCACGCTTGTGCACGTGGGCTAGGAGTAATACAAAAAGTGCTTAAGACGGATGCAGTATAAATGCATTTCTGTGAAATCTTTTTCTCTCTCAGAAATCACACTTTTAAAAGCTTAAGCATTTTTCTTCCAATGTTTTGAAATTCTGGGAATTTCTCTTTCACCTTTTTATTTAGGGGTATGTATTTCAATATAATGCTCATTGTCTGTCACTTTTAAGACCTCTTTTGGCTGTGCTTATTTTGATACTGTAATGAAATTGCTTCAAAAGTGCTGTTCCGAAGAATGAGCATAATCACTAAATGAGTGTTATGTTTATAAAATTGCAGGTGTGTATTGAATAATTTCTCCTCAAACTAAAACTACATGAAAAATGTTACATAAAAAGTACTAAATATTAAACATTATTTTAAAATGCTGTATCACCATAATACTTACAGTTGGTGTTCCGTCATGGTGTGATTTGTGGCTGTCAAATCAAAGCTCACAACCTAAATGGACTGTATGAAGAATCAGCGAATTGTCAGGAGAATGAAATGCTTGACACTTATCATGGTGTATTTAATTTACTGCTTTCAAAGCCAGTACATCCTTGTACTCGCACATCTACACTTTGCACCTAATGTATAAAGGATGCTGACTAGTTTAAACACTAAAATGAATTACAATTCAATCTAACTGCAGCTGCCATGAAACATGCTTCTTTACTTCACCACTACGATTCTCTAATGTATTTTTTAAAAACATGTTCACCAACTCCCTAACACACAATGCGACCAACTATCACTGAACAGTTGGTTTTACAAAATTTGATATTATACATAAACCTTAGAGATGAGCAATTTCCTCAGATAGTACATTTATTCCTTTACTTGTACTTTACGAATATGCATTGCTAACAAAGAAAACCACTTCAGTGGTACAGTTGGTGATTGCTGGCTTTGTATGCTTAATGCAGATGTTTGATTATTATCACTAAACACGGTGGCATTTAAGTGTTCATAAATGCCAGAGATTTTGTAAGTAGATGTAGATATATATATATATATATATATATATATATATATATATATATATATATATTACCATAAGAGATGTGTGAAACATAATTCTGGCTAACTAACAAAACTGATGCAATATTTGCTTGCTTCGTTGATAAATACAGCAGTTATTTTACTAACAAAGAAGTTATTACCAAAGCAGTGGAGCAGAAGGATGCAAACTGAGTCATCAATCCTTGTGTTAAGACATGCTTGAAATAACTCATTAGTGTATGGCCTTTAGAGTGCAAATGACCCTATATGCAAGTGTACCTCAAGAAAAATCCTGGAAGATTGCAGATGCTTTCTCTTAACTGGACATTGCCAGATTTTTAATGTGTCATTTCTGCTCTAGAGGTATGTAGTTGTAAAAACTGTTTCCTTTCTCTGTCTTGCCCATAATAAAGAGCTGGTACAGTGTGACTACATGTAAACATCTTGAGGTCTTGTAAACATGTAGTCCCAGCCTTGAGTTAGAAACCATTGCTCTAAGATTTTTGAACTATCACGAAGCACATTCATTTTTATTATATTTGAATGCTGTCCACAATTTCTTAAAAAGTAGGAGTATTTACACTTTTAAGGGAATGTCATTTTTGTTGCAGTTTATATAATGAGACTTCACAGCCAAGTAAAGTTTCCCAGAAGGTAGACAAGTTGATCTCTATGACAGAAGAAACTGTGGCCCGACTGGACAGGATCACAGGTACAACTCCACCTTCAGAAGATATTCCTGCAGTGACCCGTGCTGATTCCCCAAGGTCATGGTCTGGATCTCCAAGTCGACATCCCTCCTCAATCCTTAAAAAGAAGTCTCTAGAAGAACCTACATGTTCTTCTGGCTCTGGTGCCGTCCCTGTGTCCATACTGAAGCGGAAGACCTCTCAGGATGAGGCAGGAGGTCCTTCACTTCCAGTAACATTCTCGCCTTCTGTGCTGGAGCCCAGCAGCAAACGCCAGGGTATCCTCAAGAAACGTAGCAGTTTAGATGAATCAGAGGTTCTGAGACAGCGCAGCTACTCTCCAGACATGGCAGGAGGTGAGAAATTGTCATCCATTAAGGGCACTGGGAGGTTATTTTTACCCAGACAAAGCTAATTTTTACCAATATTAAAATTTGAATTAATAGAAAACTAAACATTATCAAAAATTGAAATTCGGTATTATTACTGTATAAGGATGTGTGCATTTAATTATTGTATAATATTTAAATTACGTTCACATAGGTCCATGCAAAAGGGGCATAAATCACACCATGTGTCCTGAAAAAAATATTGCACCCTATATTTCAGGTGCACTTTACTTGTAGGAATTTAAAGCTACATGCACCAAGTTTTATCCAAAGTAACCTAAGATACAGTTTTATATCATCTAAATGAAACTCACATATAGTTTATACTATGTATATGAAAAATTTATTAGTTTTGAGTAAAAAAAAAAAAATATTTTCAAGGAAGGAATATTTGTTTTCATCCATTTTATAAATCACATGAATATAAATGTTAGCTGAATGTGTTGAAGGAACATTGACAAATAACCATTACAAATTTTGTGTCAATATCTTTTATAGTTTTTGAGAAACATGCACCTAAAGTATGAAAAATCAAGGTTTTGGGAAATCACGATCAAAGATTAAGCACCATTCTCAGGAAGTGGGCGTATCATTACACCGCCATGTTTAAATTGACGAATTAAAGGACTTTAATACCAGCTGACAACCTATGTTATAAATATCATTTTAAAGCTGAAGAATTGTATAATTTTTTTAACATTAAAAACAAAAAATGAATTTTTTGAAACCTATCTAGTTTTTTAATAAACAAATTTAATTCTGAGTATAAAAATTATTAAATATTTGTTTTTTTAAATATTTTTTATATTTAATTTTGAAAGTGCCCTTAAATCCATCGGATGATTTAATTGTTTTAATAATTTAATGGTTTGGGAAAAGATATTTTAATAAACAAACATTGCGCAACTAATTTTGAAATACGACAGTCAATTCTGCTTTTAAATTAGTTTTATTTTCAGATTTTGGTAGTACTAACAAGAACATATTAACATGTACCATTCGTAATGATAGTTTTGTTGGTTCTTGCTGAGGATGTGGAAGAATTTCCATGAAATCGTGATCCTGAACAATTTATAAGAAAAGTGTCATTTCATATAAGATATGCGAAGGTTTAAATTACAAATTGTTATATTTGTATATATTTGTTTGCTTCACTGTTAATAGCTTCATATTTTATGTATTTAAAGCTTCCTGATTTGAAAAATTGAAATTGTCTGAATTGAAAAACTCGGACAAATCAGGAATATTCAAAATCATTTAGACATTTTTGAGAAAATAAAATATCTAAAAGCATTCCATATGAAAGGTATTTTGGGGAGGGGGATTTTCTCAAAATTATTTGTGCTGCATCCTTTAAAATTGCTGAACTTAAATACCAAGTTTGGTATTCATTTGACTTTTCATTTTCATTATGATGTGAACACGCACTCGCACAATTTTTTGTTGTTGTAATTTACATCCTCCAACGTTGAGTCATATCGGACAATGAGTGAAATGGATGAAATGATGCTCAAGTGACCTCAGGGTCCATAGAGCTTAGTTACCCACCATTCACCTTTCAGGATAAGGGAAAACCCCGGAAAAACCTTATGCAGGTAACTCACCCTGACTGAGATTCGAACTCGGGACCTCTTGAACGTGAGGCAGACATGCTACCATCTACACTACCAAGGCGGGCAACACACGTGCACACGCACACGCACACGCGCACGCATGCACATGCACACGCACGAATGCATGCGTTCACATCAGCTCTGCTCCGGGTCTTTGGAATATTTTATGCAATTCATTGTTTGGTTTCAAGTGCATGAAGCGAAGCAAATTAGTAGCTTTTGCAGACAATTGAATACTAAGGCTTTCAGGGAATACTAAGGAAGTAGCGAAATTGTACTCAAATGTCGATTTAAAAAAAAAAAATAGATAATTGGTCAAAACAATGCAAGTTCCAATTCAACACTGGTAAATAAAAAATGCTGATATCAGGAAAAAGAAAAGAAAAGTCATAAACAATGGAAAATTAGAAAAGATACAACTACTAAAAGTACTCAGGGATATTATTTAACAAATTAAGCTTTGACAGGCATTTAAAACAAGTCTCAGAAATGTATAAAATTCATAAATATACTAGCAAAGACAGCCAAGCTGCACTGAGGTATAGAGCAAGCCTTACAGACAGTCTGCAAAGGTGCCATACTCCCAATACTGCTATGTGACATACAAATGTGATAAGCTATTCTAAAACAGTTTGCTCAATATCAAGTAAAATTACTGATAAATATAAAAACTGGAAAAGTTTAAATAAGTCATATGTAGCATCCTGTGTTCTGGCAGCAATCATGCCAATAAATATAAAAATATGTAATGGATTAGAAGCATAGAAAGCCACTTAATAACATTAATGGAAATGGATTACTAACATTACTTTGAAGAAGCACCCAAACTAAGTGAGTGGCCTTATCCTGCAGATAGCGAGTGTCCAAGAGGTACAAGATAAACTTGTGGTACAACATAGAAATATATACCTATGGGAACAAAATAAATAAATTTGGAACAGTAGCTGTCATGTAAGGCAGTATAGGAATTGAATAGTAGATCAGTTAGCAAAGGAAGCAGCAATGGAAGCCAGTAGGGATCTGTATCTAAAATAAGTTTCCTAGAACCCATATCAAGGAAGCAGATGACAAAGGGCTACATACATGGGGAAAACCAATTGCTGCACAGAACAAACCCAATAGCAAAATATGTTTACCTTCTCTGCAAGAATGTTCAAAACATGGGACTCCACACAGTGAACAAATTACAGCTATCCTACCTGGATGTAGGAAGACAAGAGAATACTTTTAACAGATTAAAAATAGTGGAAATGACATATGCAAGTGTGAAAACCAAAACCAAACAGTGAATCATTTAATATATGAATGTTCTCTCCTGAACAGTGAAGACAAATATTAACAAAAAGCAGGGAAGGGTTGAACAGTGGCCAGCATTGAAACATGATTTAGTGAAACATTACATATCAGAATTTATCAAGTTATTAACAAAATTTATTTTAAAAAGCTTTGGAAGTTAAAATTGCTTATCAATTGTACATATTGTAAATAACTAGAGTTGCATGTAGTGTTAAGATACAATGAAGCATGTAGTATTAATAATATAAAAAAAAAAAACCTGCACATGATTTTTTTTTTATTCAGGGGACAAAATGTTTATCAAATTTTTGAATGGAATTTACCTTCCCCCAACGTACTGTAAGAAAGTAGTAGAGAAAGTATAAATCATTTGTCTTCAGATATAAATCATAGATACTAGTGTTGTATACAAATCCCTGTAACTGTTGCAGTTGAAGGAGAGTTTCGACCCATCTTGAAGAATCAGCGCCGTCTGTCCATGGAGGAATTGGTAAGACGGACACAGTCTCCAGATCCAGTGCAGCCACAGTCCATCCTTAAAAGGAAATGGAGTCGTGAAGATGAAGCTTCTGTTGAAGATAGAAGTGCAGGATCTCCAGAACCTCAGGGTATCTTGAAGCGTAAATCTGGTGCAAGCAGTGGCAGCAGCAGCAGTAGTACATCTCCTCATGTATCAATTGCCACTGCAGTCATCCTTAGTGTAGCCAGTGATGTATTAGAGGATAGTGTGCGACCTATACTAAAGAAGAAGAGCAGTTCTGAGGACAAAACAGCTGGTACTTCCGACAACCTCACTGGTGACCCTATACCTCCACCAAAACCCATCCTGAAGAAAAAATCCAGTGCAGATGTGGATGATCTCGATCAAGTGTGTCAGGTATGCTAGTTTATGAACAGGGAATCTGTTTATTAGAAAGTAAACTACATTTTGAAAATTCTGGAATTTTTGGTATTGGTTCAAATACTGTGGTTCAAATCCCAGCTTTGGCATTGAATTTTTCAGTCTGGCTCTACTCATTCAAACCTTAGCCTACACACGGCTAGTGTGGAAGAAATGATTATTTCCATCAATTTACCTTAAAAGCACAGTGGTTTAACTATGAAGCCTGGGACTTAAGTACTTACAGCACAGTAAGTCGCCACAAAAGGTGCGTATCTCATTGGAACCCCTAGTGGTCTACCGGGAAACATAGGAGTCAGTTGGAGAATTTGTCATGTTGGCATGTTGGCCATAGTAGCTCAGTGGTTTAGAACAACTGCATGGAGAGCGGGAGATTCGAGGTTCAAATCCCGGCTATGGCATTGAATTTTTCAGTCTGGCTCTACTCATTCAAACCTTAGCCTACATGGCTAGTGTGAAAGAAATGATTATTTCCATTCCTGGTATTGCTGAATGAGTATCAAGATATCCCATTTGCTTTCAAAAACTTCCTTTAAAATTATTAAATTTTAGATGAGTCGCATTTTTTACACATCTGCTTCACTTTCGTACCTATTTTGAGGACATGTTTCGCAAATCTTCGTTTGCATCTACGGCTCTTGTTCCTTTAAAATGTCTGCTGCAGTAGCTCTGAAATAGTAAAGAAAGCAGAGTATATATACTTCCAACAGAAAATAAAATTTATTACTTAATTAAAAATAAAGAAAAAAGCTGTATTTATCAATAGGCTCAAATTACCTAATCAACCAACTCTTCATAGGCACTTACAAAATGGACAAGCCTTTATAAAAATAACTTTAAAATGAATGTTTCAGAATCAGGGCATACATCCTGGATAAGTTTGTCATAAAAATAAATGGCCCAATGCTTTTTCTTTAACTGATAATAAATTAATATTTTTACTTAAGTATGATTATGATCTTCTATATGTTTATTTACATGCATTGTATAAAATAAAAGCAAACCAAAACACTTTGGCAATAAGGCTGTTTCATATAAACATATTGGAGTAACCATCTGCGTAATTAGATTCACAAAAGTGATTGCAGTAATTAATTAATCTCATTAATCTGAAATAATAGAGCACTAGGGCACCTCAGATTTGGGTTAAATCAGAGAATCTGAAGTACCATAGGAAATTCCAATGTGTAAGGACTATGATACAATGAAGCACAAAATTAATATAATTTTGAGTCGAACTAATACTCAATGCTCCACTTATTGCTAGTGTTTACCTAGAACGCGTTTCTTTAGGATCTTGCTATCATCATCAGCTGTTGTCGACTAATGGGTGTGGGTTTGGTGAATTCCTTGGAGGCGATAGGTGTGTCTCTGTCGGTATCTTGATGAACTTGAAGTTTGGGTTTTTTTCAAAGGTAATGATGAAATTCAACAATTTTCTTTCATATTCCTTTATGAAGATCTTTTCCCACGTGGTTAATGCAACTTTTGCAACTTTTTAATAAGTGGATTTCTCGTTCTATATCATGATTCTCCTTCCAAAAATGGTACGCTACCGCCGATTTATCAATTTCCTTGTTCTTGATGTTCCTAAAATGCTCTTTAAGCTTAATGTTCAAATTTCTTTTAGTTTTTCCAATGTAAAAGTTGTCGCAGCCTTTTCAGTTTTTCCGGTACACACATCTTTTTTAGGATTGTAGCAATTAACTTCTAATACACAAGTTTCAGGGCAGGAAATGCTGGTCATGCACTGACTGAACAACAAAAAGTTTCAATAACAAGAAAATTAGTGTAAGGATTCCTTAAGATATATAGGAATATTTAAAATACAAACATATTTAACATTTATTTTAATTAAGAAATCTCTTAATATCAGTTTTCTTGATCTGATTGATAGTTTCAAGAAAATCTAAGTCAATTACTTCATGATGACTCGGTTTTGTGTCATTCCCTCCTTATATACAAAATTTAAGCAGTGTTTAGAAAAGCATTTGTTTGGAAAACTGATTAACATTGATAATTGCACTCTTGCCATAAAATGCTAAGTCCTTGCATTGGCCTTTTATTTTAATATTTGCATTATAAGAAGTCATGCAGCTTTATGTAATAATGTTGGTGAATTTATTTGGTTTTTTACCTATACTTTTGGCATATAGTGGGGCTTCCTATAATCAGATAATTTCTAATAATTGATTCAGCTGCTAAGTACATATGGTGGAAGGTGTGGATATCATGGAAGAGAAGTGGGATGTTGCAGGCATGGAAAAGATGACAATTTTTGTTCAGTGAACTTTTCTTTTAGAGCAGGAGTTTTATGTGTTAGTAAATACTACTTAGGACTGCTGGCAGTAGGTGCTTCCCTTCCAAGAGAAATCATTTTTAAGATTTTCACCAAAATTTTAGGCCCAAGGAGCATTCCATAATCTTTTACCGGGTTTGAACCCACTATGTTGGGAATCAGAGGCTAGCTAGTGAAAGACTAAAAAGTTAATATAGACATGGAAAGATCTGCTAATTCTTGCTCCTTAATTGCTCACATTTGAAGGAACATTTATATAGTTAATTAAGGCTGGCAAAGAACCAAACAATATGCATAATTGAAACTAATTACTGATAAATGAATATCTTTCTTTAGCCTGTGAAGCCCATACTTAAGTCATCACGTAAATGTTCATCACAAGAGGAGGCATCCACTTCAAATCGTGAATCTCCAGTACGGTGTCTTAAATTGCGCAGTCGCAGCTCTGACTCAACATCTGGATCTGAGGGCGAAGTGCGACCAATTCTAAAAGCACCTGGGGATTCAAGAGATCGTTCAGCATCACCACGCCATAAGTATGTATAAGTTTCACTACTCTAAGATATTTAAAGTTCTATAATATTTATGATACATTGTTTATAATTGTCCTTTAGCACTTCTCAATATGAGTACAGGCTGAAGTGTATTGGTAGTAAGAATTTTTGGTAATAAAATACTTTTTATGAACAAAAGAATGTTATCACTGAAAATCGTAACTCTTGACATAATACCAGTATGTTAATGCTGTTTGCAGCACATGATACAGACACTTCTGTTTGGGATGGCTATCAGTTCTTTGACAGTATCGGAACATGAATACTGCTGCTTGCTGTAAATGTCATCAACATACTTGTATTATATACAAATATAACAATTTGTAACTTAAAACTTCACTTATCTTATAAGAAATGACACGTTTCTTATAAATTGTTTAGGATCACAATTTCATGGAAAATTCTTCCACATCCTCAGCCGGAAACGACAAAGCTGTCGTCATCATTAGAAATGCTAGATGTTGATATGTTCTTGTTAGTACTACCAAAATCTGAAAATAAAACAAATTTAAAAGCAGAATCGACTGCCGGTATTCCATAATTCATTAGGTGATGTTTGTTTTTGTTCCTGATAAACACACAAACAGTGTTTTAAAATTACTAAATGTGCAAGATAAAGCTATAAAATTTACATTAGACTGAAATTAATGGTTTTCTTCCTTTTCTAGATCTAAAGATAATAAGAAATAATAAATTAAACTTTGGCATTTATAGGAAGTCTACTCATATTGATAATTACATAAAAAATAAAAGTTTTAACCCCTTTTCACATAAATTTGCAGTTTTCAATAGTTTGATTTATAGATTAATAAATATACCCCTGAATAAAGAGGAATTTAATAAAGGAATATTATTAATACTGCTTTAATTAGTGGTTTTAATAAAGACATATAAAAGATCGAGAAATTTAAATATCAAAAAACTGTTAATGGTAGTTCTACCCGTAAAAAAAAAAATAAAAGATTATAATTTTAAAAAATTTACTTACCATCCTTGGGTCAATAAACATTTTCAAAACATTTTTAAAGAGTTTGGTATAACTTTAGTTCCTCAAAATAAATAGAGTATTAAAATTTATTGAATTTCTCTAAAAAAGATAAAATTCCTAATAATAAAAAGATCTGGTATTTATCAATTTAATTGTTTTCATCATGCTAAAGTTTATTTTGGAAAGACAAAACGTAATTTAGAAACTAGAATGGAAGAACATTTTCTAAACATTAAGTATAAACAGACTGATAAATTGACTGTAGCAGATCATTTTTGGTAATTTAACCATGAAATAAATCCTGAAGTTAAATTATTAAAACAATTAAATGGTCCGATAGATATAATGGTTTGGGAAAAGATATTTATTTTAAAAAACAAAACATTGCATAATGAAATTTGAAATATTGGCAGTCCATTCTGTTTTTAAATTTGTTTTATTTTCAGGTTTTGGTAGTACTAACAAGAACATACAAACATCTAGCATTTGTTACGATGATAGCTTTGTTGTTTGTTGTTTCCGACTGAGAATGTGGAACAATTTTCAATGAAATCGCGATCCCAGACAATTTATAAGAAAAGTGTCATTTCTTATAAGATAAGTGAAGTTTTAAGTTACAAATTATTATATTTGTATATATTTGTTTGCTTCACTGTTAATAGCTTCATATTTTACATATATAGTTGTATTATTTAGCAAACTATTTAAATATCTTATTGGTGCTTTTGTACCAGGTGTTCTTTAGTTACAATTCTAATATTTTAGATTAACCAGCAAAGTATCTATTGTTTTATGGAAAGAGCACTAAAATTAAGGTTTGAGACTTCTATAACATTCAAGAGCTAGCCATGTAACATTTGAGATTTTAAACTCCATGGTTATTAACATATTAATGGTCATGGCTTGAATGTTTGAAATCCAATATTTCCAACTTTAGGTGTACTTGCTATGGAATGTTTTGTGATTACAGGTTGTCTTTCTGTGAACAAGAACCAGAACAGCAGGAAGTGGTTGTACTTAGGAGAACATCTGATGGTCGCCGCTCAAGGTCTCCTGTCCAGCCTCGTCCTGGCTCTGTAGCAGAAAGGATTATGAATATGGAGAGCTTCCTAGGGCAAGCTACAGGAGCTGTACCAAAACGACTAGGAGGGTCTCACAGGTCTTCTCGAGATAGAGAGCGCTTCCATACTCAACCAATCACTCTCGATGAACTGAATGCTTCCTCCAGGTAATTGCACATGCATTTTGCCTCCATAGAAATAGTGTTAGTGAAATTTAAAATGTCTAAGATTCTGCATAATGCTAATCATAAGTCCCTTGGTTTTGCAAGTGCGTATTAGCCTTCGCCCTTGGTTTTGCAAGTGCGTATTAGTCTTCGCTTTCTGTTCCGCTTTAGTAAGTTTCATCTGCAACAATGCTTTCAAGTACCTGATTTTGCTTCTTTGTCAGGTTACTCAAGCTAGTAGAAAAGTAAACTACTTAATCTACTCCAAACGTTTACACTTGTAACAGTGTATTAAATTAAGTTAATGAGCCAAACTTTTTACACTGCCTCACTTGTTTATTATTAAGGAAAATCTATTTCAGGAACTATCACTCCCATCCAAACATGAACTGAGGTGTAGCCATAGTTCCTGAAATGTTTTCCTTAATATACAAGTGATGCAGTATAAAAACTTGAGGAGAACAGCTAAAAATAAGTTAACAATAATACTTCATGGAAATATAGCAAATTTATATATGCTTCCCAGTATTTAAAGGCTAGATATGGATTTTTGAAAATTTCAAACACAGATTATCAATGTGTTTATTAAGTCATCTTTACCACATCAAAAGCACTGTGGGGATGTCATTAATGCAATCTTGAACAAATGTCCACTTAGACTGGTTGAATCTGAACCAGTAGCTGGCCCTCGTAGCCATGGCTGTTAGAACGTATGTATCTAGCGTTCTGCTGCGTAGAGGGTCGTGGGTTCGAGTCCCACCTTGGGCATGGGTATTTATGTGTATCGTGTATATGTGTGAAACTAAAGAAAACAGATTGTAAAAGAAATGGAGACAGTAAAAAACGGTTAAATAAGCAAAAGAAAAAATATAAAGGAAAAAAAACATGCAACAGATGATTTTCTGGGTAGATCTGGGATTGTTGTAAGTCTATTTTGGAGTTTATCTTGGAAGTTATTGAGTGGAAACTCCTATATATAGTATAAAAAAAACTAAACTATTAGTGCTAAAATGTTTTTACCTTTCTTTATTTCTGAGTTGCATAAAAAAGTTAATTCACATAAATGAAATGCCATAGGTATAAGAATAATCAGTAATATTTCAGTGTCATCATTTGGCATTTACAGAAGCTAATATTCCACAACTTTAAAACTTAAACAAAAATGTACAATAAATTCAAAAAGAAAGCTTTGAATATTCTTAATAAGTAAGGACTATGATACAATGAAGCACAGAATTAATGAGCTGGAACTAGTATTCCATGCTCCATATATTGCTAGTGTTTACCTAGAACACGTGTTTTAGGAAGTTTCTAACATCCTCAGCTAATGTCGACTGCTGAATTCAGATTTGGTGAACTCCTTGGAGGAGATAGTAGCATCTCTGTTGGTGTTTTAATGAACTTTTTAGTTTTGATTCTCTTCAAAGGTGGTGTTTGAATTGAAGAGTTTTCCTTCATATTTCTTTATAAATATCTTTTCCCATGTTGTTAATGCAGTTGGACCCTGAACACTAATAAATGGGTTTCTTGTTCTGTATTGTGATTCTCATTCCCAAAATGGTAAATTACTGCCAATTTGCCTATTTCTTTGTTCTTCGTGTTCCTAAAATGCTCTAAGTCTAATGTTCAAATTCCTTTTTATTTTGTCAATGTAAGTTTTCACAGCCTTTACAACTTAAGCAATACACCCCCAGGGCCTGCTTCGATAGTGTTGTGGTAGCATGTCTGCCTCATGTTCAAGAGGTCCCGAGTTCGAATCTGTCAGGGCGAGTTACCCTGAAAGACGAATGTCAGGTAACTAAGCTCTATGGACTCTGGGCTCATTTGAGCATAATTTCACCCGTTCCATTCATTGTCCGATATGACTTAACGTTGTAGGACGTAAATTACAAAAACTAAAGGTACACCCCCAGATTTTATCTGAGAGTTTCATTTTTGTGTTATGTGCTTTCAGTTTACAACTCTTTTGATTAAAATAAATTAATTTATTAAGGTATTTCAGATTTACCCATTTAATAAAGCTTATATTTATTTTATTAATATTTATTAATTTTTATTATCAAAATTACAAAATATTAATACTGGTTTCTTTACACTATTGTCACAAAAAATTGGTTACAGCTATTATGAAAGATGCTACTGTAGCTATCCCAGAAATCCCAAAATCTGAGTCAAATAGAACTTTGGAATGCTCTCACATGTATAAAGCAGTACAAAATTCCCAAAACTAAACAATGTAATGCAAATAAGTGCATATATAAAGTAAATTATTATATGAACTATCACATATTTAACACTAGTATCTGTTGATGAAATCTTTGTTGCAGATGGTCTTGCAACTTCTTTGGAAAATATCTAGGACTTAAAGAAAAGCACATTTCCTATTTGTCACCTGAATTTTTCTATATCTACCACCCAAAAATTTGTCAACGAGATTTCACTGAAAATACTTTTCAAGGTCTCCTGAACCAAAAACATCACATGTAAATCATGTGACGTGAGAGAAAGGGAAGAAGTTGGAAGGTGGAAGAGGGAGAGTGAGATATTGGTATTTAAATTCAACATCTTGAAAGGGCAAAGATTTTCAGGAAAGTTCTTCCACTTTACATGGAAAAATTTTCAAAAACGCTTTTTATTTTTTCAAAATGGTTCTAATGAATTTTATTAAATTACCACGTGTTCAAGAGATTTGAATGACAAACGTATCCTAAATTTTCTGGGAATAGCCTTTGAATATCACACAGAATCCTGGGTATAGTACTGGTGCTCGTCATGAGGAATTTGTGAAGTTATAATAGGTAGCAAATCCCGGTCAAAAATCCCAACCTTCTGGTTTAAGGTGCTGAGGTACTGAGAGGCGGTCAGTTCTCCCAGTAACAATTAAGATGATCACCCACCTATGCCTCATGTATCTGGTTGTGAGGCTGGCATTCAGGTTGGCAGGCTCAGATTTATTTGTGACCTGTTACACCATGGATTACTTATTACTTAGCCTCTGAAGTCCTGTTCATTTTGCATGACTTTTGGATAACTGGCAAAACATAAGAAATATAAAAATGTTACTTCACAAGAATGTAGATCTCAAAGTACACAATTGATGTGAAATAAAATCTTTTCTGGAGATAACTATTTTTTAAATATTTCTTGTTGCTTTGAATTTTCAGATACTCCTTTTTTTTTTTTTCAAAATAGGAAAGATTTTTTTATTTAATCTCCTGGCCATATAAAGATGAAATGTCAACCATTACTAGAGCTTTGATTTGAAAGCACAATCAAATATTGAAATAAAGCAAGCATATAGGCACAAAAAATGAATAAAAGCACAAATAAGCAAATAAAAAATAAAAATTCAGTCCTAAACACATTTTTTTGTAGAATTCTTACCTTACATAAGCTTGTTACAGTACATGAGGGTGATTCATATATTTTTTGTGTGAGGCTCCTGCGTTTGTCTGAAGAATTTTTTATACAGTGAGAAGGATCTCTCGACGTTGCATCACTTTACTGGAACATGTGAAAAGCACCATAGTTCTTGAGTGAATTCCTCTTCATATAAGTTTCACACCAGGAAGCATTTTAGAAATTTTACGCAGTGTTTATTAACCAGGGTTTTTGTTAATACAGTTTCTCAAAGGCAGTTTTAACAATACCATGAGTCTCTGAAGACACGTCACTGAAATCTCATTTATCAGAGAAAGTGAATGTTCCAAGGTATTTCCAGCTTCCAACGGTGTTATATTGACAGATATTTTGTAGAAACGGTTGTGGATATATTCCATCTTATCTTGAATGTCAATATTACCAAACATTCCTGTGCTACGGCAATGCTGCTTGCATCTTCTATATCTAAGGAATGCAACACTGCTTTTACTTCATTGAAGTGTTCTGCATAGTATGACTTGATTTGATTTGATTTGATTTGATTTATTGATTCATCCATTAAAACATGTACATGTTATAGGACACGTCAAATTAAAAGCTAAGTACAATATTTATAATTAAGGTAGCTAACTAAATATTTACAAATTTAAAAATTCATCCACGCTGTAGAAGCTATTGGCTCTAAGGAAGTTTAATAACAATTTCTTAAATTGATGTTGTGATTCAATATTTTTTATAGATTCAGGTAGCTTATTGTAAAGATGTAAGCCAGCATATGTGAAACTATTTTCATACATCTTTGTTTTGTGTGACTTCACAAATAAAAAAAAAATGCGACTCATCTAAAATTTAATAAATTATTCTTTGTTCTAGTGTTGTGTATATGAATTTCAGAATTTGTTTTGAATAAACTTAGGCTTGCTTTCATATGTACAAGAGTTTCATATATGTATATACTTGGCAGTGGTAAGATACCTAATTTACTGAAGTATGGCTTACAACTAGTTGTGCTTGAGACATCTGCTATGATTCTAATTATTTTCTTTTGATATCTGAATACTTTTATACTGTCTTTAGAATTTCCCCAAAAAATTATACCATATGCCAACAAACTGTGTATATATGAAAAGTACACTATTCTCCGAACTTTCAAGCTTGACATGCCTGTAATCGCCCTCATTAAGAAACACATTTTACTAAGCTTTTTCGTCAATGCCTCTGCGAGTTTCCCAATTTAAATTTTCATCTAGTATTAGTCCCAGAAATTTGATAGTTTGTACGTAATGTATTTGGTCTTGTCCCAGCATTAATTTTGGATACAATTGACTTCCACTCATTTTATTATAGAAGCTTAGGGCTGCTGTTTTCTCCTTACTCAATATTAACATATTGGCACTAAACCATTTTTTAATATATTTTAGATTATTTTCAATATGTACATCTGCCCCTTCCTTATTCACCCCTTTGATAAAAATATTTGTATCATCTGCAAAAAGTGTAACATTTATATTGGTTCTGTTTTCTACATTATCTGCCAAATCATTAATGTACACTATAAATAAGAGGTCCAAGCACCGAACCTTGAGGGACCCCATATTTCATTATAGCGCTACTTGAAATCTGAGTTTTAACTTCACTCGTTTCGCTATCAAAATACTCTATTTCCACCGATTGCTCTCTATTCTCCAGATAAGATCTGAACCAATCTAAAGCCATATGAGGATAATTTTTCTAGTAAACATTTGTGATCAACCAGGTCAAACGCCTTTGTAAGATCTAAAAAAATGCCTATCCCTAGTTGTTTACTATCTAGTGTTTCATACACTTGTTCAATGAAAGTCATCAGTGCAGAACTTGTTGATTTATTTTTTCGAAAACCATTTTGATCGTCATTAATTACTTTAAATTTTTCCAAAAAGCTTGTTACTCTTTTATACATTATTTGTTCGAAGGACAACTTTTAACCTAGAATCCCATCGAGCTACATGTGGCTGAGGAGTAAAGACAAATTTGGAAGGATTTCATGACATTTTTAACTCTAATCTGTGACAGTACAAACAGTTTCTTTACACTAGAGACAAGAAGATCCATGTCATATCAGTTCCTGACTGTTTTGGCGAAATGATGTAAACCATCTGAATGATAAAATGATTGCTAGTAGTGAAAATTTACTTTTAAATTTATATGACTTGTATAAAATAAGCTATTTTAATTAAAAAGCATAAAATAAGTAAGTAAACCTTGTATTTCAGCAAAAAAGCGTTTATAAGCATTTCGATTAGAAATCAGGCTTCAACCATTACTGACTGACCAGCTCTTAAAATATTTGACTATAGTTTAAACCTACAGCAATCTCCCATTCTCATTGTACTTACAAGGAAATGTATAATAAAACCATTTCTAGTAATCTAGTAGGAAGAACTAGATTTTTGAAAATAGTTTGTTGAAGAATAGTCACATGAATGTAACACATCAGGAGTTTATATATAGAATTCACTAGTTCTGTAGAGCTTTATCAAGCATCTCTACCAATTTGTGCCAGTACTATTTCTTGCTACAAATTCTAGTTCAGTAAAATTCTAAATTTTGCTTCATTTGGTCTGTTCCTCCCAATTAAATGTACTTTGCAATTACCTGAAGCTTAGAACTGTCACATTCCACTGTCTGAGAAAATAGATGCCACATGAAGAGATCATTATGATTGTCATTGTCCTTCCAGCATACATACCGCATTAATATAATTACTCTTAGGAATACATACTACAGTTCATTGTTTTTAAATTGCTGAATCAAAATACCTATAATCTTTCTTAGAAAAATATCCTAAATTTTTTATTAATATTTAGTTTAATTCTGTTTTCTTATAGTTTTATGGCTGAATGATCAGAGAATTTCAATAATGGAGAAAAAAGGACAGAACTGAAAAATAATTATTCATAAAAAATACACAATGTGTGTGCCTCTTAAGTTTAATTTCTTCACTTAATCATGCTTATTGCCTTACAAAATACCTTTTCCATTTCCTTTCAAACTTTTACCCTCGTAAAACTCAAAATCAGTGGCAGCTGGTGGATTAAATTATTGGTGGTTCACAAATTAAAAATAAAATACAGAATAGTTGCGACTCGCCTATTTATACAGGAACTCTGCTCTTCTCTTCTTAGACCTGACAAATCTATTAATAACTTTTGCATTGAAGTTGCTGATCTTAATCACAAACTCCCTCTCAGTTGAAAACATTGCTAGTCCTGACAATCGGTCCTTTGATATGGTGTTTGAGGAAAGTTTGTACTCCTTTTAAAGTTGACAAACACTGTTCTGCTTCAGCGGTAGACATTGCATAGTTAACAGCACTCACAGAATTTGACACATTTGCTGAATGTAGCACATAAATTGTTTTTCTTAATGAAGTCCATCAAGCACAAAGCGTCACACATTCCATGGAATTCCTCTCGACTGTAAATTAGTCAATTCTGAACAAATTTTTGCTTGAATGGTAAAAGGATACTGTTTCCCTAAGGGAATCATCTGGAAATTTTTCATAGTGGGAGTACTTATCTTGATAAAACAAAGTCAAGGCTACCAGATGCCCCATGAAGCTAAATCTGTCTTTTGCTTCTCTAGGAATGTCATAGACTTCAAGAACTTCTGTTCTTTTTACATCTTGATCTTCTATTTTTCTCCTCTTAATTATAGTTTCTTTCTGTTCCTCAATATGCACACTATTTCTTACTTTTTGCACTTGCCTCCCAAATGCGTTTAGCTGGGTGAGAGCAAATGTTGCATTGGAGTTCCATTTCTGCAGCTTTTTGTACAAAATGTCCACATGGGCATGATCTTGTGGAAGATGTATACAAAAATATAAATGTACAGTATACAAAATTATAATCTTTCAAAGTGGCCATAAATAAATTGGTATTGTTGTTTAACAGAGCTTTCCTCTGAATAACCTCCATGCATTTAATTAAATTCCTTTGTTTGAAAATAGTGTTGATGGTCCATGAATGAAAATTTCATTGTGTTAGAACAGAACATGGCAATATTTCTGCACAACTTCATCATGCACATCGGTTCTTTGAGGAGAATCTGAAAAAAAATTTGCATATTCCTTGTAAATTTGCAAAAGATATACTCACATTAGTGTTTAAATTATTAAATTAAATTGATGTGCATGGCACAAGGATATTTCTCTTCCGCAGGCAGGTCAAACAAAACTCCAAAATCGTTGTACAGGCTTGTAATTCACAAGATATCTGTAGATAATAAACCATTTGATACACTGAGGAAATATCAGTGATTTTGTCTATGACAGCAAGGTATTCTGCAAGAAATTCTCCTTCATTATTTCCTCTTGGCATAGCTCTAACATTACACTGAAGAATTTCGTTTTGTATCTATTTTGAAGTGCCCTTAAAAACAGTTGCTTTTTCGAGATGGCCCTTCAGGACACTATCAAGATCAGAGCTGAAATTTATTAGGCCTTGAAAGATGCCAGGGCTTTGATGTATAGGATTTGTCATGAACTCTCAGTGCCAGCTCAAATGAACCGCAACACCATATACAGTTTATTATGATATTGAGGACATATTCATTCTGCGTAACCTAATCGTTATGCAGCTGTATGTTCCTTCTGTAGGCACTGTCCATTTGTGCGACTATTAATATTGCCATACACTGCTAAACTTAATGCATGTTTTATGAGACAGATGACTTGGGCTTTCTAACACAGTAGTGCATGTGTAGTGTGTCGTACATTCCTTGTTTCACCTAGAAATTGTCTCCAAAGAACAAGCGAGGAAAACAGTATAAGGAGTTACTAACTTCATATTCACATAACCAGTCATGCTTCTTGTAGATGTCAGGGTTGACCTTTCTGTTGAATGTTCTAGCTTTCATCCGAATTATTTGAATGATAGAAATGTTTGGCATAGGCCTATCCATTTGTTTTATTTCAGATTTTTCTGCAGTACTCCATTGCGAAAGTATTTCCAGTAAAGATTGCATGATATTTATTCTATCAAAATTTTAAAGTGCACAAAAACACCACACAGTAAGCACTATAAGTAAACTATGTTAGAATTCTCAGCTTAACACTTAAACAAAGCTTTTGCAAGGTTCTGTGAGCTTGAAACTATACCACAAAACAGCAGACACACAGCTGTGAACTAAGCAAAGCTCGAAGGTCAAGTTAAAGCCATTGCTAGGGGGAGGAGAAGGAACCAGGTTGATAACATCCATTTAAGCTACATATAAGAAGCCACTCCCACTCTTCACCTTCCCACAACCCCTTAGACGACCTATATTTGGCCAAATGCTGAGGTTAACACTTCGTAGTAAACCTTTCAGGGTACTTACTCCTGCGGCTAACATCTGTTTTCTTCGACCACAATGGTCATGGCCAGCTGCAGCCAATAAGCATAATTGAAACATTTTTGTATATAAAGCAATGCAAACAGTACAGTTTTAATGTGCAAAATGCACAATAAACCTACACAATACTATCCTTTTTTTATAAATTGTCTTCCAACGTTATGTTATATTGGACCATGAATAAAATGGGCAAAATGACGCTCAAATTAGCCCAGGGTCCATAGTTACCCAACATTCGTCTTTCAGTCTAAATGAAAACCCTAGGAAAAAAAAACGTTATCCAGGTAACTCTCCCTGACCAAGATTCGAACTTGGGACCTCTTGAACGTGAGGCAGACATGCTGCCATCTATGCTACCGAGGCAGGCTGCTATCCCCTTGTTTCTGCCACAAAGAAATGTATCTGAAGCACAGAGGTGTAAAAATTATTAGTCTAAGTATGTTTGGTTAATCACTGTTAAGGTTATGTCTATGATTTAAGTGTGATAAATGATAGCATTTTCCACCAGTCAGACTTAGATGACTTATCTGTAGTTAAGTAAAGTAGAATAAAGCTACAGATTCAATGGTTTATCTTGAAATATTGACTTTGTGGGTTGGTAGAATTAAAAGTCCGAGTTGCAGATATTCCAAATATTCTTTATTTCCATAGAGATACACTGTTCAATTCTCACGTAACAATATTACATCACATACACACCACATTCTACCAAGGTCGATGACAATAACAATCAGCTCTCGTTACAACACTCTACAGCTGTTTACTTCTTACCCTCCCTCTTGTTTTACAACTGTCCGCTAGCGTGTCACAATCTCTTATATATCTCATTCATAAATTCGAGAGATTTCTGGGACAAATAATAAAACTACTATTCTCTGTCAATCCAGATAATAGAACCTTCCAAACGTGAAATCCTATCTGTGCCGGCAAGTCCTTTATTTCAGCTATCTTTATTTGCCGGCTCTTTGTGTACACTAGCCGCGCTATCGTAGATTACGGATTCGCGACAATATGGATAAGTGGACACATTTTTTCTTCAAATGAATTTTATTCTTCCCCTCAGCATTATCCGTGAAACTTAAAGAGCATATCCAAAATTTAATGCTTATTGTTATAGGCGTCTACCTTTTATCCAATGTAGGGTTTTGAGGCAGTGGGAAGGTGAAAGTTTTACCAAGAGAAAATGTACCTATAGATATTGAGTATGAAATTTGTATTACTGAAAGAAAAGAAAGGTTCATAATGATTAATAGCCGATAACGTTCACATTTGTAGTAGAGTTGATTTTAGAGATTTTTAATTCAAAACTTCAAATATTTGTACCGTAAAAATTAATTTTAGTGTAATAATTTACCCAACTTCATGTATTACATGTTTTTCGTGTTCTGGCCGTGTTTTAAAGTTGCATCGAAAACTGAATTGTGACATATGATAGAATAATAGCGCGTAAATATTCCTTTTCTCTAGCATTAACATAATTGTAGAACGTGTGAGGTCCTACAGTTCATAGCTGTCGTATGCAGGTAACGTTGCACCGTTCATTGCACAAGCGTCGATTGCTGGTTGAGCTCGTAAATTTAGAAGGAAGGTGGTTTCCCCGGAGTTGAGGGTTAGCCTCATTAATAGCCAGCCAGTATGTCTGCGGGGAACGACCCCTGGGCGAGCTGGAGCCCACAATACAATGAACTTTGCTATTTTTGTTCCGAAGATGTAAATACGCCTTCTTCCGTGTACAACACGAGAGTACATTTAGTATTGGAAAAATATTGTGTGGCCATAGGCAACGTGGCCTCCGAATGTGACAGTGTGCGTAATTTTAAATAATTCCCTTTTCAAAAATCAGAATTAGAGACTGCCAAATGTGGAATGTAAATCACTGGGCTGCTAATTTGTTTATACGGAGTAATCTCTGGGAACAGAAGGGTTGCATGACAATTAAATTCCCATCCCATACTAAAGTTCCTCTTCGAGTACTACTGAGAGCATATGCACTAATCAATGCACAAGCTGTAATTAGGAACGAAAACTTTATTCGAAAATCGCTTCAGAAATGTCTTGTGTAAGGAATTAGTAATTTCAGACTATAGAATTTTTATTATTTAACTGAGAGGCACCGATTTTCCGGGGTCGATAGTTACAAAGAAGCACAGCTTATCAAAATGTTAAGAATTTGTGTGTATTGGGCCCAAAATTTTACCGTAGTTTCGATGCTATATCGGAAAATGAATGAAATGGGTGAAATGATGCTCAAATGAGCCCAGGGTCCATAAAGCTTAGTTACCCAACATTCCTCTATCAGGATAAGGGAAAATCCTGGAAAGAAAAAGCTTATCCAGGTGACTCACCCTGGCCGAGATTATAACTCGGGACCTCCTGAACTTTAGTGAGGGAGATTGCGAACCTTAAAGTTTCCGAAGTTTAACTCAGAAGCTACATCATTGTATTAAGACAAAATTTCCAAGATTGAAAAGAAGGTTATGGAAAAATTTCTTTACAAACTGTTCAGAAACAGCAACGAATCTAGGATAGTACGAGGTGCGTTCAAGTTATATCAGCTATTTTGTTTTCAGGATTGGAACCAGATAGGAACTTGTTTTTTAAATACACGTAGACTCTTTATGAATTCGTGACAGATGGTAGTACTGTATAGTGCATAGAACTATAGTGGAAGCGACGAGAGTTAGGACTGTTTTTAATACTTAAAATGGCAACATTTTCACTGTAAGAACAGCGTGTAATCATTCGTTTTCTCCATTTTCGTGGTGTGACACCTACTGAAATTCATCGCCAGTTGAGCGAGGCATGTGGTGGTGGTACCGTGGATGTCTAATGTGCTTTCCTGGGAGCAACAGTTCAAGAAGCCAGAACAGTTTTTGCATTTTCAGATCTTCATGCAGGGTTGTGTGCACAGATCCCCATGTAAATGCCAATTTTGGAGGCGATGTCTGCTACGCTCAATCGGCGATCCTCCAAAACAACGTTCTCCACTCGCTGGATCATATCGTCAGATCGGCTGGTGCGAGGCCGTGGTTTGTCACACGACGCTATGCTATCATTGAACTGTCGCACCCAGAAAGGCACATTACACACATCCATGGTACCATCACCACATGCCTCATTCAACTAGCGATGAATTTCAATAGGTGTCACAATAGGAAAATGGAGAAAACGAACGATTACACACTGTTCTTGCAATGAAAACGTCGCCATTTTAAGTATCGAAAACAGTCCTAACTTTCGTTTTTACTACTAGAGTTCTGATGCGAGTTATTTCCTATCAGTTACTTATACACTGGAAGAGGTTGCTGCACGCATTTGTAGCCAGTTTAATGCAGCTTATTCTTACGTTGTACATTTTGAAGCAGTGTGGCCTATCCTCAGGGTAGAGCAAGAGTTCCGTCAAAGGGTATGCGTGGATATGTATGGGAGTAAGGATGATTCTAATGACACTGGAATGCAAGTTTAAAACTGGTTTAATGACTGCTGCTTTTTATCATCACATAACTCGCGAAGTTGCCGACCAAGGCTTACCACTGTTCCGTTATCGTGTGTAGAATGCATATTATGCGAAATGAAATGTGTAGTGTTTAACCCGCTTTTACTACATACGGCACCGCAGGCGATGACACTGATGATACATGAGATGAAGATGGAACACCGGTGGAATGAGATGGCGGGGGAAACCGGAGATCCCGGAGTAAACCCGCCCCAGCGCCGTGTTGTCCACCACAAATCTCACTTTGCGGTCGCCTGGGATCGAACCTGGGCCGCTTTGATATTACGCGATAACACTTAATTCGTTATACAAATATAAATATTTGATACTAAGGCTCCACTTATCTTAAGAAATTGATGTTAATACTTCTTCTTTCTAATGGAAATCGATTTCAAAAGCAAATGGCTTTCGTCTTCTATTTCGCGAATTTATATTTGTGTAATATTTATTGTTTCACTGTAACTAGCTTCATTTTCTACGTAATCACTTAATTCGTTATTTACGTAGGAACAGATAGATACCTTTTCTCCTCGGTTCTCGTCTGCCTTTGCCGAAGACCGAACCAGTTGTCTTTCTTAATGGACCGCCAGCCCAGTTGTGTTCCTCGCTGCAGCTGCGTGTGACTTTCACCTCTCGAAGCCTGTCTTTATTCACACCAAAGTTCCTTTTGTGACTATTTTGTCCATTGTGATTATTAGTCTCCGTCATGCCATTATTAAGGGTCCGAACAATGCGTTTTCAAACGGAGTCAAGTGTTATCCACTTAGAATCCTTGCTAGGAACCCGCTTTCTCCCACCACTTTGTTAAACTACTCAACCCAACTGCACCTGCGTGCGTTTTAACAAATATACCATGTTCCTTTGAAATCCGTTATGATTCTTTATTCATTGCATCCCTTAATTTCGGTATCAGTTCTATGCACGGCACAGTGCTGCCATCTGTCACGCATTCAGAGTCCACGTGTATTGTATTTAAAAAGGCAGTTCTGTCTGGTACCAGTCCTGAAAAATAGGAGGGGTTTTAACTTGAACGCACCTATCAGATATCTACAATAATTGTGACCACAAGCGCACGTGACATGCCAACTGCAATCTCAAAGTTTCTAGCTTTACAGATAAATCTTCCCGAGTAATGAGAAATCTTGTTTGCATCACCACTTTGATTACTTGACCTTAGCGCTCATTGCCATATACGTCTCTCTCTCACCATAGCGTAGATACTGAATTGTTTGTCTCGCGGGTGCCACATAGACTATTTCACCACTCGCAGAGAAAATACTTTACAAGGGTCATTTGTCAAGTTCTCTGGCATAAAATGAGCCAGATGTTATTTATTTTCATTTATCAACATTACTTTCCTTGACAGCAGTGCAATTGGTTCAGCGATGCTGTATGATCCTTTACCGGTCAAGGAACTCAGATTCTTCCAAGCCTGCAAAATACGCCTCAAATGACTTAACTTGATTGGACGAAAATATATCTCCACGGAGGAACTCTTTCGGAAAGACACAGAAGTTCTGATGAAGCTAAATCGGGAGAATATACATCAAATATTCCACTTTTTCGATTTTTGACATTGTGACACATTCAGAAACAAACGCACGCACGCACCTATCACCCATCAACTCAAAAGGAGATGATTAGAACACACCTTTGGTATCCCAAAAAACCGACACTTTTTTTTACTTTTTTAGGTTAGACTGCTGATTTGTTTCCAATGCACAGATGCTTCTTTAAGTCGTTACAAATTAAATTGTAGCATTTCTCTGTAAAACGAGTCAAACTTTACCTACACGATTTGCGCTGATCTGTTTTTGATCCGGAATTAAGTCACGCCACCCATATTTCAAGCCCAACTCTTATCTCAAAATGTGAAACATATTTTCCTCTGAAACTTCCAGACCTTCAATTTCGGGTACCTTTATGCAGTAATCCTGTACTTCAGTGATGACCAGCTGACGTTGCACGTTTAGCGTTCTAAACTCCAGTGGCAAATTAATTTCATTATCTAACTCCCCCATTACGAGGTGCTTTCAAGTTATAACCCCTCCAATTTTTTTTTCAGGACTGGGACCAAATAGGAACTTGCGTTTATTTTTTAAATACACCTAGACACTCTGTGAAGGCGTGACAGAGATGGCAGCACTGTACAGTGCATAAAACTAGTGGCAGGGATGAGAGTTAGGACTGTTTTTGATACTTAAAATGGCGATGTTTTCCTTGCAAAAACAGCGTGTAACCATGCGTTTTCTCCATTTTCGTGGTGACACCTATTGAAATTCATCGCCAGTTGAATGAGGCATGTGGTGATGGTACCATGGATGTGTAATGTGCGTTCCTAGGTGCGACAGTTCAATGAAGGCAGAACATAGTGTGACAACAAACCAAGGCAGTCACGGCCTAGCACCAGCCGGTCTGACGACATGATCCAGCGAGTGGAGAACGTTGTTTTGGAGGATCGCCGATTGAGCATTTTCAGATCTTCATACATAATTGTGTGCACAGATCCCATGGAAATGCCGATTTTGGAGGCGATGTCTGCAACTGTCTTGGTTTGTTGTCACAGGTTGTTCTGCCTTCATTGAACTGTCGCATCCGGGAACGCACATTAGACACATCCATGGTACCATCACCACATGCCTTACTCAACTGGTAATGAATTTCAATAGGTGTCATACCACGAAAATGGAGAAAACGAGTGATTACACACTGTTCTTGCAAGGAAAACGTCGCCATTTTAAGTATAAAAAGCAGGCCTAACTCTCGTCGCTGCCACTAGTTCTATGCACTGTACAGTGCTGCCAACTGTCACGCATTCAGAGAGTCAACGTGTATTTAAGTAAATTGATGGAAATTAATCATTTCTTCACAATAGCCATATATAGGCTAAGATTTTTGATAGATAATCAGCATGAAAAATTCAATGCCATGACCGGGATTTGAACCACGGATCTCCTGGTTTCTGTCCAGTCGCTCTAACCCATCGAGTTACCATGGCCAACGTGCCGGCCTGACATTAAATTCTCCATTTGACGCATATATTTTCCGGTAAACCGCTAAGGGCTCTCGTATCCGAGATACACCGTTTGACGCGACTATCATAAGTACTGGAATCCCAGGCTTCATCATTAAACTCTGTTATTTAAGTTAATTTATGGAAATTAATCATTTCTTCACACTAGCCATATATAGGCTAAGATTTTTTATAGTCAACATGAAAAATTCAATGTCATTGCCGGAATTTGAACCACGGATCTGCTACTTTCCGTCCAGTCGCTCTAACCCATTGAGCTACCATGGCCAACGTGCCGTCCTGACATTAAATGACTCCCGGTAAACCACTAGGGGTTCTCGTATCCGAGATACACCGTTTGTGGCGACTAATAAGAGTTTAATGATGAAGCCTGGGATTTAAGTACTTAAAACAGTAAGTCGCCACAAACGGTGTATCTCGGATGCGAGAACCCCTAGTGGTTTACCGGGAGTCATTTAATGTCAGGACGGCACGTTGGCCATGGTAGCTCAATGGGTTAGAGCGACTGGAAGGAAACCAGGAGATCCGTGATTCAAATCCCGGTCATGGCATTGACATTTTCATGTTGACTATCTAGTTTACGTGTATTTAAAAAAAGGAGCAAAAGTTCCTATCTGAAAGTGCTGAAAAAAGTGTTATATGTAAAATTGTTGGACAGCGATCTAGAGTATGGTACACATTTATGAGCTGCGGTGTACTTTCCCCTTACATCGTGTGTTGTGGATGGTCGGACTTCACGGTGACACAGTGCTAAGAGAATAGAAATTCCTTGAACGGTGGGCAAATTCAAAGAATAACGGTCCCGACTGTTCCAAATAACGGATGAAAAGCCCTCTGACACACTAAGGGATGTGGAACATCTCAGAACCTCCGACTTCTTAACCTTCCCTAAGCAATCTTCCAGTTCTGTACAGCGCATAAGTAACCTTTGGCGGTGAAGGGATTCTCGGTCGGAAGTTCGAGAAATCCATTTCCATGATCGCCCATTTTTCCCTGAATCACAAGATTTTATACTGTGAACAAAATATTTCTACAATATTTTTAATGGACGAGAATACAAAACATTCAGTTTGAACAACACAAAAATGTAGATATTTTGTTTCATAATTAGCTTTTTATTCTCATATTCATTTAAAAATCTGCGCAAAATGAGCTTATTGCATAAAGGGCGAGTTTCCAGAAATATAGAGTAAACATTTGGAGTAAATATCTATCTTTAACACCTTTGGAGAAATTGAACCTGAATAGTATATATATATTAATAAATATATAAAATAGTCAACCTGAAAAATCCAATGCCATGGTCGGATTTGAACCACGGATCTCCTGGTTTCCGTCCAGTCGCTCTTACCCATTGAGCTACCATGGCTAACATGCCGTCCTGACATCAAATTCTCCAACTGACTCGTATATTTTCCCGGTAAACCACTAGGGGCTCTCGTATTCCAGATACACCGCTTGTGGCGAATTACTGTTGTAACTACTGGAATCCCAGGCTTCATAATTAAACTCTTATTATTTACGTTAATTGATGGAAATTAATCATTTCTTCTCACTAGCCGTATGTTGGCGAAGGTTTTAAATAGTCAACGTGAAAAATTCAATGCCAAGGCCCGGGATTTGAACAACAAGTTATAAATAAAGTAATGAAAAATTGTGACGATAGGAAATGTTAAGTGCCGTAATGTTTAAATTGGCAATTTAAAGAAACAAATTGGTCATTTAATTCAATAATTAATGAACATTATTTCCTTGCTATGTCCCTTTCTTCTTTTAACTTTGATAGTTCTGTATTCCAGAAGGGTTTGTAATTTTTAGTTTTTCCTCTTGGGATCCATTTTTTGGCGTTTCAAAGATTATATTTGTTATTGTTTTATTGAGTTTATCTACAGATGCTTCGTGTTGAGCGGAGTAAAGATTTTGTCAAGTTTCCTCAGTAAATTTTGTCCAATTTGCTTTTCTAAAATTCCAAGAGATTTCAACTTTGGCCTGCTAATATTTTGTCATGAAGTATTATGGATGCAATAACTGCTCTATGATCAGATCCTAGGTCTTCAATGATTTCACGTGTTGTCTTATCTTTTAAATCTGAAGATATTAACAATAGGTCTGGATTATTGCACTAGCCACGATAGTGTAGGTATGTGGGGGCAATCCCCATTCTTATAGATAAGATCTAAAGTGTTAGAATTTAATAAATCTTCATTAAATCTTCATTTGAAAACATTAACATTATTTTATCATTGTTTATAAATTTCTTGTACACCTCTCTTCATCCCATTGTCCTTAATCTGCAAAAGTGTGAAGTTTTTGTTGTTCATAAATACGAAGACAACGTATTAAAACACTTCAAACTTTCATGCATTTCTTGTTACATTTCGAACATTTGATAAATTGGTTTTGACTAAGAGATATTTATAACTTATACGGTATTTGCAAAAGGGAAAGAGTTCGGCTGAAGGGGATTAAAATAATCAGAAATGCATAGAGCTAAGGATTTCTACTCATTTTCATGGAAGTATTTTTGTCTGTTATTGTGATTCCTATCGCTAGGGTTTTACGAAATTAAGGCTCTCTAATGGATTACGCAGGGAAGCAACAAGTCATTTTTACGAACTTTTATATACTTAGGTATTTTTAAATATGCAAGAGGTTAAATGAAATTTAAAAATGTGACGGTTTCTCGGCCTAAGACAGCTGGTTCTCTCTCATATTGTAATTTGTTTTTTATCTTTCCTTTTATGTCATCAAATGGAAATACAAAATCAAGATAAAAATTATAAAATCCATACTGGAAAGCGCCATATATTCCTAAATCCTGAAAATCCTACCTTGTTGCTTGCCATTGAATAATAATTCGGTCCCCATACACCTAACCCTAAGTTTCTGTGTATTGGAGGCCCTCTACTCCTGTTTACACATTTTGCCACTTCACCAACTCTAATCTACATTTTGCTCTTAATTCTTCTTAGCCATTTCTCTTTAACTTTCCCTAAATAATTTCCTATATTTCTCCTGTTCTTTTCCCCTTTTATTGACAACATTTTGCTAATTACTACTTCGCCTGCCCCCTCCAAAGAAAATTCACATTTACATAGCCAGGCCTGCTCTCTCCATTTCTTTGACTACAACAGTGGAAGTCTGCATTATCTTCTCCATACAATGGACATTTATCTAGCTTCCTATCTTGACCTATTCCTGTTCTCGCCCAAGCAAAACCTTCTCGCCCTAACTTATTACGTATGTCAATATATCCTTCCCTCCCCCAGGTTGTTTTTATTTCTCGATATAACCTCAGTGAGCTTTTGTCACTTTTACTGGCAAAAACTCTCATTGTAAGAAAGGCGTTAAAATTGTAAAATAGCTGAGAGTCTGTTTTGAGGTAAAATACCGACTGGACATGTTCCCCAACTAAGTCTGGTGGTTAGGTGCGCGTTATTTCCTGACCGACGTTTTCTGGTGGCCTTATCTCATAAGCTTGCCGATAAACATATCCGCTTTGTCCCCATTACGTCCAGTTTGTATATGTTATGTGAAGACGATGCAGCGGCCGAGAAACCAAAGTTAAATGGACAGTAACTGCTCGATTCGTGTTAAACCAGGTAATAAATATATGGAGATAGTGTGAAATCGATAAGCACCAAATTAATTTAGCATTTAGATTTTTTTCGTTTCGTAAACAAATATTAATAGGAATATTTAAGTGGATTTACAAAAATCAGATTCCAAAATTCATCCTGCCTCTGTAGCCTAGGTGATAGTGTGTCTGCATCAGGTTCCGAGTTCAAATCTGTCAGTGAATTTAGAAAAAAATTAACGGACATTATTTATATTAAAAGAATTCGAAAGGAGTACATATTCTCCTTTCAGTATAGAATTCTTATTTTTAATTTTTACAAATATAAACCAATAAAGCCAATGTGTAATATTCACATGACTTTCTGTAGTGGGTATACAAACTCTAAAGAAAGTATATTTTCCCATTTTATTGTATCTTAATTGAAGTAAACATTTTAATTAAAGAGCTGCATTAAACACTTCATTATAAATACAAAGAAAATAGCGATAGTCAAATGTTTAAAGACTTGGTGCTATATTCTGCCTAAATAATAAACCAAATGTTTCCAGTCGTGAAAAACAACTAATCATAGAAGGAACTATGTAGAATTGAATTCGAACCAATAATGCAGATATCTTTGTATAGTGAGTTATTGGAAATGCGCTGTGTGTATTAAAGAGATGTGTATTTTTGTACACGAATTTTCCTCTGTCGCTTAACGTTAAGATCATGAAGTTTCTTCCGGATAGAAACCGTTTCCAAAATACAAGCTATACATTCTGTTTGCCTTGTAAATATCTTAAGCATGTGTGTTAATAAAATTTGCTTTGAGGTTTTTTAAGAAAAAGCATTAGGAAAATGTTTTACGTAAGCAGTGATTGAGATGGTGGGATTTTCCTAAGAATTATCAATATTTTATCAATTTTTTGATTTTGAGTTACGCTACTCACGCACACATGCAAGTGGAAGAGAAATGAAAGATCTAACTTGGAACACGCAAGTTTAATAATGTCTATTTTTGATATGGGTTGACTGTCGTTTTCTTCTTCGCTTATCATTTCTAGCATTTTCTAGTTTTTTTATTGTGATTATGTATACCAGATGATACCCAAGGTGCTGTTTTACGTGTTAAGGACCAATATCTAATTGACGAATATCTCTTTGTCGATAACAAAGCCCTTGGACACGTGTATTTATTTTTACCTTGTATAGGTACTACTGTCCCAAAATTTGCTCTTAATGTCGAGGTAGAGGAAGATTAATTTATCCGCCCTAGATTTAATAGATATAGTAGAACCAGTAAGAAAAATGAAAATTTGAAAAAAAACTGGTGTAAGCTGTGTAGTCTTACCTTGTACCTTGACATTTAACTTGTATTAGATAATATCCGGGTATACATGATTTTTTAAACTGTTCTTACAAAGATCTCTAGAGAGCTGAGTATTAGAAAACAATCCGGGGCTTGACTTCGACAGTAGCATGCTAGCAGAATACGGTACACGTGGATTTGTTTAAAGAGAAGTTGATGAACGCGCCCTATTTTTTTGTTTTTTTCCGGAGGCTGCCAGTGTTTTCCGCCGTCCTCCATCAAATCTCGTGATGGCCACTTGCCAAATGTAAGGGAAAATCCTACAGTAGCCTCAAGTGTACATCTGGAGGTCTGTATGCCAAGTTTCTAAAATTAAATCTCGAGGAAATTGGGTCCCATGTTCCATCGACTCACAAGTGCAAAATCTCTTAGGTGCGGCTTTCCAGTGGTTTTACAACCTGCCGACTGTGTTAACAGGTTCCTACTTCCCTGTTTCTGTTTCATCATCATACGTTAATTGTAAGTAAGTTTAGGAAATACGTCAAAAACATAGAAGTAGAGCACAGTAGATGTTGTAGTATGGACAAAGTGCATCGAGGTTGGATTATTTCTCATTCTTTTCCGATAGCAAGCATTTGTGTACTATAACTCTAAATAAACTTATGAATTAGACATAAAGTATTTATCTTAGTGTAATCGTATTTTTCCACAAATTACCAAAAGGACATTTCAACGTGTGCCTTCTTTTGTTCAGAAATAATGTTGTTAATGCGCATTCTTTTGAATATATTACTTTTAGGATTGGTTATTTTTTAAATCTTATTATTACTTGCATGGAACGAACATAGTCTCTACAATTTTATCCTTTTCACTTCTCAAAATTTAGTTTATGAATGAAGTTGACAATTCGGTAGAAAAGCATTAGGAATTTCTATCAAACACAGTATCTTCACCATAATTTTGTTAATTTTCTCTTTTCGCTTTGATTTCTGGCATCTACTGCTTTTTGATTTGATACTGTTTCAGAACAGTGCACGTAAAGATGTTTATAACGTCTTTCATTTAATTTGCATTGTAGATGTCAAGCATCAGTTATCTTTCAATAATGCATACGTATTTAAAACAGTTTGTGAAAAAAATTAAGAATTACCATGCTGAAAGTATTGTCTTGTGAATAGATTACTGACAAAGTGAACACGTGACAAGCAGATCATTTCTCTAAAAACGATAAAATTTCTAACAATAAAAAATGTGGTATTTATCAATTTGTTTCGAGTGTGATTAAGTTTATATTGGAAATACAAAACGTAATTTGGAAACCAGAACGGAAGAACATTTTCGTAACATTAAGTACAAACAAACTGATAAATCGGCGGTAGCGGATCATTTTTGGTCATTTAAGAATGAAGTAAATCCAAAGTTGAATTATTAAAACAATTAAATTGTTCGATAGATTTGATGGTTTGGGAAAATATATTTTAAACAATGAACATCGCGTAATGAATTTTGAAATACCGGCAGTCGATTCTGTTTTTAAATTTTTCATTTTCAGATTTTGGTAGTATTGGCGAAAACATGGTAATCTTTGGTGAACGTGACTTTGACAACAGGGCTGTTAGCTGATGCGCGATTTTTTCACGAAATCGCGATCCTAAACAATTAATAAGAAAACTTCCATCATTTCTTATAAGTGAACCTTTATGTTGCAAATTATTATACAACTGATACGTGTTTGGGTTGTTACTGACAATCTCAATATATAAAGGCGACATTGAAAAATTTTGCAATGTTATGTTTCTGTCTGAATATTTGACAGTTGCTTCCTAATTTTTTGCGAGTTGATTGCCATGTAGTGTGTTCGATTTGTTCCTAACAGTTTTTTTTTCACCATTTAAAAACTCTTCACCCAAAAATGAATTTGATAAGAACATTTCCGGGCTATAACTAACTTGTTTACGATTTTAAATCCCCATTAATGCCTGAACAATCTGAACATCGGCTTAAAAATTCATTTGACAAAAATGTCCCATCTAAGGCAACAATTTATAATTGGTACAGCGAATTCAAAAGAGATCAAATTTTCTTTGGTGATGAGTTTCGTGAAGAACGCTCAAAAATTAGATACAAACAAAAAATATTGCCGACACCCCTAACTGAGCGTTGACATGAGTCAAATCGAGAACATTTACATCAATAGACGTTGTGAGAACTTTGTCAATAGTTTCCGCATAAACCGATTTCCGATAAAAATAGCAGCGCATTGATTGGTTCAGCAAACTCGGGGAAAAAATTCTAAAGCGTCACTTCAAATTAGGTTTGGAATATCATTTCCGGCGATTGAATCTTGGATTTACTGTTATCCTGGGAAGAAAAAAGTTTCTTTGGGTCAATAGGTCCTTAAGGACTGAAAATTTGAAA
The DNA here is from genome assembly GCA_030765055.1 of Mantis religiosa. NCBI lineage: Eukaryota > Metazoa > Arthropoda > Insecta > Mantodea > Mantidae > Mantis > Mantis religiosa. The sequence goes on along the minus strand of CM060949.1, from coordinate 31,551,947 downwards.
TCCTGAACTAATAATGCTAACTTTTTAAGATTTATACCACAGATGTAACTTACTGAAAGTATGATACAGCCCAAGTTTTGTCAATTTCACTTTGATAGTTTGAAAATATGGTCAAATTTATGTATTCTTGAGTACGTCACCTAAAAAGTCCTTTGCGACAAAATAACTTAAATTTTGGTCTAATATTTTAACAGGTTCCCAATACATTCATTTTTTTTTTAATTTGCCCAAGGTTAAATGCTGAAATGTTCCAATAGCGAGAAAACAAGGATGACGAATTAGAATTTATATCTATCTAAACTAGCATTCGCGTAACTTCCAAACTCGAATAGAGCATTTAAAAATGGCGTGCGGAGGCTGTCTAAGCATTCTTCGGATTCAGGAAGGCTTACATTATTTTATAGACCAAAAAGAGCAAAAGGTGATTTTTCGAAAATGTTCATGAAATTTCGGTCGTACATATCGTTAAAACAGAACCTAAGTCCACAAAAATGTGACGAATTCGCAGTGCTAGTAAGGAGACACCTATTACGTAGAAAATGAAGCTAGCTACAGTAAAGCAATAAAGACAAATATTTGCCACTAAGGCTTCACTTATCTTAAGAAATTGGTGTTAATACTTCCTTTCAAATGGAGATCGATTTCGCAAACTGTGGACTGAGGACGCAAGCGATTTGTTTGCGAAATCGATCTCCATTTGAAAAGAAATATTAACACCAATTTCTTAAGATAAGTGAAGCCTTAGTGGCAAATATTTGTATTTGTGTAATGAGATGCTTGTCTTTTGTAAAATTTAGTACTACTATAGCGTAAGAAGATAATGTAGCGTTACTCCCGTTTGGTACACAAATACATTTTATCGCATTTTTTTAAAAAAATTCCTGAAAAACGTTCAAAAGGAAAAATAATTTTACATCATAACATTCGTTGCACACGGCAAAACAAACTTGAATATGTGGTTGTCAGCACTATGGGCCCTTCATCAAACAGCCTGACGTGGCACAGTGTTATTTCGTTTCGTTTCCAAAAATTGAAGATAAAGTGCATCGTCATCAGATAAAGCAGTGGAACATTATTTCTGAAATGTCAGCATCGTTGCTTCAAGGGCTGGTTTCATCGAATTCAAAAATCTAAAGTTTACAGGAAAATATGTTGAAAAACAATAAAATCATTTTAATTTTCTAAAACTAGTCCATGTTTACTTTTCTAAAAATGCTCAATGTCGCCCTCGTAGGTCTGTTGGCGTAATTGGGTGTACTGTTGTAATAATGAAGGATTGGTGTGACATAAAAGTGAGTTGTAGAGTCTCTTGTACCTATCTCGGAGGATTGTAGAAACTTCCGGAATCCACACATCATTATGAAAGTGATGCCCTTAGTAGTTATTCAGATATAGCAAGTTCGTAGAACTTGTACTCTTCGGATTTGCAATAATGAAGCGGAACCACAGATTCCACAGCCATATTGTCACTTAGAACTGACTAGGGAAATGTTTAATAACTTTTGTACTGTAAAGTACCTAAGTGACGATTTCCTTGATATAATTCTTCAAAAGACGAATGCTATGCCTAAACTAATGTGTTGTTTACAAATATAATAATTCGTAACTTAAAAAGTTCTCATAAGAAATGATGATGATTCTTATAAATTCTTCAGGTTCGCGATTTCATGTATACTTATACACATCTTCAGCTGTTGCCATCGCTACTAAACAGTAGGTGTTGATATCAATGTTATATCTGTTTAGTAACGATGGCGACAGCTGGAGATGTGTATAAGTATACATGAAATCGCGAACCTGAAGAATTTATAAGAAATCATCATCATTTCTTATGAGATAAGTGAAGTTTTAAGTTACAAATTATTATATTTGTATATATTTGTTTGCTTCACTGTTAATAGCTTCATATTTTACGTATTTCAACTACCTACCTTTTGATTATTTAAAAATGGCCAACGATTTGGATTAAAACACTGTGTTAAGTTAAAGATATTTTTAAGAAAAATAAATGTATATTTTCTATTTTCTGGGAGTAGTCCATGAAGTTCACTTCATTCTGAATTATTGGTAAACCATAAAAGATAGTAATCTGCCAAACCTGACTACTTAGAATTGATATCTAGATAGATGCAGATTTAAAATTGATAGTGTTGATTTGTCTTAAATAATATAATATATAATTATTGTAAACTCTATTAGACAGTATTACACAAATACAAATATTTGCCACCAAGGCTTCACTTATCTTAAGAAATTGCTGTTAATACTTCTTTCTAATGGAGATCGATCTCACAAACAAATCGCTTGCGTCCTCAGTCCACAAATAAAACTCCGTTGTCAAGGATACCAGTTACCATGTATTTTTTTTTTTTTAATTTTTTATTATCAATATCTGAAAACGAAGCAAATCTAAAAACAGAATCAACTGCTGTTATTTCAAAATTCATTACGCGATGTTTATTTTTTTAAAATAAATATCTTTTCCCACACTATTAAATCTATCGGACCATTTAATTGTTTTAATAATTTCACTTCAGGATTTATTTCATGGTTAAATGACCAAAAATGATCTGCTACGGCCGATAATGATTTGTTTGTGATATCGATCTCCATTAGAAAGAAGTATTAACACCAATTTCTTAAGATAAGTGAAGCCTTAGTGGCAAATATTTATATTTGTGTAATATTTATTGCTTCATTGTAGCTAGCTTCATTTTCTACGTAATCTATTAGACAGATTTAAACTGTTCAAAATTAATCCAATGATTCTAATGAAATGACCAGTTTCGAACTATTTTCGAACAAAACTTGCTACATTTCCCAAGAACAAGTGCATTCAGTGCTATTTCCTGGTTGATTAAGTTGATTTATAGATCTTTCTGGTTGTGTAATTCGCTTTTTAACTTCTTGATCATGTCGCCACGTTTAAGTAGTCTCGAAAGATCGCTTGAGTACGTTATACTGATGACCTTAGTTGCATAGTCGGCTTCCTGTTCCAAATACTGGAGACCTTGGTCATATCTGTACCATATATTGAGATAAAGTTGCTATTAGACTTTATGCACCAAATGACGTCGAAATGTACTTGCAGACTTGTTTAATTCTTTCTGTGCGATTAACTTTTAATGCTATTGAGTTTCCGGGAATGTGAACTTTGACTTTTAACTGTTCGTTGTCCGAGTGCACTTGCGATCATTGCGACGCTTGACACAGAGCCTTCGTTACGTAGACTGCCATTAGCATATTCCTTTTATTTAATGTTTTTGTCTAGGTGGAATTTGGATTTGTTTAAAAATTAACGTGCTCCGTCAAGTTATATAGGACGATGAACGAAACGGGTGAAATGGTGCTCAAATGAGTCCAGGGTTCATGGAGATAAGTTACCCGACATTCATCTTTCAGAATAAGAGAAAACCCGGAGAAAACCTTATCCAGATAATTCACCCTGACCTACATTATAACTCGGGACCTCTTGAACGTGAGGCAGACACGCTACCACCCACCCACGCGGGCAATTTGGGTCGTTGAAATCCAGTCGTACGGACTTTTGTTACTTTGTGAACAGCATGAATATCTTGGCTTAAATTCAAAATAACTGCTCATCAGCATCACTATTTACACCGAAATGACCTAGCTGTCTACGGGCCCTTAATTACATATGGGAGTGAAAACAGGACCTGTACAAAGATACAAGTTCAACTGACAGGTATATTAATTTACACTGACAGTTATCAACTAAAATCTTTGTGATTTGGAAGGTTTTAGGTAACCTAACAATGGGTTGTAAATAAAACAAGCGTCCAGAAAAACTTACCTACCTTAAAACTCTGTGCGGTTAAGTCGTCACCATTTTGTCACTCGAACTATTTTTCTGTATAAAATTAATGATCCCTCTGATTGCTCAGTACTGCATACTTTTTGCCTGTTGGAACGTAAGTTTCAAATATTGTCTTGATTTGCATAGGTTTCTAACATTATGTAAATATATGTGGCGAGAATTTGAATTTTGGATACCAAAGGCAAATCAGATCCCTTGAAGGAAACAAAATTTTTAATCTTAAAAATTCTTTATTTTATATTCACATTACCATCACTACCCACCATCGTTTTGTTTTATGTAGCTCTTGCAGATCATTTTAATAAAAGGCTTATTTTTCTTTGTACTTCTGTTAATCAACGTAAACGTTTGCAGAATTAGTTTATTTCATTTAAGGCATTATAAGGAAATGGGGGAACCAAGCAATAGTGAAACGTTTAGAAGCGGTTCACTATTTGCTGGGTCCTGGACTTCCATATTCTTTCCATTACATCACAAGAAACAACTAACAGAACTTCAAAGATAAGTATTGAACAAAATAGACCAATATCTATGAATGTATCTGAAATGGCTAATAACGTAAACAAGTTATATTAAGTTCTAAAGAGGTCTACTAATTTGTCATAAGTTTTTTCTTCCTTCCTATGATTTACCATTTATGCGAATGAAAATTTTATTCCCAGAAAATTTAAGACATTCTTTTTATGTGCCTTATAAATATCTTAAAATATTTATCTTCAAACAAAATGGAAGCTTGGAATGTGGAGATACTCTTGAAAACCTTTGTTGCAATTTTAGAAGATCCTAAATAGAATATCAATTCTGGTACTTATTATTTCTTTTTCTTTAGCTATGTTCTCGTGCGCGCGCGAGCTCGTGCGAACATAGTTTTCTACAAATGCTTAGTTTATTCAGGGGACTTAAATGTTGTACTATATGCACAAGATTTCTTGAGCGTTCGGGTCCCAAGTCCTCATTCGGTAGTTTTCGCCTATTTCCGTAAACACAGATGACAACGTTGAAACAGGAAATGCGCTACACACTGTGACATCTAGTGGCTAATATGCTAAGCTTTCACACGTACGCCATTTCATTTTGAGCACTTTTGAGGTTACTTATTAGCTAACCAGTTTACAACAAATCTAAGAGCAAGACTATGTTGTAAGTGTTATTACTCTCGAAAGGGGACACACTATTTTTCATCTACCTTCGTATAACTGTGATCTGAATGCAACTGAGCTGGCGTGGGCAAAAATAAAGAATGTTTACAAAGTAGGCAATGTTAAATAGAGCCACAAATGTCGGAAACTTGCTTACAGAAGCGACGGATCGGGAAGGATACAATAAGAAGGTCCAAGAGCTGGAAATGCAATATTGGAGAAACGGTGGTGTAATAGAAAATGCAATTAATGAAATTATTAACACATTAGAGGATACCAGCGATGAAAGTGACGCAGTAGACTTGGAAATCAAAGAATCACAAAGCGAGTGAGTGTTTATAGCTGTCGTAATATTTAATAAATTTGTGTTTTATAACAGTAAATATATAAGCATACAGCATATCGGATGGAGTTCAATTGTTTGTTGACACATCTCATACATTCGGCGCATATCTTTGCTTATCTTTCCGCAATTTGGCTGAATTGTGTTTTTCTAGATTGACCGCACTGCAGAAACAAAAACGTGTTAGCCCTTTCTTCCCCCCTGCCCGCACCACACCGTAAATCCAGCGCTCAAGAAATCTTGCGCATATAGTACATATTTCCATTCAAGTACATGAGTATATAAATAACACATAATATAAATTCTTACTGGTATGCAAATACTTCCTCTTCCTACTTAATGTGGTAGGTAAAGTATTGAAAATTATCTAAGCACCCATTAATGTAGTATAACATTCGTACACATCAGGTTTTTAATAAAAGGTCATCCTCTACCTGCTTAAAAGCTTGTGTTTTTCTTTTAATCATTTATGTGTGCTTCATAAACCTAAAAAACTCCCAATGGCAAATACATTTCAAAACCGGTACCACTGTATGAAGCAGAAATATTAAAGAAATAGAAATTAATTGTTCTTTCACATTAGCCGTGTGTAGGACGCATTATTAAAGGGTAGAGCCAGACTGAAAAATTCAGTGCCGTAGCCGGGATTTGAACCACGGATCTTCTGGTCCGAACTATAAAGCCCGGGCCTTAAAGTACTTACAGCATAGTAAGTCGTCATTAAGGTAGTTGTCCCATGTGTTTATGAGAACTCCTAGTGGTTTACCGGGAAAAACACAAGTCAGTTGGAGAATTTAATGTCATGTTGGCACGTTGGCCATAGTAGCTCAAGGGTTAGAGCGGCTGGACGGAGACCAGAAAATCAGTGGTTCAAATCCCGGCTATGGTATTGAAGAAATAGCCCCCAATTTTATGCAACTTTCCTATTAGCTTGTTATTCGGTTAAGAATGACCACTGTGTCGTAAATAATTTAAACATGCATGTGTTTCAAAAGTTGGCTAGGCTCCTGCAGTCGCATTAGATGTTCTGTCAGTATTAGTCGGAATGGGTAAGCAAAAGGAGCTTAGTTCTTATCTGAAGAAGTAATTATAAATTTGGCACTTAGAGGACATACTCTTAGAAAACTATCCTAAACAGTAAATAAATCGCATTCTACCATACAGTGCATAGTCAACAAATTTAAGGGAAGAGGTTATACAAATAATCTAGCACAAAAACCTCAAGACAGCAGACTGAATGCAAGAGAGGAAAGTTCCATTGTAATCAGAATCCAAGAAAACCCAAAATTAAGTGTTTCTCAATTACGTCTGGATGTGTCTGGAAAGAAGATGCCTAACCAAACTGCTCGTCGTGTTTTGTGGAATATGGATATCATGAACGAACATCCAAAAGAAAGCCATAGGTAAGTGCAGCAAACGGGAAAAGAAAAGAAAAACCAAGTTGTATTTGCTAAGGAACATATCCATAAGGATCAGAACTTATGAAACAGCGTGATATGGTCGGATGAGACTGAGATATACCTCTTCAGGTCAGATGGCATAAACAGAGTCTGGAGAAAAGCAAATTAAGACAATGATGCTGGAAACTCTCTTCCCACAGTTAAATATGGTGGTGGTTCCATTATGATTTGGGCCTGTATGTCATCCAACGGTGTTGGTAATATACAATATGATGGCATTATGGACCAACATGTATTTTAACCAGCCTAGGTAGCGTGGTGGTAGCGCGTCTGTCTCACTTTCAAGAGCTCCCGAGTTCGACTCTCGGTGAGGGTGAGTTACCGGGGTTTTCCCTTATCCTGTAAGACGAATGTCGGGTAACTCTAAGCTCTATGGACCCCGGGCTCATTTGAGCATCATTTCACCCATTCCATTCATCGTCCGATATGACTTAACGTTGGAGGACGTAAATTATAACAACAAAATATAAGTATTTTGACAAGAACGTAAAGCAGAGTGCCCAGAAAATGGGCATGGCACTGGTTATAGATTTTAACAGGATAATGACAAACACAAGGTAAGACTGAACATGAATTGGTTTATATGGAATGTACCCAAACTACTTCAGACACCTCCTCAGAGCCCAGACTTGAATACAATAGAACATTTGTGGAAAATTCTGAACAAACGAGTCCGTAATAGCTAAGTGAGGTCTAAACAAGAGTTTAGAATGTTGTAGAGTAAGACTGGAATAAAATCAGTCCAGCAGAATGCAGAAACTTGGTTACAGTCCGGCCGTTGTATCTCCGGCTCTGACGTTTTGCGACTGCAAACTGTGGAGGGGTAAGGTTAATAGTACCAACATACAGTAATGAGCAATTGAAAACATATCCTCAAAATTATCTTTAGAATGAAAATATAGTACTATATCAGCTTTATAACACTGAAATCCAACTTGCAATTTCATTATCATGCAAGATATTTATTACAACACCACTCTATTCGAATATTGCGTTCACACTTTTCACACACACTAACTGTACCTGTTGGTAGTACTGGGAGTCTCTATATCCGGTATTGTGGTCAGGAAGTTAAAACTGTCTGCTAGCACCAATCAGCATTGTCGCTGCTAGGCGTGACTTCCGAACCCAACACCGTGTTGCCAGTTTAAATTTGTTTGAGCCACGTGGCTTTAGCTGCTTGCGCTGGTGAACTTTCTTTGCTATATTTTGCGTGCATTCCGGTTTTTAGTGTTGGTAAGTCCTATTATTACCACTATTATAATATGGCTACTGGTTCGTGAAATATGCAAATACCTTAAATATTTAAAATACGCGTTGTTCCTCTGCTTGAAATTCCCGCTAAAGAACTGGCAACAGCCTGCTTCCCACTCCCGAGAAATGTCAGCCAGAGAAAGAGCGGCCGAACTATAGTTATATAAAGAAAAGGTGTGAGGTAGGTATTAAAGCCAAAGGGTACCCAACAAAGTATTAAGATTATCAGCTGTGACTTTATTATTCAACTATTATTTCTAAAGTACCTACGAATACAAAAGTTGTACAAAAATGGTCATGTTTCTTTTACACTTTCATTTAATTTAGTTTGTAGCTTCATACGTTAATATATAGTTAATTTCTAATATAGCATTTGTTATGTTGTTCTACATATATGGGAAAGATATTAATTTGACTGTCTTCTAACAGATATTAAAATATTTCCTTAGAAAATTGAAGTGTACTAATAAGAACTACACTGTATACATATTATCTTACAATGTTTAAATGCTTAGACGATACCTAAGGGTTGCTAAAGTGATAAAATGACTAAGCTTGAAAATGTTTAAGTAAAAGGCCAAAAGTTAAAAAGTTGTTTTACTCTGTAATTTACGTAAGAAATAATCACCAAAGTACTTAAACTTTTGGGCTCTTAAAATAAATTGTCCTTAATGTTTTATGATTTTGACTAAATTTACCATGTATCGAAAAGTTTTCTTGAACTGAAGTATTAAAATCTATTCTAAGAGTTGTGCTTACAGAGTTCGGCAGGTGAACATGACGATGCAAATGCATCTGATATGCGTCTTAACATCCGTGGTTTAGGAGTACGATAATATTATCTTCGCACTTTACCTTGAGAAAGTTTCTACTTGCGTCATTTTCTACCTTTTTAAGTTTGTAGGAAAGCACTATCGACGTTAAAATGCAACAAAAACGTGTTTTACACTGCTTGCATTTGAATACTTATTATTTATGTATGGAAACAAGTGATAGTGTGAAATGAGTAACATTTGCTACAGAGAATAGCAACACGCAATGTATGAAGTCGGTATTTTCAAAACTGAAATAATAGAGCTAGTTATAAAACTTGATCGCTCCTAAGATGTCTGTAGTCCATGTTATAATCAGCTTGACGTCGTAACCAAGGTGCTCACAGCAGTAAAGCAAAATTATCTCATATCACGTGATTTACTCCGCTTGGGGAAGATTGGTGATGTCTCTGATTGGCTTTAGCTATCGAGTTGCACTGGGTGGAAGAGTGGAAGCAGCGAACTCTTCTCCTTCCAGTGAAGGTTGCAACCGCTAAATTGAAGCAGAGGACCACTAGTAGGCCAGAGTGACCTTTTTTAAAAATCTGATCTCTGGGAGGATTAAGGGGGGAGACTCGAAAGTCCCACTACAACTGGACGACATTGTGCGCAAGCATAGATCGGATCCCTAACAGTTTCAGTTGGAACATACCTACATGCCGGCAGGCCCTCTTAAGTCCGGAGGCTCCTAAGGTCCAGGTATATCCCCAGAAGCGGGCCCGTTACAGCCAAACCTTCCAAGGAAAAATCGTTCCAAAAAGCATATCCTGTTTCCAGATACAACACACCGAACTCTGTCACCGTTTTCTGGAACCCTGAAATAGATTAGAAATGGATACAGGAAATGGACAGGAAATACACGGAGAAGAACTATACCAGCATTCGTCTACCGACCCGGGAAAACCACCTATAGAGTAGTGGCCCGACGGAATCGAACTGCAGCCTCCCTAATGCTCCCTCTTACTACCGCAAAGCCATCTGGCTTGGTCTTTGGAGTACCTGTCGCAGTTGCCGTTGAAACATGAATGTTGGTAGTATGAACATTACTTCGCTTGGTGTACCTCTAACATTCGGGTAGGAGATATCGGATGGTGAATTAAAGACAGGTTGGAATGATGTTCAGTTGTATAATGCAATATGAATAGCACCGCCATAGTAACTTCTATTCACTGCACATCGACTGGTATCATGCGCCATCTACAATACCAACGCAGAACTAATCATACCCTTCGGACTTGGAAGTTAATCCGACGTTTTCTTCGAGCAAATATCGATCTACCGTAAAACTTAAGGTTCCCACACGAGTGAGCTATATCTACCAAACCTTTTTCTTGTCTTCTGGTTATCGCCACCAAATAAAAGCAGTTGGAAGCAGAAGAAAGCAATGTTTACCACATCTACAAGACAATTTATTTTTTGTGTAAATATTCTATTTAATTACACAGAAAATTAAGCTACTTACAGTGGAATAACAAACCCTACACAAATAAAAATATTTAGAATATTCTCCACTTAACATAAGAAGCCGATGACAATACTTCTATTATGTTTTTGCGAAATTAATTTAATGGACATTTGTCCACATCTTCAGTCAACACACTTCGTTGTCAAGGATACCATGCATTTACGCATTTACGCATTACCAACATCTGAAGACGAAACAAACCTAAAAACAGTCAATTGCCGGTATGTCAAAATTCATTACGCGATTTTTATTTTTTAAAATAAATATTTTTCCCAAACTATTAAATCTATGGGAACATTTAATTATTTTAATAATTTAACTTCGGGATTTATTTCATGGTTAAATGATCTGCTACGGCCGATTTATCAATTTGTTTATATCTAATGTTACGAAAATGTTCTTTCTTTCTTTCTGATTTCCAAACTACGTTTCGTCTTTCCAATATAAACCTGATCACAATCTAAGCAATTAAATTTAAATTGAAAAATTTAAATATCAAAAAAGTATTAATGATATTTCTACTCTTAAAAAATAAAATATGATTATAAATTTAAAAAAATTACTTTCCATCCTTGGGTTAATAAACATTTTCATTTTTTTTAAAGAATTTGGTATAACTTTAGTTCTTCAAAATAAATATCGTATTAAAAATTTATTACAATTTTCTAAAAAAAAAAAAAAAAAAAAAAAAAAAAAAAAAAAAAAAAAAAATAATCCTAATAATAAAAAATCTGCTATTTATCAATTTAATTGTTTAGATTGTGATCAGGTTTATATTGGAAAGACGAAACGTAGTTTGGAAACCAGAAAGAAAGAAAGAACATTTTCGTAACATTAGATATAAACAAATTGATAAATCGGCCGTAGCAGATCATTTTTGGTCATTTAACCATGAAATAAATCCCGAAGTTAAATTATTAAAACAATTAAATGTTCCCATAGATTTAAGTTTAGGAAAAATATTTATTTTAGAAATAAAAATCGCGTAATGAATTTTGACATACCGGCAATTGATTCTGTTTTTAGGTTTGTTTCGTCTTCAGATGTTGGTAATACGTAAAAGTGTAAATGCATGGTATCCTTGACAACGAAGTGTGTTTGACTGAAGATGTGGACAAATGTCCATGAAATTAAATTCGCAAAAACATAATAGAAGTATTGTCATGGGCTTCTTAAGTGGAGAATATTTACTAAATATTTTTATTTGTGTAATATTCTATTTAATTCTTACTCGTTTAATTTTACTTTTGTTCTGTATGTGGAGATGGAGATCATGTTTACGCGTGCATTTCATTTTCATCCTGTCTCCTAACAGCAATGCAGAAACTGGGATACTTATCTTGTTTTAATAAAAAAAAAAATATATTGGAGGACTCATACACTTAAGAGTTTTTAGTGACCTCTCTTTTAACATACTGTTGTACTGTTAGCAACAACATTAGAAAACAATGATTAATTTTATGAATGAACAAAAGGAAATGAATGTCGTATAACAAAACACTGTTTTTCGCTAAACTTTACGTTCCAACGTTGTGATAAGTGTCGTTATTTCTCACTTCTCTGTATACCATACTAATCTTTGGTAGTATTGGTACAGACGGTTACCATGGATTTATCTTTGGTAATAGATACCTCTCAGATAACGTACTGATTACTCCACGTGGAGTAAACATCTGTCATTTGTGATTCCTGCGAATTCCATTGGCTGTAGTGATGCGTTCTTTGGTGCTTAGCACACGAACGAGGGGTGCGTCAGTATCACTCTCACTGTTACAAGAATAATCAGTGCGTTATATGAGAGTTATTAACAATATGTAATTAACAAAGATAAATCCATGGTAGCCGTTCGAAAACCGCCACTTTACTACTATAATCTCGGCCGTTCTATCTGCGGCTCTGACATTTCTCGAGAGGGGGAAGCAGGCTGTTGCCAGTTCTTGAGCGGGAATTTCAAGCAGAGGAACAATGCGTATTTTAAATATTTCATGTATTTGCATATTTCACGAACCAGTAGCCATATTATTATAATAGCGATAATAATAGGACTTACGAACACTAAACATCGGAGTTCACGCACGAAAATTATACCAAAGAAAGTTCACCAGCGCAAGCCGCTATTAGGCCACGTGGCTCAAACAAATTTAAGCTGGCAACACGGTGTTGGGTTCGGGAGCCACGCCTACCAGCGACAACGCTGATTGGCGCTAGCAGACAGTTTTAGCTTCCTGACCACGACACCGAATGTACAGACTCCCAGTATCACCAACAAAAGCAGTTGGTGTGCGTGAAAGGTGTGAACGAAATATTTGCATAGAGTGATGTTGTAAAGAATATCTTGCATGATAATGAAATTACAAGTTGGATTTCAATGTTTTGAAGCTAATAGATTCCTATACTCTCATTATAAAGACAATTCTGACGATATGTTTTCAATTACTCATTATTATATGTTGGTACTAGTAACCTTCCCCCTCTCCCTCCTGCAGCCACTAAATGTCAGAGCCGGAGATTCAGCGGCCGGACAGTAATAGGCATGTGCTGCCAACAATAGCCACGACTGGTACTGGTACTACTGACAATTGTAGTTGCTTCTACTGTTTTTCTACTCTATAGTGGTTCTATTTCTATTCTATGATTTTCTATTACGCCGGACATTCGATTGCATCTTGAAGAATAAGCATAACTGCATTCGGTGTATACAAACAATTTAAAACGCATTTATTCTCTTTTTAAGGCACTGTACCAGGTAGCCGCCCCCGTTGTGCAGCTCGTTTTCACGACATTGAATTTCTTCATAGTCATAGATGGTACATAACAAATACCCTCTGTTCTGTCGGAGTACGTTTAAGACATTTACATTCAATTTCGTCGGAATTAGTTCCATTTGTCATTTCATCTGTGGTAGGTAGGTCTACATAATAAAATGGCAAGGTGAATTCCACTGTGCATGCCGTTTCCGGGGAGCGCTAGTGTACTGATCGCGAAAGACGATTGGCTGACTCAAACAAATTTGAAATCTTAACTGATTGGTCATTTCCATAACATCAACTCCAGTCAGCCAATGACCAAGTAAAGTGCGTTTATTGGTAGATGTCGCTATATTGCTTGAACTTGGAAGAGAAAGGGTTTAAAAGTTAAACCGCCTATTTCATCATTAGGAACCTTGGCGTCCACCTGGATCGCGGACTCACCTACGCACCTCATATCCGGGTCAAAGCCGGACAAGGGCATGCAGCGTTAACTCAGCTATACTCCATTTTCAAGTCCACCATGCCTACTCACCTCAAACTACGCCTGTATCGGGCGATCATACCGCCCCTGATTCTGTACGGCTGCGAAGTCTGGGGATCAGCGGCTCCAACCAATATTCGCAGACTCCAGTACGTCCAGAACAGGGCATTGCGCATGATCTACGATACCGGGCGGAGATTTCCGTCCCACATCCTACATACTCACTCTGGAGTCCCGTATATCGTCGACGTGGTGCGGGAGAGCTCCCGCACCATCTACGATAAGCTGGACTCCCACCCCAACATACTGGTAAATACCCTAGGCCGTTACGACCATAGGGTTCCTCGCCGGAGACCAAGCTATCGGCTACCCAAAGATGCCTTGGGTACCTAGCACTAAACAGGGCCACACTCCCCTGACTCCAACTTCCTAAGCCCAGTAATGGGCTAGGAAATACCTTATACAATAACACAGATCCTTTCCCTCTAGCCTGTTTAGCGGACTGTGCTCAGAAGCCTCCCAGCAGGCGGAAGTGCGCAGCCAGCATTGGCGCATCCCCCCTTCACGGGGCGACGGCGCTCACCAAGGCTAGACATATCCACTGCCCAAAACAATCGCCTGTGACATTAAAAATTCTTCTACACTGCCCAGATAAAGACGCTAGAAGCGGCTAGGTGCTGGGCAGCATACACTCCGTCCAGGAAAACCTGGACGACTCGACTCTTCTGCTGGTCTGCTGGTCATCATTAGGATCCTACCAGGTTGCTTCACGAGGCCTCGAATCTTCCATACGTGGAGGATGAAATCAGGCGCCGGGCATCAAAATTATACGCAAGTTTACCCAACCACAGAAGCGCCCTTGTCAGATCCCTGGGAGATTATGACCCCACTAGACGCCGCTCTAGTCAGCACCGGTTACCCCGCATGGCTTGCGGGCATCCGAGATAACCTAGGAGCAAATCCGAACAGCAGTTAAAGCTGAGCTCCACATAATCCTTCCAAGCTGCTTGGCATCAAAATTATTACCCAAAAATGTACACATAAAACACCAGGGTGCAAGGTGTTGCATCCTGTCCTTCAACCCCCAGGTACATACTAGTAACCTCATAAAAATTCACCATTCTAAAAACCTACATTTCACCCTACAATATCCCGATATCTACCTTACCTGCGGTAAAACCCTTAACGGGTGGGCACGCAGCAAAAACCTTCTGGCTTTATACAGCCAGCCAGCACCACATGGCATGGCATGGCATGGCATGGCATCATTAGGATTCCCATATGTGATTTGACTGGCTGTAGTTGCGATTGCATTTCGTACAGATAGTAAGGAATAATGTAAGTACAGACTACCAATGATATTAAACATTAGCAAGTTAACTAATTTTCATGAATGAAGTGTGTATAACTTAGTTCATAGTTCTAGTTCAAATATGATTGAATGCTAGTTTGTCATTTGGGTTAAATGCCACAGTGAATAATACAAATACGATGGATGTTTCGTCCACACGGACATACAACTGTCATATATATACATATACATACACCCTTTCTTTGACTTAGACAAAAGAATGACCTTTTCCGTTATGACTTAACGTTGGGGGACGTAATTAAAAAAAGACTAACGACACTAAGAAACACTTGGAAGCTACATAATGAACTAGTACCACATTTACTACATAGTAGAAAGTAATATATATTTATATTTGTTATGCAAAAGGTTATAAGAATCATTAGTAACACCACAACAGATACTCCTGTAAAGATCTTTTTACAAGATTGAAGATATTAACGCTTCCTTGCATGTATATATTCTCGATCCTAAAATTCTTTGTATGCAAACGTGCCTTATTTGCAACAAATAATGTAATTCACAAAATAAACACTAGACAAAAGTACATCAATTATCCCAGTGCTAAACTTTCTTGCTTTCAGAAAGATGTGTATTATGAAATTATCAAAATATTTGGCACACTTCCTAATGTTCTTAAAGAAAAAATTGATCATTTCGGTGCTTTTAAAAATGCTGTTAGAGAGTACCTTTGCTCAAAATCTTTATTCTGTACAAGATTATCTTAATGACAAATTATCCTGATAATGCTTCCTGTAGCTCTGTAAGTAGTATCTAACTGTTCCAATGACAAATCATTACCAATAAATCGTTGATGCATGTTGAAAGTTTATTTTTAATATATATGTATTTAATAAATAACAATGAATGGTATCCATTGCAAAAAGGTTGAGACGTACTGGCATAAGCCACGTGAAAGGTAATTTAAAGTGTTTGATTTTGTATCATATATAATTATTCCTTCTTTTTTCCCCATTGTTCCATTTATACCCCGCCTTTAACTGCTATGGTCATATCGGCGGCCGTTCTCCTTTGGAACATTCTGAAGCTGTTAACTCGTTATCTTTGGTTTTTTTATCATTAGATCACGCACACATTCACGCTCTCATTCATACCTCCAGACTCTGGGGAAGATGGGAATTATCTTGGTCGGAGAAAAATCCCCACCCCCACCGCCGGGAATCGAACCCGGGACCCCTAGCACGGCAGACAGGTGCTCTACTGATATTCCATATTGTTGTTCATATTGCCTGTATACTATAATATGTGTTATGTTAACTTTTCAAGTATATATATATATATATACTATTAAATTTTATACCTCTGGACATGTTCAATATTCGCAGCCTTTTCTGGCTACAAGTGAACCTACTGAACGCAAATCAATCTAATCTCTTACAAACTATGTATGACATAACTTCATGTAAGATCGGCTGATAAATGTTGCCTCCGCTTGCTTGTTTGGTTTTGAATGTGTTGGTACTTCACATTATGTATTTTCCATAAGCGCCTCGTTGATTATCCCCATAACGGAGACGTAAAGACCAAAATTGCCATTAAGTTTGCGTAATTACTTGGGCTTTTGTGTTTCATAAGGGTAAGATCAATATCTACATATATATGAACTCGATATATTTCAACAAAGGTATGCAACAATACAGCGCACTCTCAACAATGAAGTACAATGAACAATGGAATCAAAATTCTCCAAGGGAAACGGTTATAAATGGACTATCAACGGTTATAGATAGCGTATCAAATAAATGAAGGTTTGAAAATAATTTAATAGAATAGAATTAATCAACAAAAACAAGATTGGTATAAACATATTAATAAGAATACATAGAAGACACAGATTGCGAAGCAACTAAATCTTCAATTTATCAATATCAGTACACCGAATAGCAGTCTTAAGAGTATTTTAATTGAAATCCTTTCAACAGTGTTTGCACTACAGTTGTATGTACAAATAAATTAGTTCGTCGCATCCATTTGGGGGGGCGGGTAGTCGGAACTGCAAATGTTACAAATGATACACAAAGGATGAGAGATACCTCTCCTGATTTTAAAACCATTCCGATTGCAGTATAAACAGTGACTAACACCCCCAGGACAAGAAACTGGCGCACCCGTTAAAACCCACGATTTCAAATTAAAGTAAGATGGTGTGTACGTTTAGTATATTTACTACTTGCCTATAATAGGGCAAACAGCGAAGTATTGCATTCCTCCAAAAATATAATTTCGCAGGAAATACAGGTGTTTTAAAAAGTTGAGTGTGAGGGGGTGGGGTTAGAGAGGTTTTTTTTTTTTTTTGTAATTTACGTCCTCCCAACGTTGTCATATCGGACGATGAATGGAATGGGTGAAATGATGCTCAAATGAGCCCAGGCTCCATAGAGATTCGAGTTACCTGACATTCGTCTTTCGGGATAAGGGAAAACCCTGGAAAAGACTTATCCAGGTAACTCGCCCTGACCGAGATACGAACTCGGGACCTCTTGAACGTGAGGCAGACACGCTACCACCACGCTACCGAGGCGGGCAGGGGGTTAGAGAGCATTACTCAAATCCGAAATGTCGGATAAATATCAAATTAGGTATTATATATAGGCAAGTTCCAACGTCTTCCGAGATGCGACAGGAAATGTTAGAATAGGTAATACGCCATTTCAGATTACTCTTTTACTTTACGAGACACAAGGTTAGCTCATCCGTCTGTTTTGTTGCAGTTCGATTTGCCTACTATTCAAATAGCTACTATTATGTCAACACCATTGCTACGTAAAATCCTATAATTCCCAACACATGAAGTTATACCTCGGCCGTTCTATCTCCGGCTCTGACATTTCTCGAGAGGGGGAAGCAGGCTGTTGCTAGTTCTTTAGCGGGAATTTCAAGCAGAAGAACAATGCGTATTTTAAATATTTCATGTATTTGCATATTTCACGAACCAGTAGCCATATTATTATAATAGCGATAATAATAGGACTTACGAACACTAAACATCGGAATTCACGCACGAAAAATATACCAAAGAAAGTTCACCAGCGCAAGCCGCTATTAGGCCACGTGGCTCAAACAAATTTAAGCTGGCAACACGGTGTTGGGTTCGGGAGCCACGCCTACCAGCGACAATGCTGATTGGCGCTAGCAGACAGTTTTAACTTCCTGACCACGACACCGGATGTAGAGACTCCCAGTACTACCAACAGATGCAGTTAGTGTGTGTATGAAAGGTGTGAATGAAATATTCGAATAGAGTGGTGTTGTAATAAATATCTTGCATTATGATGAAATTGTAAATTGTATTTCAGTGTTTTAAAGTTAATATAGTCCTATATTTTCATTCTAAAGATAATTTTGAGGATATGTTTTCAATTGCTCATTACTGTATGTTGGTACTATTAGGTTTCCCCTTCCACCTTTTACAGTCGCAAAACGTCAGAGCCGGAGATACAACGCGCGGACAGTAGAGGAGAATGACACAAAATGACATGCCTGCTTTATATGCAAATGTTTTATTTTTAATTTCCTCACAATGACTAACGATGTTGCATTAAAATACCATAACTGTGTTCTAAGGCATTTGCAAAAGAAATTAAATTTATGTATTAAACTTTCTGGCAATAGCCTGTGAAATGACTACATATTGCACGACTACTGTGTAATTTTTTTAACACAAGATGGAACAAATGCTTCCTGAACGAAATATGTAAGTTATCGTTGAAACACAACTTATTTGAAATATATTTGTTATACCTTTTATTGCATATATACTCCTTATTGGTTTGGATTTTCAGAAAATTTACATCTTTTATAAGATCTAGGTATCAATTTAGTTGTCTCTCGTGGTCAGGCAGAGAGGAATTTCAGAGCGGCCGTATGACGATTCGTTATTTAAAGATTTGACTATCGCTTCAATGTTGTGTATGTACCTCGTACCCACAATAATGTGGTGAAAGGTAGAATACTGAAAAATTAATTGTCATAGCAAATTTTAACGACAGATATTCCGATTTCTAACCAACAGAGTAACATGTCGTACCGACATGGCAACATGCTGGTACGGCCATGTTGGTACGACTTAAATTTGTCAGCTGACTGGGATTATTTTCGTAAAAGCACCAGGCGTCACAAAATTTTAAGATAACATGCCCAGTGACGACTGTCGGAAATGTTTCGCATAAATTTAGTTTTCGTTCTGTGCTATTGAGGAAGTAACGTGTCCCGTTGTGATCTGTATGTAATATACTTCGTTGGCTGACTGTTAACGTCATTTTCAGTTTTGGCACAACGGCAATACGCCAAATACGTGTCAGCGGAAAGTTTGTGTACCAAGCAAGAGCTTTGCGAAGGAGTTGTTGGCTTTACTATAGGCAACTTGCTTGAATAAAACATTTTGAAACCGTGACTAATGAGGCAGCTGGGGCGCAATTTAAGTGCACTGGTTAAAGTCGAATAAGGACGAAGAGGTGAAATTGTCTCGTCTACGCTGCTTTCGCCAACAGAACCGTTACAAATGCTATAGTAAATTGACAATTCACAGCTTAATACAATGGCCAAGAATATTTTTGTACAAATAGCTCATAAAATTGGGTATTTCGAAACGGAACAAAATGAAAATTGGTAATTATTCCAAAATACAAGGGAAAATAAACATAAAAAGTTAAAAAATCTTGTTGTTCTACCTCCTGCTGTAGATCATTCAAGATAGACTTTTTCAGAAATAGTTTCATTACATATTTGATTGTAGTTACAAGGAATAGACCTAAGTGAGTCAAATCTGGTTGATACATAATGGCTTTGAAATTCCATTCTCTTTGCAATATTACAGAAAATATTTGATGTGCTACATCCACACAATTTTCTCTACCCCACAATTAGTTTATATTACTTCTATACACTATTCTTATGAAAGCTTACTTTGTTTACTCCATACCAAGCAAGAAAACAGCAGCAGTCGCTCTGTGTCGCTCTAATTTAAACAAACATTTGAACAATTAAAAATGGTATGGGATAAAAATTTCATGACTTCCGAGCAATGAAAAGTATTCATTCAATGAAAAATATAACTTTTCATGCAATAAGATCACAATTACAAATTAACTTTGCAAATTTAATGACAAATACATTTTTGAAATCAAAATATCAAAATGTTTAGCTGGTATAGAGGATTTGATATGGCAACATTTCCACCTTTTCATTCACTGCAAGTGTTAGTGCTATGTTTTGATTAATGCACATTTGGGTGCAATTTTTTTATAAACTGAAGACTGCAAAACTAAATGTAGAAGCAATCAAGAGATGTAAACCATATTTGGTTGAAAGTAAATACTTGTGAATTAAAATAAAAGTGAATCGAGAAGATATTGACAAATTAACTAAAATAATAAGAGTTAAATGATGAAGCCTGGGACTCACTTATGATAAGTCGCCACAGATGGTGTATGCGAGAGCCCCTAGAGGTTTACCGGGGAAATATAAGAGTTAAATGGAGAATTTAATGTCAGGATGGCACGTTGGCATGATAGCTCAATGGGTAAGAGCGACTGGATGGAAACCAGGAGATCTCTTGTTCAAATCCCGGCTATGGCATTGCAATTTTCATGTTGACTCTATACACGGCTAGTGTGAAGAAATGATTAATTTCCATCAGTTAAAATAGTGACACATTGCTTCACTTACACTGTTTTTCATAGGATATATTTCAAGAGCTATTGCTCCCATCTTCAGCTGAGTCTCAATTAGTGCAAATTGTAGTGGTTTCCTCTTTCTCTATCATCGATAGATGACATGATGTATTTTTCAAAGATGTCCAGTGGTGCAGTTTCGAAATTCATGATTCTATGATGAATTTTATTAATGAAGATTTTTTTCCCATACAGAAAGATCTATTAGATGATTAACATGTTTTATTAAAGCTTTCTCCAAGTTAATGACATGTGTTTTATTCAAAAAATGTAAAGCAACTGCTGATTTTTCTATTTCACCATTTTTCTTGAATTTCTGAGGTCTATATTTCTTTGTTATTCCTATATGTGAATTAGTATAAAAACAGCTGTCATGTACATACATATGCAGAAACTTAATAAAATGAAGTGATAAATAATACTATATTTAAACCCAATCATTGTAGTATTATTAATACATCTGTAACATTCTATTTTCTTTCTCTTTGTTATGAGTTACTTTAGGCACTCAGAATCGAAGCACAGGAATGTTTTGCTTTTTATGAAGCAATGAAAATTCTTAAAGTTTATAAATATAATATGTCTGACAAGCTTTGTGTGTTATTTAATTACATTTGAATTTTAGAACATAAAATTACACAAATCTTTATTCATACTTTGTTGTATGATGTGAAACAATATTTATAAATTTATATGCAGATTGGAGTCAGTGCGTGCCTTCCAGAGAGGTGTTTTAGAGAAAAAACAATTTGGACAAGAGAAACATGTGACATCCTCACCTTGGATTGCAAGGAACGGTGGCGAAGAGCCAGCCTCTTACATCACACCACCCACATCACCCAGAAAAATTGTTGACCTGACCAGCCCAACAGATATGGCAGTAAGTACCTTTCAGATGTAAAGTAATCACACAAGATGACAATGCAAATTGTCATTCTATAGCACTTCCTCAGTCAAACAAGGCAAGCCTGACTTGAATTTAGAATGGTTAAGAGTTTAGGTAGAAAAGCACTGTACAACATTTTCCAAAGTATTCAAGAAATATACTTCAAAACACATGTTTACTAAGTTTTATCCGAAAGCTACCTAGTTTATAAATATACTAATTAAAAGGAACATTGATTTAGGTACCTAGATCATTAGATTTTTTAGGTTATTAAACCAGTTAATCTGATTTTAAGTATCTAATATGAGATTTGGACTTTAATTGTGAAACATTTTATAAAGATTATGTAGAAAATGAAGCTAGTTAAAGTGAAGCAATAAGTATTATACAAATATAACTTCAGAGACTCCCATAAATAATCGGACAAAGCAGAGTACTAAGTTTTGAAAGTGAGAATCAACATTTGATGTGATTTATTAAATTATAGATGAGTCGTATTTTTTACACATCTGCTTCACTTTCGTACCTATTTTGAGGACATGTTTCGCAAATCATCGCTTGCATCTACGGCTCTTGTGCGACTGAAGTTAGATCCAACGGTGTGGGTAATTCTGGGGTTGTTGCTGCCATCTGTGGATTTAGTGATGAACATGAATGTGGGATTCTCTTCTAGCGGGATTTCAAAGTTCATTAGTTGTTTTTTATGTTTTTCTATGTATATCCTCTCCCATATGACGAGTTCACTATGTTTTTGTACGTATTTTAGTAATTCTGTGTTATCTTGATGTGATATTTTATTGAAATTAATGATAGTTACATAGTTCGTTCTTGTAAGAAAATAAATTTTATTTCACATAAAAATTATATAATGCGTGCTTTTTTAAGAATTAAAAAGAAATATGGCATTTTTTGGCTCTCAAAGTAATCGGACATAACTTGAGTGTGATACAAAATATGTCTTAGTACTTCGACTCTCCCTCTTCTTTTCACTACTTCTCGCAATCTATTTGGCATGCTGTGAACCAGGCTGTTCAGGTAGGCTGTAGAAAGTTTGCTCCATTCCTCTTGCAATCTCTCCTTCAAGTGCTGCTTGGAGGTGATTTGATCTTCCGCACAGCCTTCTTCAGTTTATTCCATATTGCTTCTATGGGATTAAGATCTGGGGATTGATGGGGTAGTTGCAGTACATGAGGACAGTTGTAAAGTAATCATAGCTGCACAATGTGGGACATATGCTTTGGATCATTATCCTGATAAAATGAGAAGCTGTCCAAAATACCCATTATTTCTGCACTTTGTTTTAAATTTTGCTGTAATAGTCTAGGAAAGACTACCTGTTCATGGTTGTATCCATACCATTACATTCCCTCCGCCGTGTTTGACTGTGCCTTGTAAATTGCGCTCTTCCAGCTCCATGTTTGGTTTCCTCCACACAACCATCCTGCCATCGGAACTAGCAAGGTTGTGTTTGCTTTGGTCACAAAAAATAACTTGGTCTCACCAATCGGTTATATTGTTAACAAAGTTCTTGGCAAATTGTAATCACTTTCTTTTATTGCTGGAAATGTATGGCTTTTTTCTGGTTATGCGACCATAAAACCTTGTTTTCGCATGACCCTACTGACCGTTTCAGGGCTAACTGTCAGTCCCAGTTCTCCCTGAATCTTGGCACAAATCACCGGAACACTTATACGCGGATTCCGTTTTATCTTCCGCATAATATAAGACTCCTGCCTATCGGTAAGATAGTTTTGGAGATGTTTTCAAGACTGTTGCAGTCTCATCAGCTGATTAGCGACTTATCACAGTTGGTTGTTGTCTAGAGCTCTTGTAATTGTCTCTCTCTCTGGGAAGATTCTTTACATAAGTTCAGTAGACCACCCACTGATGGCACATCAAAATTTAGAATATGTGGAATGTTTTTAATAACAATTTTTCCCATGTTGTAAGTTCAAGCTTTGTTGACAATGGTTTTAGTAGTTTGATCTCTGTCAACAAAACTTGAACTTACAACATGGGAAAAATTGTTATTAAAAACATTCCACATATTCTAAATTTTGATGTGCCATCAGTGAGTGGTCTACTGAACTTATGTAAAGAATCTTCCGAGAGAAGGAGCCAATTACAAGAGATCAGACAACAACCAACTGTGATGAGTCGCTAATCAGCTGATGATGAAACTGTAACAGTCTCAAACATTCCTGATTTTGTAAAAGGACGTCAGTGAAGTTACAAGTTTTAAAAGGTATGACTCAATTTTTAGTCTTTTTACATGTGGTAGTTAAGGACACGATGGTATGTTCTGTTAAATTACTTCAGTATTTTGTAATACACAATTTTAAACTATAATTTTCATTCTTTTCTTTTTTTTCCCAATTTATCTCTTTATTAGCTTTCTTCTATGAACACAATCTTTTTATTTACAGCTTTCCCCTGAAAGTGGAACAGTAGCAGACAAGTCAGAGATGGAGGAAGAACTGAATTCGTTATGTCGCAGTAGTAGCGTGGTGGCAAAAGCATCAATGTTTGCCCAGTTGGAAGAGGAAATGCGAAGAGCAGCAGAGGAAGCACGGTTGAGACGTGTAGTGCCAGGAACTAGGTTCCGATCAAGGGATACAAACCGTTTCTCTACACAGCCAGTCACACTGGGAGAGGTACAGCAGGCAGCAGCACAAACCACAGAAGCTACATCTCTTCATGGTATGTGGTTTAGTTCTGTAATTTTGTTCATAAGCACGGATTTTAATTCAAGTTCCCATAAAAATCAAAGATGTAATAGACAATAAATGATTGTAGCTTTGTAGCCAAATCACATGAAAGGTAAAAATGCAGCTTCAGATATACTGCAAAGACCTTTTATGTTGCTTGATATTTAAAATGCTATTTAAAGGAGGATAATTTAATTACAGATGGGATCTTTCAAAGTATCAGGCTTGAATTTAGAAATATCAAATTTCTAGCTAGCCACATTTCTGAAAGATGCTATGCAAAACATTAAAATATCAATGACTGATGTGTAAATAAAGATCAAGCAATGAAATTAAACTTCAATCAAACTATAATTTTTTTATTTTAGTTAATTGATGGGAATTAATCATTCCCTCATACTAGCCGTATATAAGCTAAGGTTTTTGATAGATTGAGTCAGCATGAAAATTTCAATGCCATGGCCGATTTGAACCACGGATCTCCTGGTTTCTGTCCAGTCGCTCTAACCATTTCGCTACCATGGCCAACGTGCCTTCCAGACATTGACTCGTATATTTCCCTGGTAAACCCTAGGGGCTCTTGCATTTGAGATACTGTATCAAAAACCTTAGCCTATATATGGCTAGTATGAGGAAATGATTAATTTCCATCAAAAAACTAATAAGAATTAAATGATGAAGCCTGGAATTCAAGTACTTACAGTAGTAAGTAACCACAAGTGGTGTATCTCGAATGCAAGAGCCCTTAGTGGTTTACCGGGGAAATATACAAATGAAATGGAGAATTTAATGTTAGGAAGGCACGTTGGCCATGGTAGCTTAATGGGTTAGAGCAACTGGACGGAAACCAGGAGATCCATGGTTCAAATCCTGGCCATGTCATTGAATTTTTCATGTTGACTCAATCTATAATTTGGTTGTTTGAATTTAATATTTATTTGCTTTGCATAATTTAAGTGCTTTAACCTGATATAAGATCAATATTAATGAGTTAAGATATTTGAATCTGGTTAGTTGTGCATATATATTTACATCTGAAGCAAAAAAATAATGAAGTATTGGCATTTTATTGGAAAGTTTTCACTCCATTGATAAAGAATTTATAAGTGTAAATGAGGCTTTATTTAAGCAGAATAATACAGAATTCAGGAGAGCAATTAAATTTGCTGATGCAGATTAGGAAATTAGCCACAGTTAGGAGCTAATGTCTTTGTAATTAATTGTAGAACAGGAATTAAGGACATCATTATTCCAACTGTTAAAACAAAATAGAATTTAGGTGCAAAAAAAAAAGTTTAAAAATTTAAAAGTAATCAGAATCTAAAGCAAAGATTTAAATTTCCAAAGTAGGAGATGCTAGAAAATTCAGATGCGAAGAGCTTCATTTGTGAAAGATAATCATGCAGCAGACGTACTAGAAGTGACATCTCCATTACAATATAGTGTGGCATTGGGGGTTAAGTAGTTTTAACTGTTGAATTTTAAAAATCCTTTCATGGAAGTGTTGAAAACAGTGTTGTTGTATAAATTAAGTTAATTGGGAGTCGATTAATAACACAAAACAACACTCACTTTTAAATTTTCCCGGTACCGGTTTCTGAGGCCTTCCCTCTATCTTCAGCCGGACATCGACTAGTTCTCATTGGTGTAGCTGGCAATATTTTGTCTTCGGTCTCCTCTGGTGGCGGTTCGAGGAACTATTAATAGTTTAGCACACAGACTGGTCAACATCCCTCTCACAGCAGAAGAATACAAAATAGAATACAACAAAATTATTGAAATAGCACAGAAAAATGACTTTCCCAAATCACTAGTAGACAAAAAAGTGAACTTAGCAAAAAAGAAGAAACTACTAAAGGAAACCACAACCCTCTCAGCTACAGAAACTAAAATGATCTTCAAAAAATTCACTTACCATCCATGGGCCTTTGATAAATTCAAAAAAGTCTTCAAAAAACAAAACATTCAACTAGCTCCAGTGAGCCATTACTCCTTAAAAAACCTAATTTGCTCAAACATCAAAGATGCCATTCCATCTAACAAAAAATCTGGTATATATCAAATTGAATGCTGTGACTGTAGTCAAATTTATATTGGAAAAACCAAAAGAAATTTAGAAACAAGAGCAAAGGAACACTTTAGGAACATAAAATACAAACAATTAGAAAAATCAGCAGTTGCCACGCATTTTTGGGAAAAAAACCACAACATAAATCCAGAACCAAAATTACTAAAACATACAACAGGAAAAGAAGAACTGTCCACATGGGAACAAATCTTTATTTCAAAAAATAGGAACAAAGTATTCAATTTCGACATCCCCCAGAAAGATTTGTTCAGCAAGTTCCTCGAACCGCCACCAGAGGAGACCGAAGACAAAATATTGCCAGCTACACCAATGAGAACTAGTCGATGTCCGGCTGAAGATAGAGGGAAGGCCTCAGAAACCGGTTCCGGGAAAATTTAAAAGTGAGTGTTGAATTTTAATTTAACTGTGTATTCTGGGGCACATTTTAAAGTTATGAATACAATATTAGGAAGTGAAATTTAGCAGGTGTACTAACAACCAATAAAGGTTAAATAAAATAAATTATGTAAAAGAGCAGATTTCCCACTTACTTGTAGGACACCCTAGGTGCGTTCTTCTCCAGGAAAAACCTTGAAATTACCTGATTGTATGCCTTAAGCTAAGAATATACATATGGAAAAAAATGTTCTAGTTGTGCGTTAAATTTACAATCTAGTTTCTGTAGAAACTTAGCTTGACTTTTCCTAAAACTTCTTAGTTATATTTATCTAGCATGATTTGTTTTTCCTATTTGCATAGACATCCCCTAAGTAAAGCATTTAGTATACGTTGTTTGTGCAGATAAAATATTTTGACGCCCATTGTGCCCAAATGGTAGTTGTTTTTATTAAGGTAGGTTAATAATTGAACTGATTTCAATAGGAAGATTACATCCATAATATACATTAATGAAATGGTATTTTGCTGAAGTACTGTCTTTTCTTTTGGTATGCATTCTGTAGAGATACATGGCAAAACCATAGCATTTTCTGTAGTGTTATTTTCTGTTGTATATTATTTATTGATTAGTGTGTTTTTGCAATTGTAAACATTTTTTAATTTTATTGCTTGTATTGGAAAAGGCTTTAAAACCCTTTACTTTGTTATAATGGAATAATTTTGAATCTTTCACAGGAGTTAACATAACCTTAAGCAAGCCTAAGAACATACATTGAAAATGTGTAAAAATCCAGTCAGCCTTCTGTACCAGTATCAAGCAGCTGAATGCTCTGGGCTGCTGACATAGAGAAAGTAATTCCATTAGCTAAAGTGTAAAGCAGGAAAGGCAAGGAGATACATTAAACATTCCTTTGAAGCTCCTTAAGTCCCTTTAAACCTCCATATAAAGCCTTTCCTCTGATCTACCTTACTGAATTGGTTGCATTGTGGATTTCTGTTTTAACAAAGTAACGAAGAAATAATTTCCTTAAATGTAGAAAAGTTAAATTCCTTCATCCATCCTTATGGCCCGCCTCGGTAGCGTAGATGGTAGCCTGTCTGCCTCACGTTCAAGAGGTCCCAAGTTCGAATCTTGGTCAGGGTGAGTTACCTGGATAAGGTTTTTCAGGGGTTTTCCCTTATCCTGAAAGATGAATGTCTGGTAACTAAGCTCCATGGACCCCGGACTCATTTGAGCATCATTTCACCCATTTCATTCATCGTCCGATATGACTTAACATTGGAGAACATAAATTACAACAACAACAAAATCCATGCTTATGGGTTTTTGCCAAATTATGGATCATATCTGTGCTTGCTGTTGGTTAATATATGTAGTTAATTTGATTAATAGATTAGTACTGGCAAAGTAATTTGCTGAATAATGCTTCATGATAAATTAGGAATATTTAATACATTTATGTATACATGGGTAATCTAAATATTTTAAAGATTTTTTACAAAGAAATGGTTTAAATAGTGCTCCTAATAGTGCTCCACATTTGAAAAGGGAACTGAAATACAAATTACAAAACTAAAGATTATATTTAAGGCTTTATAAATATGTTCGTAACAGAATATTGTATACTTCTGTCCACCAAAATGCACCTGAAGTACCTTCATTGTTAACGATAGAAAAGTCCAAAAATTCTAATAGTTTTGAACTGAAAATTTATTTATGTTGTGGGTAATAGCAATGATATGTCAGTTTGTTTTAAAATGCAGAAAAATATGAAGGCTCAAATAAGCTAGGCAACTGTTTGCAGAATTAGAATGTTGGAAACATTGGTCATAAATTTTTCTAAGGTCACCTTTCCTCGGAATGACATTTGAAATAAGCTAGTGAAAGCTATTTCAGCAAGAGACAAGATTACTAACGTACTTGGACACAGTGTGCACACATCCTAAATAAACCCACATAAAGAAATAATTATCTCCTGCTACATTTATTTAACTAGTTATTGCTAACCATATTACATAATGGAACCTGTTGAATCTAGTGTTGTGTTATAGAATCTTGTGTTATATCCAGTGATTCATTTGTGGTTATAACATTTAATAAATATCCTGATGATGGAAGAGAAGCACACTCCCGAAACATTGATTTCTAATCGTCTTTTCACCTTGCTTGGTTCCCAAGAACAACTTGAGCGGAGACTTAACATTATTACTCGTAGACCACAAAGCACAACAGACGGTTACCTTGAGGCTATTAAATTTATTTTTGTCTTTGATCCAACTGAAAGATTAATATATGGAAGTTACATTGCTTAGAGCTCGAAGCAGATTAGGATCAGATTTTAAGACTTAGTGTACGGGAATTTTGTGTTGCACAGTCTGTAACTTGTATTTATACCATGAAAACAAATTCTGTACATGATTGTTTAATCACTTTTGAACTGCTATTGAAATAAATTTATTACTGGTTTGTAAATGATTTTGCTAATGATAAATGAAAAAGTATGCAATCATGTTGGAGTCCTCTCTAATGTCCTGGTGTTGTCTTGTAACTCTGTAATTTATAGCATGCAGATTTTTGTGCAAGAAAATCATTCATTTGATTTCCATCCTTCAGTACCTCAATCCTGCTCAACCCATCTTGTCTTGATTCCCTACCTGACCATTAAGCTACTTCAGGTTTAGTTGGTGCATGAGGTGAAACAAAGTGCATACCTAAAACATTGAAATATATGCAAAATCATCAAAATTGGCTCTACAGGTAGAGCAATGTAACAATTTGGCAATAAGCCACGGTTGAATGACTTTGTACATTTGAAGTGTGTATACTAAGATAAATTTGGTTTTCCTCTTTCCCATTCCTTTTTGATCCTCTTTCCTTGCATAAGTCAGAAGTAGAAGGTTGACTATTTTGATGTAAAATGATCTGGTTCATTGTAACTCAATCTTTTAATTTCTGTAGGAAGGAATGTAGTTCTTTAACTTTTAGTTTCACAGGCTTGCAAATCAAAGTATATTTGGTCAGCACATTAGCAACTTCATTTCCTGTGAAAGATTATCTTTTATTTTAAACTTTATTTTCTGTGCACATCATTGATTTTTAAATGCACATCTGTTCAACTTTTTTATGCTGTTGTATTTGGAAGTTTATTTTTCCTTCTTTTCTGTTTTCATTTCCGTTGTTGCATGATTTGCTTGACCAGAAGGTGATAGGAAGCAGGGTACAGGTGAAGACGAAGATGAACCTTCACAATTGAGTCTTGCTGAACGGGTCAAATTATTCAACCAGAAGAGCCAAGAGGAGGTAAAACCCCGTATTGTGCCTAAGAGGCGCCCTGTGCTGTCTACTCGCTTCAAGACTCAGCCTGTTACCACAGAGGAGGTGGAAACAGCAAGACACATCTCCCCACTTGCTGCCAGCTTGGCTAAGCCCCCGGATCCCAAATTGCTAGGTGCGGTCTTGGGCAACTAGGGACAATTAAACACTTGATAAGAAAAATTAACTATTGATGTTTTGAGCATAAGATATTCTAATCTTAGTCTAAATTCTTTTAAATGAGAAAAAGGTAAAGCTGACTTAACACTCCAAACTGCATTTAGAATTTAACAAAGTTTGAATTAACATTTTTAAAGCATGCAAAATACACAGGAAGCAGGTTCATATTGGGTAATAGAAGGGACAATTCCTATTAAGAAGAGCTTGCAGTAGACATTAGTAAAGCATAACTCAATTTTGAAAGTTGCTTGTGCAGAATATGGCATACATTTGGTTTATAGGTTGCTAGCACACTTGCAGTATACATGTTTAATATTCCATTAAAAATATTTCATTCCATTTTGAGTGCATATTCAGAAAATGTGTTTGCTATTTTAAAATAATTTAAAAGGATATTTTTCTAACCAAAACTACATTTTATTCGTACAGCTATTAGCTTAATCCTATAATTCCTTTCTTGGAAGTGTTGAAAAGTGTTGTAATAAATTAAATTTAAAGGGAGTCGATTAATGACACTAAACAACACATACTTTCAAATTTTCCTGTAACATGTTTGAGACTATTTGCCTCCATCGTCAACTGGACATCGACTGGTTCTTAGTGGTGTAGCTGGCAATATTTTGTCATAGGTTTCCTCTGGTGGCGGTTTAAGGAACTTGCTGAACAAATTTTTCTGAGGGGATGTCGAAATTGAATACTTTCTTCCTATTTTTTGAAATGAAGATTTGTTCCAATGTGGACAGTTTTTGTTTTCCTGATGTATGTTTTAATAGTTTTGGTTCTGGATTTATGTTGTGGTTTTTTTCCCAAAAATGCGTGGCAACTGCTGATTTTTCTAATTGTTTGTATTTTATGTTCCTTAAGTGTTCCTTTCCAAAATAAATTTAGAAACAAGAGCAAAGAGCATAAAATACAAACAATTATAAAATCAGCAGTTGCCACACATTTTTTGGGGGAAAAAAACGACATAAATCCAGAACCAAAACTACTAAAACATACATCAGGAAAACAAGAACTGTCCACATGGGAACAAATCTTCATACCAAAAAATAGGAAGAAAGAATTCAATTTCGACATCCCCCCCAGAAAGATTTGTTCAGCAAGTTCCTCGAACCGTCACCAGAGAAAACCTACGACAAAATATCGTCAATTACACCAATGAGAACCAGTCGATGTCCAGTTGACGATGGAGGCAAATAGTCTATGAAACATGTTCTGGAAAAATTTGAAAGTAAGTGTTGTTTAGTGTCATTAATCAACTCCCTTTAATTTTTTTTTAAAAAAAAAACCTTAATCCTAATTTTGCATCGCACGATTTATCGTTGCATATGGAACTTGACCATGTTTTATTACAGTTGACTTGTTGAATTCTCAGAAAAAGTACAGTTAAAATATTTATTTTCTTTCCTTGACTCTTTCATTCACCAATGACATTAACATGCCTGGAAAATATGTCCAACTCTCAGCATTTATCAGTTCACAATTAAAATTAAGTTTCAAATTTCCGTTATAACTAAAGATTTCTCCTCTTTAGCTGTGAACACTGCATATTTATTTATTTAATGTATTATTAAACTTTATTCCAGGTGGTGTGTGTCTCAGACTTTCTGTATAAAAAAGTAACTCCTTATAAGAAAATAGTTTTATTTACTGTGCTGCATTAATTTGTGAGAAGAACTTAGAGGGAAATGTAACCAAAAATTGTTGATATCTAAATGCCCTAAAGTATGCCCTATAAAATGTAGAGGTAGAAATATTTGTACACATAAGTGCACTCTTACCACTGAGTAAGCTAAGTAAAATCTGCATTAAGCATTTTCAGTGCATGTTCTGTTGCAAGCAGCTTTGAAATTGGAAGACAAGCTGGACAGTTTGTGGCAATGCATTTCAATAATCCTCATTCTTGCTGGTATTTGAAGCTCAAGAGAAGTGTATTTTGTCTGATGATTTTGCTGATTCATAAGTAATTTAAGCAGGGTAATATTATGGAAAATATTGTAGTCATATGTGAAAAAGAAAGGAAAAAGAAAAGAACAAGCAAAAGATATGGGTTATTGTAGAATTTTACAAAAGAAAAAACATTTTCTCATCCTGCAAGTGATTTGTATTCCATTTTAATAGACTTGAACAGTCACAGATTTTTAAAAAACATCTCATGCCAGATGAAAATTTCAAAGAACCTTAATTTTAACCTGGAATCCTCCAAACACCCTCATCTGACAGCAAATGACAGTGTGTTTTGAGGACAGAATCTGTTAAAGCATTGTTTCTGAGCTTATTTGTGGGATAAGTTTTAATTAAAATTAGATTGATAGTGAAGGTTGTGGTACCTACAGAAGTGGAAGAGAATTCAGAAATATAAACTAGTCAAGATAGGCATTTCCTTACAATCCCACTGTCATTGGAACCTGAAAAAGTGTTCAAAATCATTTGAGTAGAGCAGGATAAGTTGAATAAAAGTTACAGTAGGTCTGATAATTCAGATTCCTATACAAACAAATGTGAAAAAAGGAGCTTTTCACCTCACATGGAAATGAATGTGTAGTGTTTAACACTTGCTTTTACTACATATGGTACCACAGGAAGTGACACTGATGATACATGAGATGAGGATGGAGCATTGATGGAATGAGATGGCATGGAAAACTGGAGATCCTGGAGAAAACCCGGCCCAGTGCCATGTCCGCCACAAATCTTACTTCAGTCTCCAGGGATCGAACCCAGGCTGCTTTGGGGAGAGCCAAGCAGTCTAACCACTTAGGCAAAGTGCAACCTGCACATGGAAATGAAGCTACGACATAATATTTAATGTTACCTGAACATCTCTACTTGTATTTTTTCAAGGAAAGATGAATTTTATGAAGAAATGAAGTTAAAACTATTTCTCTTGATATTAAAGGAACTATTAATGTGCTACTTTAATATGCTGCTTGCAAAATTTTAGCAAGTTCATTACTATCCAACTTGAACTGTTTCAGTCCTACAAGTCATTGCCATTATCATTACATTTGCCAATGTTTTCAAGGCTTACATTCAATAAAAAAATTTGAAACCTGGTAACAACTGTTACGAACATTTCGAGTTCAAGACAGAAAGAAGAGCTTGCATGAACAAGTGTGATGAATGAAATATTTATTTTTGTGCTTCATTCCCCTCTATGGAAAATGTTAATACAAACAAAATTGGCAACCCTTGAATAAAATCTGTATATGTTGGAGTAATTAACATTCTTTTATTTTCACTGGTGAAAGTTGCATAATTGCACAAACGAAAGTTTGGAAAGTTCACAATTTAAGTTGGTTGTATCTTAAACATAGTTTCTTTGTTGGAGGAAGGAAATGCCATTTAGTTTTGCACCTCATTTTGGGATTACAGGAACTAATACAAATTATTAAATGTGTAATTTGGTGTACAAATTTAAAAAGAAACTGAAGCAGTTGACAGAAGCAAATATAATTCACAGATTAGTGACTTAAAACTTCAGTGATCTTTGATATATATTTGTTCATAACAACCATCTGAAAATGCAAATAAGTGATTCAGGAAACTAGTTCTGTTGTATATGCATATAATTGTCAAAGATAAGTGAAGTTTTAAGTCACTATTATAATTTGTGATTTGAGAAGTGGCTTTTGAAAAAAAAAATTGCTTTTTATTGTTTGGTGAATTTGAAACTTCCATTTAAATTTCAATAGCTTTTTATATTTATGGAAAATGTACCCTGAAAATTAATCATTACACTTATTTTGAAACCAAAGTTTCATTTCAATGAAAGTGGGAGCTTTTTCACTTATGCTTCAGAATACAAAAGTGTTTCTGGAACAATTTCATCTGCGACGACGGTTCTGAAAAGCTTGTTATGTTATCTTTTATTTGCCCTGTTGTGGTCCAGCCATTATTGTAAATTAAACAACCCTCTTGCATGGTAGATATAGATTGTTGCATGAAATGTCGTACTAAATATTGTTTTTAAACATAAACCTATTTGTACATAGTTCTAGAAATGAAAATATTGGATCAAAATGACCATAGTTAAAATTATTCGGAGGCAAACACTTAAATGTACTTGTAAGTTTATGGAAGGATAATTACTCTTTGCTAAATGTTATGCTAGCAGAAAATGATCTAGAATATTAGATGCAAAAATCTTGTGTACACTTGCACAACTTTCTCTACTTACCCTTGTAGAAATTGTTGTTAAAAAACCTTATTCTCTTAACTACTTCATATTAATTGACATAAAGGTTTATAGCAGTATGTTTATTACTTGTTCCCTTATAGGTCCAATGGGAATAGCATAATACAGTAATACTGTATTGTCCTAACAAAACACTTTCTAGGTAGCCATATATGGAGCATCGAGTGAGTTTGACTCAAAATTATATTAATTTTGTGCTTCATTGTATCATGGTCCTTACTTGTTAAAAACAATATCTTATTTGAGAAAAGCACAAACATTTGAAAATTAAACTTGATAAGAGAGAATATCACATATATGGTTATCACCGTGGGAAAGTGTCGACATTAATTGTAACTTTTGTCTATCCATTATGATTTACCAGAAGTGCAAAAGTAATCAAAATGAGGTGAACTTAAGGGGCTATTCTTTGAAAATTCAAAATATACAGTTCATTTATAGTGAAAATATCTTAAACATAGAACATTTTAAACAAAATTGTTGGTCATTTTTCAGTAAATCAATATTTTTAAAAAATTTTCCATGTATAGTTAGTTTTGGGTGGTGTGAAAAAAATCTTTGTCGCACTCTTAGAAGATACGGAACTTAAATACCATGTTTGCTGTTTAGCCTATTTTTTGTTCTTGAGTTATATATATTGATTGAACTTATAAATGGAAATGTTTGTTTTTCTAAAACAGATAAAATGTTGAATTAAAAACCTGGCCATTATCAGTTTAGTTGTTTGGAATAAGAAAGGCTTTACATTAATATAATTGATAATTTAAAATATTTTAAATTTAATTTGTGAAAAGTATAATGTATTTAAAACAGCCTGATAGGACAAAATTTATCATCAAATTTTGCATTGTGAGTATAACAAAGTATGACATAAGTTCATGTTTAGCTTACAGAGAACATAAGTTGCCTTGCAAAAAAAATAATATAATTTTAAAATAATTTTATATTTAATTTCTGTCAAAGTGTAATCATATGGCTCAAACATAATCTGATATCAAAAACATTGAATGTAAAAAAATTCTCTAAGGTTCATTGAATGTAATAAGAGACAGATATTCAGAAGTGCATAATTTAAAGCATACAATTTATGATGTAGGAGGTATGTCTGCCCGAGCTGCAAGGGAGAAAATGTATGAACACGGAGCTGCCATCTTGGCAAAAAGCAATGCACCTTCTCGACTGGCTACCAGCAAACATAAGGAGGCTGAGGATGCTGTAGCTGATGCAGATATTGATGTGAAACCTAAAGGTAAAGGAATATATTGTGTTGTAATAAAACCTGTGTAAAACATGCTGGAAAACCCTTTGCTGTAATGTAAAAATATACTATGAAACCAAAAAATACAATTTTGGAGCTCACTAAAGCAATTTTATCAGACAATAGCTTTCTCAGTGCTGCATGGATATGTTTAAATGTCTAAAGTACATCTAATATTGTAATCATGAATGCCTAATTTAATAGTGACAGAAATAACACATTGGTTAGTTATTTTGCGATACCATTTACTACTGAAAAAGCATCTAGTTGAATTTGCAATGTAACCTGTAATAGTACTGTACAAATAACACATTTTCCTTGTTTAAATATATAAGTAAAGATAAAGGGGTAATCTAATCTATTTACTTCTTTTAAAAGCTACATCGAAACTTTGTTTTTATATCTAAGGAAATTCTGAGCTATTTATTTTGCTGTCTTCATTTGTAGGCCCAATACTAGATGAGTCTGATTATCTTTTTTTTTTTTACAAGCAGTTAGGTATTTTCTCTTGGCATGTAATGTTTAATATAGCATTGAACACCCATTGTTTTCTTTTGATAGCAAATAAGCTTTTAATCAGTGTAAATATTCCTAACGACTGGCTTTGAAATTTTTACCTGCAAATTACTTCCAGAATTTAATCTGTCTTTCGCCTTTTCTTTGTAATTTTACGTCCTCCAACGTTGTCATATCGAACGATGAATGAAATGGGCGAAATGATGCTCAAATGAGCCCAGGGTCCATAGAGCTTAAAGTTACCCGACATTCGTCTTTCAGGATAAGGGAAACCCCGGAAAAAACCTTATCCAGGTAACTCACCCTGACCGAGATTCGAACTCGGGACCTCCTGAACGTGAGGCAGACACTCTACCACTATGCTACCGAGGCTGGCATCTTTTGCTTGATATCATTAGTGAGAAAATATATTCACAAGTTAAAATTTAAAATTTTCAGACTAACAAGCCATCTAGCTTCTTTATAATAATCCATTACTATTATTCTCAATTTCATTTGATCCAATTTTGGACAAATAGAACTCCTAATTTCCATCTTTTTTCTGGATAGAAAGGTTGCATAGGTAGCCCATTTGATGTGTTCATTTTATGGGAGCTGCAAATAGATATTTTCGACTTCATAACTTACGCCAAATGTTTCTTTGCTGTCATAGTTACATCCAAGGTGTTTTAAAAGCTTCTTCAGACTTTAAACCTTTGAGTTAGGAAAATACAACAGAAGTCAATACTGGACAAACAATAGTGTGTCAATGGAGAAGATATTTTCCGTTCTCTTGTTCAGTCTGCACTATTCCTTCTGCGACTTCAATGCGCAGATGTTTTGTAAATGTCTGGTAATATTAGTAATATCTTGCTAGATAGTACCTTTCATTTGCTATTCAGTTGATGAATGTCAGAAAAACTTGTTCTTTAAGGCAACCCCACAACCAAAACATAGTTGGATTGAGATATGGATATAGGCCATATATGGTGGCACGTTTTTGGAAGTGTCTACTAATGGT
Source organism: Mantis religiosa (assembly GCA_030765055.1). Taxonomy (NCBI): domain Eukaryota; kingdom Metazoa; phylum Arthropoda; class Insecta; order Mantodea; family Mantidae; genus Mantis; species Mantis religiosa. The sequence continues at coordinate 31,514,835 of CM060949.1, read as the reverse complement.
ATAATTGCCAAAGATTTGGATAATTGTTTTGAAGGAGTATAGATATGGGGTGAAGCATTATCTTACATGAAAATACATTCCATGCAGTGATTTCTCACTCCAAGAGATAACAAGACTTTATAGCATGCCATAGTAGTGCTCACCATTTACACTAAACAGTCTAATTCCATTGAAGTCATCTTTGAAGAAATGAGCCAATAATGAATTATGAATTGCAGCCACACCATACAGTAACTTGTAAAACATGACCTTCTTGAGTTAGTTTGAGTCATTTTGTAACCAAATTCTGCAGTTGTATGCGTTAACTCCACCATTAAGAGAGAAGTGTTTTGCCTGTCCAAAAAAGCGCCTTAACAAATCATTAATTTAAATCTCTGCTAACATAAATAAAGCAAAATCATACCTGTCCTGCTTGTCATTTTGTGAGTGTAAACATTGGTTTCAGTTTATATGGTTACAGGCTAAGATACTTTATTAGAATTCTCCAATACTCATCTGAAGTTGCCTCGATACCTGAACAATACATAATTATTATTTATACGTACTATATTATTTGTACAGTAAATTATTTCAGCAACAGTGTCATTTCCCTTACAGATTTCTTCTCATCAGCAACAAAACCAGTTTCCTCAAGCTTCCCAATTGAATTCCCATAATTACAAATGGAACCTGGATCTTTGCTTAAATTATAAAGAGTTCTCAATATTTTCTTACCTTCATAATAGCACTGAATCGACTGTATTCTATTATTTAATAATAGCCACGATTTGTAACTTAAATTAATGTTGTTGGAAGCTTTCTTTTTTTTAAAACAAAATCCATTTCAAATATCAAACATCAACCATTTCAAAGCGTAAACATGAAGTGACTTTTGAAACATCCTTTGCATTTTGACTACAATTATTCACAATAACTAAACATTGTTTACTGTTGCTTATGTGACAGAACCACTTTTGTAATTTTGTTACATATTTCATTTTTATATTTTATTTTTTTGTTAAATATTTTATACTTTTAGGTATACTGAAAAACTTGACTAGATCACCTCCTCCAGGAGAAACAGCTGCAGCAGCAGCAGCAGCATCATCATCAGAAGAAGAATCTGAAGGTGAAGTTAAAGGAATTCTGAAAGCTGGTGGCACACCTGCAGCAACTGGCACTGCCACACCAGAACTGGAGAGCTTCCGTCATCTCAAAAGTGTTCTGAAGAAGGAAACAGAAAACCAGGTTCTAACAGCAAAATCAAATGCATCATCAGAAAACCTGCGTTCTATCCTGAAGCGAGAATCTACAGAATGGGATGAGTCTTCTTCTAGCAGTTCAGAATCATCTGATTCAGAAACAGATACCCATGCTCCCATTCGGCCTTTGTCTGTACCAGCCACAAGAAATACTTTGGACTTGGTCAGCATTCTTCATGGAGTTGAAGCCAATGCTCGTAAGCAGCGCCAAGCACTTGTTTCAGCTCCAAATAATAATCATGAGAAGGCCATGAACCTCCGTAATCTGCAGCATGAAAAGGTAAATTACTTATTTTTAGTTCTTAGTATTGCTATGACTTGACATAGTCCCTCCAATAATATACCAACAATTACTGCAGCAGTTAACAAATGCCCTACAATAATTTAAATATGATAATTAAATTAGAAAGGACATGATTTCTTCTCTTATTTTAATCATATATTTAACTGACAGTAAACTTTATTTTAATCATTTTCAGTTGCAAGGATTAGGTAATTGTCTATTCCTATTTCACAAAACATCTGCCCATTGCTTCCTAGAATGTCCAACATCCCAATCTTTTGTTTGATAGTTTCTTGCTAATTCTCTGAGCTCTCTTCATTCATAATCTCCTAATTCTAACCCATTTCCTGTTATCAAACTTCTCTTGAAACTTTGATATCTAATTAAAATGAGGTTTCGAGCAAAATTATCACTTATGTTTACATATGCCTTGGTTTAAATTCTATCTGAAATCTGTTTTCAAACTTCTTACCTACACCAGGAAAGCCCTCTCTTTCCACTTGACATTTTTGAACATCCGTTTCTTTCAAAACATGAGCGAGCTTTCCTAATAGAATAGTCATAGACTGCATCAATATGTTTAAATCTATATCTCAATGTTATCCATGTTCCTTTGGTAGGGATAAGTGGAGCAATGTGTTTGCTTCATTTATTTTCATAATTTAATATTCAAGAAATCAAATTATCTCTTATGGGTAAACAATCCTTGGGTTCAAAGTAGAAAAATTGAAAGAAGCGTAGAGACAGTGAATCACAAGTTAAAATAAAAGTGAATTGAGAAGATATTGACACATTGCTTCACCAACACTTTTTCACAGGACATGTTTCAAGAGCTGTTGCTACCATCTTCAGCTGAGTCTCGACTAGTGCAGGTTATAGTGGTTTCCTATTTCTCCATATCGTCGATAGATGGCCTGATGTATTTGACATGACATTAACTTGGAGACAACTTTAATAAAACATGTTAATCATCCCATAGATCTTTCTGTATGGGAAAAAATCATTAACAAAAATCGGCAAAGAATTACAAACTTCGAACTCCACCACCAGACATCTTTTGACAAATACATCAGGCCGTCTATCAACAATACGGTGAGAGGGGAAACCACTACAACCTGCACTAGTCGAGACTCGGCTGAAGATGAGAGCTCTTGAAACATGTCCTGTGAAAAACTGTTAGTGAAGCAATGTGTCTGTCTTCTTGATTCACTTTTATTTTAAATCCTTGGATTGTTAAATTGTTCTGTTGTCTTTTTTAGGCAACTGTTAATGCATCATTCTCCGGTCACTAAAACTAGGCTTGTTATGTAACTAGCATCAAAACCATTTCTTTAAAATTTGCTCCATTTGCACACCACTAATACTCCCCCTGCATTATATAACTTACTGAACATTTGTGTTTTCTTTCTTGTGCAGCATGAGAAAGAGAACTTTACAAAAAGGCAAGAAAACCACTATGTGAAGCAGCTGGATATTGACCCTGCATACAAATCAACCACGAAGCAACGGAAGTTGGAGACAAAGCAACTCTCAGATGAATTAATAAGAAAAACCAAGGAAACATCAATAATAGTGGAGAAAAACCACAGAACTAAGCCTGTTGAATTGATCCGCAAAGTGAACAGTAGTGAGAAGACAAGTGAAAATGAAACTGCTAAGTATGAGCGTCAGTTGCACAGACAGATAGAGGAGTTGCAACATTTATCATCACCCAATGATACCACTACCCCACCTACATCTGATGGTGAGACATCATCCTCTGGAGGTCGAGAGGTTCAGCGTATCATACGTAATGAGGCAGTGGCCCGGCGGAGGCAGGCAGCACTTGCCAGGCAGCAGAAGGATGCCACTAAGGGGTGAGTAACACCAGACTTATTGTAATGTTTGCACTTCTTGAGTGTTAATATTTGCATATTTGGAGAGAGAAAAGTTGAAAAGCACATTTGAATTGTGATTTTGTTTAATAAGCTATTGTCAACATTTTAATACGAAATTACCTCCACCATTTGACCAAATGCATAAGCAAGTTAATGATTGGATGCTGTACATCAGTTCACTTCATTCTGCCAATTGATATATAATGTGAAATTACTTTGTCTAATGGGCAGCATTCTATACTAAATGGTGACAATTGAACTAGTTAAATTGCATGTTTATAAGTTACGACAAAGGCCAGAGAGATGTGCACTTGCATGCAATACAAGTTAGCTGGACACAGAGTATGAATGACATCATATGTACACCAGGGCCATCGAAAATGACATAATGTAGTACTCTGCAAACCAGTGAAGCATTGCCTTAACAGTACATTCTAACAGTACATTCTATGTGCAGTATCTATGGAAAAATGGACACATCTTCGGCCTTTAGCTATGACAAACCAATTTGATTAGATTCTTGGTTTTATTCTTGGTTGACCATGAAGAAATACTTCATGTGTTTCAATCAATTATGTGTTTGCCTTTTATGAGCTTGTCTTTTAAAAGCTGATTATTTATAGCCTGAAAAAAGGCGTAATCATGTTAGCCTTCCAACTGTCAATTTTTCCTTCTCTATATGCATAATTCATTACACAAACTAAAGAGTGACATAGCATAGGGAGGGGATTTCTTGCCCTGTTGCTTTTAACACTTTGGTGCATATCAATCTTAACTTTCAATTAGAATATACATATGTTGTTAAACATGAACTACATTTGAATACTAATACAAATCAGTACAGTAGAAGCCCGAAATACCGCTGTCTGAAATTCCTGGATTCGGATTTAATGCGGGGGGAAAGTATTTCCCCCCAAAAATAAAACCTTATTTTATAAATTTATTTTTTATTTATTTATTTATTTTTTTATTTTGTATTTTTTTTTTTTTTAAAGTTGGGTATATAAATGTCTTCAAAGAATGGTTGTACAGTACAATTTTTGCCCTCATCACCCCCTAGTTGACCATGGCCACTTTATTGCTATAATGGGACATGGAAACAATAGGTTTTCTGTAAGGGTTTTCTGTTTCTGCGGGAATTCTAAGACCTGAGAAAATTAAAATATTATTTCAATCTGAATCACTCCTTTTGAGTGTAAAGTCACGTATTGAGAATACCAATAGCGTAAAGTGCAATCGATTTCAGGACTGGAATACACCTCCAGCATTACTGGTAAGTAATTGTATTTAAAAGTGCTGTACTTTATATTACATACCTTTTTATGTTTTTACCTACTGTAATTTATTATTGCAGAATGTTTCCTTACACCTCCGTGGGATAGACTTTTGTCACATCTACGCTCACATTTCGATATACCGTGGAATCATAATGTGGGGATAAAGCTGCCCCGAACAACCGCATTATTTTGGGCTTCTACTGTAATTAAAATTAACTTTTAATGCTAGAACATATCTCTAAACAGCTTATAAAGCAAGAGATATGTCTTTTCCTTCATTGAAGAAAACTATTTTTAGTGATAAAACTATAAATAGAAGTATTTATAAACAGTGGAGCTTCATCAATCAAAACACTTTTTAAACCAATTCTCGAACAGTTCGAGAATTGGTTTAAAAAGTGTTTTGATATTTTTAGTGATTTAGAGTTTAGTAATTTAGAGATTGTGATTAGTGATTTAATGACTTTCATTAATGAAAAGTTGTTTATAAAGTTAAAAGTAGCAGTCATTTTCTCTACAGTCATTTCATGTGGCAAGGTTGACACTGTGCAACTGTCAGACACAATATATTTTTAAAATATATGTATTACAATAACTTTTAGATAGCTACTGCCATATCATTTTTAACGAACATTCAGAAGAGAGAAGTTTGAAATTCCCCACAAATACCAAGGACTGTTCATTGTCAAGTGGGTGGCGCATGTATCGAACAGCAGCTGGAATCAGGAGTTTACAGTGGTAAATGGTGCAAATAAAGCAGTTAATGCATCCAAGACTTAAACTTCAGGGGAGAGCTAAGGGGTTTCCAGTGGTTGTTGTACAGTTGGAAGTGGAACTATTATTTTACAGATTATTTTGGATGAGGTGGAGATGTAGGAAGAATAAAACGGAACATATAAAATATGATGCTATTAATTAATTCTCTGCATTATTTTTGAGATTGCTCTCTAATAGTTATTTCTTTGATGTTTCAACTGGCTGCTTTATCTATGAAAACTGAAATTTCTTAAAGTGCAATTAGGTTTTACATAGCTAATATTTTTGGCTGTAATAAAATTTCTGTTGCCTATCGAAGTGGAATGAAAGTAGAACTTGAGTAAGATTAGTTAGGATGCTAGCACCACAGTACTCAAGGGGTTAATCCAGAATGGTTCTGGGGAGAGATGTGTGAATAAAGGCTAAGTGAGAGGGATGCTCTCATTGGAACCTAGTTACAAAGGAGGGTTGCAGGGTGTAAGAAGAGGATTTCAGAAGATCTTGATCTGGGTGGAAGAGTACCTCTGATTTACCATTGTGAAGCAAATTGCAAATACATGGGGCGGACAATGTGTATTTGTAATGCTGTGCTAAAGACAGCTTTACAATGTATGAGCATCACAATACACCAGATATATTCTACTTTGAATCAAATTTTGACGAGGGCTGATTTGTAGAAATTTTACCAGAGATAAAAATATTATGCTTTAAGCAGTATTATACCAAGGTTTCACTTCAAGTACACATTTTGAGACTCCCTCAAAAATTTTTTTAGAAAAAGGTGGGAGAGAGAGACTAAAAAACAAGTTTGGTAAACTCCTAATTCGATACGTAAGTTTATCTATCAAAAATGTGACAAGCTTTTCAAGCAAATCCTGCAGCGCTAACTATTCTTTACATGGACAATTTTGATTCTCAAAGGCAAACAATTAATTAAAATATCACATTTTTAAGATACTGTCAAGGGAAATTTGATCATGGATTTTTGGAATTTTTCTTAAGCTATCTTTGTTCTGAAGGACTTTTTTTGTAATTGGTAAACCATTAGAGACAAAACCTTACTACATAAAAAGTGTGATAAGCTGTTTATGCATAGTTAACACTACCAACATATTTGGTTTTTGTTTTTAATTTTGAAATATACAGTTCGAACTGGAAAAAACATTTCTTTCTTTCTCTTGGTCATGCAAAGAGAACAAAACACTGTAGCCATTAAATACCAACCAGCCTACAAAAGATTTGATATTGCTTAAGTCCACTGTATTCTCCATTGTACTTACCAGGAAATATGTAATAAGATCATTTCTACAAATGTTTATACCTGTTAACATGAAGTACTTCAAATGATATACTTTTGTAAGATTTGTTTATTGATGAAAGATAGTCATGTGAGGAGCGTAACATCAGTTTTTTTTTTTTTTTTACAACTCAAGGATATGATAGCAGATTACCAATGGAAAGTTAAAACCTGCTATGATTCTCAGTAAGTTTTTCTCTCTTGCGATAATTAAAATAAAAGAAGATCCAAGATTTTATCATATACAAATTTTTAATTTGAAAAGAACACTCTGAATTAAGCAGTGTCAGAAGTGCTAATTGAAATAATGAGCAAACATTCCTTTGAGGGTTTACAGAAATATCTTGTTCCGTAAATATTGAGTGCTTACTGTATGGTTTTACATTGCATATAAATAAAAAAAGAACAGTTAATTGATGGAAATTAATCATTTCTTTAAATTAGCTGTATATAGGCTAAGGTTTTGGATAGTTGACATGAAAAATTCAATGCCACGGCTGGGATTTGAACCAGGAGATCTGTGGTTCAAATCCCAGCCATGGCATTGAATTTTTCATGTCGAGTCTATCTGTCCAAAATAAGCAGTGTTTGCTACATGTGGAAATGTTTTGTCTAATTGGTCAATGGTGCTGAATAAATTGAAATTACATTTAGACGGTGATTATTTCTCATGCACCTTCAAAACAATGATGTATTTTGAGCAACTTAGAAATAGCAGGAAAAATCATATAGTGTATTAATAAAACAAATTTCTTATTTAACAAAATGTCAACAGTTTTCCTAATCTGTAGTTTCTGAATTAATAGCACCACAGAAAAAAAATTGCAGAAAAAAATAAAATATGTATATTGGTTGGTACAAGTGACGTTATTAAAAAGAAATGAACGGTTGCTATGGAGAAAAAAGTCAATATTGCTCGTGAAAAAAGGACACAGAAGATGAATGTTTTTATTTCGAAGAGTGGATGTGCAGGAGTAAGCAATTTTATGTAATTAACTGAAACTATTTATTAAGGAAGTAAGGATTTATCGATATGCTGGAAGTAACCTGCAATGATTGATTAGGAAAGAAAGTTCGAGTAAAATGTAATCAAGATGGTACAATTAAATTATATATTACAAAATTTAACTTATCCAAATTTTATTTCTTTCACTCGTAACCACCCTTGAAAAGAGATCTTATGCTTCATATTTAAACAGACATAATATTCAAGAACCAGTTCAAACTACACCAAAGAAGTCCTGTTCCATATGTCGGCACAAGTGGGGCATCTATCATCATAGTATATTCAACATTGCATGTGTACTGCAGCAGATAGAAACCCTGTTACATATGGCTTCCCATCCTGGGGCTTCGAAATAGTCAACGTGCATCCCATCTTTACCATAAAAATTCCCATCTACAATTATTTTATTGAACAAAATATTTCTTTCGAAAATTGCAGCTCTATTTGGGCAGACAGCATCATTTAATGAGACGGATTTAAAGGTTTTAGAAGATTTAGTGAGTAGAGAATGAGACTATAACAACTTTTTATTAAATGTTCTATTTATACCCCACCTTTAACTCCAATGATATATCGGCAGCTGTTCTCCTTTGGAACATATCAAAGGTGTTACTCGTACTCATTGGTTTTTTTAATCATTAGATCACGCACAAATTCACACTGTCATTCATACATCCAGACTATGATTATTCCAGTTAAGGAATAATCCTGGTTGGAGAAAAATTCTGACCCCCACCATTGGGAATCGAAGCCGAGACCCCTAGCATGGCAAACTTGCTTTCGCACAGCAAGGCATTAATTATGAGAACAATTGAAGATTGCTTTTAAAATATGTGTAAATACAACTATTAAAATATTAAGTAAAACAAGAATTGGCCCGCCTCGGTAGCGTGGTGGTAAATGTCTGCCTCACATTCAAGAGGTCCTGAGTTCAAATGTCGATCAGGGTGAGTTACATGGATAAGGTTTTTTCCGAGGTTTTCCCTAATCCTGAAAGACAAGCTTTGGGTAACTCTGAGCTCAATGGACCCTGGGCTCATTTGAGCATCATTTCGTTCATTCCATTCATCGTCCGATGAGACTTAACGTTGGAGAATGTAAATTACAAAAAAAAAAAAAATATATCAAATTTGGAGGAATTTAGTGAGGGTGACATTCAAATTAATTCATAAAACTATTTGTAGTCCATTTTATCACACTGTCACTTAGAATTTTAATTTTTGAGGGACTAGCTAAAGAGCTATTGCTTCCATTTCCAACCTCGAAGGTCCGATTATGTTTGTCATTAAATTACATGAAACACAACAGATTTACCATTCTCCACCATTCTTGAACAGTTTTAATTTAAATCTCTGATTAGTTACATTTTTCATAATTGCACTGTAGATGTCAACATTGTTCTTATAGTAATATCACTATGGATATTCATCCCATTATATCTAGTTGCATTACTTTGACATATTAGATGATTAGAATAATAGTAATCAATTTTTTCAGAAATGTGTGCTCATGAATCAAGTTGCTTAGATTAGGATTTAGATTATGCTCTGCGCTCTTGATCAGAATTATATTGGGACACCATATTTTCATTAAATTACAAAAGATCATTGAGTTAGCATTTCTGTTCAGTGCGATAATAAACAATTAATATAAATGTAACTTTGATAAGAGTAAAGTTATTATTAACCAAACGTTTGGTCATGACAGGCAATAGCTATTTATGCTCAAGAAAAAAATTAGCGGTAGTTTTAAACGGCAGTCGCTGCGAAACCATTTTAACTTGGGGAGCCTTGCGATACCAAACAAAGCAGCGTGCAATAAGGAAGGGGCACCACCTGCAGATGTAGCCCTCGTGCAGTAGTGGGGGAACTGGCCAGTCTGGTACTGGCACTGAATGAGCAAGTCGAGCGGGAGTCAAGTGCTTGCATTACCCAGTGACAGTTGTGTTCTGTAGTTGCCGCGCAGCGAGGGAAAAACAACAGACGGTAATTACTTGAGCAGAGATTGGCATCTCTGTAATGCATTTCTTGTGTATTGTTGGGACTCGTAATTGTCAGTGAAATGTTTTCGTAGAGCATTTGAAATGTGCAGATTTGGATAGCGATTCTATTGTTGCTGACTTTGTGCCTTTGAGACTTAAATAACTCGCACTTTTTTTTCTTTATAGTGCACATGACGTACATCAAAATATCTTGGAGAGAAATACAGTTGTGTTAAATGGTAGGTACAGTGAGTAATTGAATTGCAGTGATCTTGTCACGCCCCACTCCAGCAAGAAGTGAAGTGCCGTAAAGTAAACATAGGTTCGTTCTCACAGTTATATTGCGCTACAACGGAGTTTTAACACTAAACACTTGAGAGATAACCAGAATGATCACAGTAGTGGAAGAAACAACAAAACTAAGAAAGTTACTAGGTTAAGTCGTGGCAATATTTGGCAGTGTATCTCGCACGTGCTATTGTTTACATAACTTCTTTGTTGACACTGTCACTTTGTGTATTTAACTAATTTAAAGAGTTGAAATATTGCGGCTGTAATTTCAGTCTGCTACAAATGTTTCGCAGACGATTATATGGAGAGAAAAAAAGGCACCACCTGTCGCTTTTCTAGATGCAGTTTTAGAACTAAATTAACTCACAATACCGTATCGTAATAACTTGTTTTAAAATATGTATTAAAAACACGGTAGTTCATGTGCTTCTTAAATATTATGTTTGCGTATAAATTATGTAGAGAAAATATTGTGAAGGATTTCATGATGAATAAAAGAATGTCGCTCAACAGTTGTTTTGAAAGTTTGTACTTTTACCCCCACTGAACAAATTATGTTGGAATTATGCAGCTAGATTATAAGGAAATAATAAAACTGGTTGGTTATTAAAGAAAAACAGCTTCATTTATATTCAAGGACTCATTTTACTGTGAAAGCTTTTGAATGCGCAAATATTGATGCTTGTTTTGTACTGCTGCACATATGTAATTTCTCGAGCATTACTTTCCTTTATAATAGTGATTCCCGAACTTGAACTGGCTCACTTCTATGTAAGCTCCGAATTTCCCTGTCCCTCTGCGGCTATTTAAATATTTTTTTTCTCATAAGCTTAATAATGTGGAAGTGATGAAAATGTTTCATTTAAGTGGGGCTAAAAATTAACTAGATTTTTGAACTCTTGTGCATTTTAAAATTCCGTGGAATAATTTTTGTAGGCTCGCAACCTAATGGTATATTTAGTGTATCTTCTGGCCTAAATCTTGAAAAATATAGATTCCTTCATATAGGATGGATTGCTCTTTCTTGCAAGCATAAAATACTTGATTTCTCAGTTAAACTTGCCTACTTTATTTGAAATGTTCAGGTTTTACAACGTTAATGTTCAATTTAATGCAATCATATTTATTGTTGACTTTTGAAGATAAACATGTGATGTACTATAGTCACGTGAATTTCTTGGTGCTAGTATTTTTGTTTGTTCTTCTTTTCTTATAACATTTTATTTTACCTTCTTTGTTAGTTCACATAAATATTTGTAGAAATGACTTTGTTACACATTTCGTTGTAGATACACGAGATTGAAGCGATAGTCAAATCTTTAAACGCTACGTCCCTATTCAGCTTTACGAATCCATACTTTTAGCATGACATCATACGAAACAACTAAGCACTTCCAAATATGTATGATAGAACATTGGCAAAGATAAAGCGGTAGCAATGAATATTTCGGAAGTGTTTAATATATATTGTAATTTACGTCCTTTAACTTTTTTAAGTCATACCGGACGATGAATGAATTTTTTTTTTCAATTTACGTCCTCCAACGTTAAGTCATATAGAATGATGGATGAAATTGGTGAAATGATGCTCAAATGAGTCCGGCGTCCATGGAGCTTAGTTGCCGACATTCACCTATCAGGATAAGGGAAACCCCCGGAAAAACTCTTATCCAGGTAACTCACCCTGACCGAGATTCGAACTCGGGACCTCTTGTACGTGAGGCAGACACGCTATCGAGGCGGACGATGAATGGAATGAGTGAAATGATGCTCAAATGGGCCCAGGGTCCATTGAGCTTAGTTACCCGGCATTCGTCTTTTAGGATAAAGGAAAACCCCAGAAAAACCTTATCCAGGTAACTCGCCCTGACCGAGATTCGAACTCGAGAACTCTTGAACGTGAGGCAGACATGTTACCATGTACGCTACCGAGGCGGGCTTTTCTTAATTTGGACGAGATCAGCATTTTCCCTGTAGCAAGTTTTACTTCCTCTACCACGTATACCTAGTAGATAGAGGAATTATGGCATTTCATCTAAAAAAAAAAAAAAAAAAAAAAAATACAATATGATTTAACCGGAAATAGTGTGATATAACTTACGTTCGAGGATAGCCAGTAATAAAGGTCTTACCGTATTTAAGATACCTATTTCCGTGGTAAAATGTATAACTTGAATTTTGGGATGAGAGCCTGTGAAATCCAATTCTTTAGGAAGAATTTCTATGGTTTTTATTAGCTATGTTGAACTTGAGGTGAACAGATACACAATTTATTTCAAATAACTTTTTTCTCAGCCTTTTCGAGCTATCTTGTTTTGGGAAAATAAATCTGGAAGTGTTAAATGGAAAGGTTAGTTTGGGATGGCAGTGTTTCTTGACAGTTTCTCATCTCTGGAGACAAATACTAGACATTTATATCGTTTGAGTTAAGAACACACTCTCACTCGCCCACACACGCAAATTATTTTTCTATAAAATATTTTACTTTATTAGTAAGGGAGTTTCAAACGCGTATGTCTACCTCTGAAGCGTGGTGGTAGCGTGTCTGCGTTACATTCAAGAGGTTCCGAGGTCGAATCTCGGCCAGAGTGGGCTGTCGGATGAGGTTTTTACCCGGGTTTTTCCCTTATCCTGAAACTCTTAAGCTCTGTGGAACCTGGGCTCATTTAAGCATCACTTCATTCATCGTACGATATAACCTACGTTGGAGGACGTTAATAGAAAGATGAAACGTATATTTTCGGCTAAATTTCGTTATCAGTTTTTGGGTGGAATGCAATACTTATAATAATTGTAGGCAAGTACTTGTATAAATACCTAACCTGTTCAAGCAGTAAGTTCCAGAAGTGCGACTTGGAAATTTAAAAAATAATCCCCAACTTTACATCACGCTTTTCCAGTTTGTATTTTTTTTAAAGTTTCTAACATTTTGATTAGAGTAAAAGGTATTTACGTGGCATAATGATAATTTTGAAAGTAACCTGCAAAGTTCTCCATTTGTAAGAATTTTGTATAATGGGTAGACCCTAAGAGATACATAAATGCTTAGTACACAAAATCTGTAGGCTTTTTAAAAAGATTTCACATATCTTTGTGTGGCATCGCCATTTCCGAGCTTTACGTTCCTATTGTTTTGTGTTTGTCGCTATTAAGTTGTTTGTTGTGATGTTATTGAAAGAGTTTGGAATTTAAGATAAAGCATACAGCTACCTGATTTTAAACATCTGCCTACCGATTCGATTAGTATATGTAAATTGTGACAGAACTGAGCAGCTCCATACAGAAGAATAATCATTCCGAAATTAGGCGTTGTCTTTATTAATTTGCAGAACTTCCTTTGGGAAGAAGTCTATCGCCGGAAGTATGAGAACATCGGTGTGTCGCGTGGTGAAGAATCAGCCAAATAGGTGGGCACATGACATGTTTAAGGCCACGCGTTACACCTTTGTTATGTAAGGCGTACTAAGGACGTATTCCCACGTTAAATGGCAAGCATCGCGTCACGATTCGGCTGCTCAGGAAAGTAAGAGTTACTGGTGTCTTCCAGGGCACCATTCGTGAATCACGCCCATATCAATCGCTAGAGATGCTTCAGTAATTTTGGAAATTGCAAATGTGAATGCGTGACAAAATCAGCAAACCCAACCATCGAACCAGAAATAATAATTATATGTACAAATTAGCCTCACTTCCAAGGAAATTGAATACTGGTGAAGAGAAAAGAAAGTGAAGTAGTTGTAATTTACGGTATGTTGAATTCGTGTCAGTTTGGACTCTGTTTATTAGTTTTTCAAGCTTCGGTGATTTCAGCCCTCTCATTTGTATATCCATAATTACTGTGATCACATCGGGAGCATTGACTTAAGAAACAACTAGTTGTTTTTTAGTTAATTGATGGAAATTAATAATTTCTTCACACTAGCCGTATATAGGCCAAGATTTTTGATAGCCAACATGAAAAATACAATGTCACGGCCGGGATTTGAACCACGGATCTCCTGATTTCCGCCCAGTCGCTCTAGCCCATTGAGCTACCATGGCCAACCTGCCGTCCTGACATTAAATTCCCCATTTGACTCCTATATTTCACCGGTAGACCACTAGGGGCTCTCGAATTCGAGATACACCGTTTGTGGCGACTTACTATCTTAAGTACTTGAGTCCCAGGCATCATCCTTTAACTCTTATTATTTTTAGTTAATTTATGGACTATAATCCATTAACCTTAGCCTATATATGGCTAGTGTGAAGAAATGATTAATTTCCATCAATTAACTAAAAAATAATAAGAGTTAAATGATGAAGCCTGGGACTCAAGTACCTACGATAGTAAGTCGCCACAAACGATCTCGAATACGAGAGCCTCTAGTGGTTTACCGGGGAGAGTCAAATGGAGAATTTAATGTCATGGCGGCAAGTTGACCATGGTAGCTCAATGGGCTAGAGCGACTGGACGGAAACCAGGAGATCCGTGGTTCAAATCCAGACCGTGGCATTGAATTTTTCATGTTGACTATCAAAAACTATTCGTTGACTAGGTTTTAACGGTTTTGCATTGGGAAGCAACTGTCAACTATCAGGATGATATATCAGCGCCACTGGTGTGCAGGAAGTTCGTGCTGCAGGAGTTCTTATACAGACCAGTAAATCTGCTGACCTGGACCTGCAACTTTTAAAAACACTTAAACGATCGATCTGATGAAGACTTGAACCCGGAACTTGGAATCAGTAGGCCGGCGTCTAACCAAGTTGCCCAGACCGACTTAGAATGTGCATCTGTACTTCCGGACTCTGCCCATATCTGCGATATTGCCTTTTTAAACAAAATATTAAATATAATCCTGTGATATTTTATGACTGTTTTCATGTTTTTGCACAATTAGATAGTTTATAAAATAAAAACTATTCAATATATGGCAACTTCCATAGGATGGTTGGTTACAAGAGCATTAAGGGATGTAATTATAAAAGACAGTTAAATGTCTGTTGTAATGCATTTTGATTACAAGTAACGAAATTGATTTAAATTAAATCTGAAGAAAGGAACTGCATACTGCAGTGTAATTTTCTATAGAGACTTGTTTAGTTGCAATAATGGCGGCGCAAAAGCTTAATTTTGTATCTTATAATATACTTTCAGCATTTTTGTGTCTCCTTAAAGAAAAGTTCCCCCATTCCAGGCGGAAAGTGAACTCAGGATCTTATGTTGAAGAACTTGAACGGTGACACTACTCCACTGGTGGGTTATTTTTTTATTCCATGACTAACAGCTATTGTCATATCGACGGCCTTTACCTTGGGAAATATTGCAGCGGTGCTCAAGTGGAAGCAAGAGAGCAGAGAGAAATTAGCTTCTTCCACCCACTGCAACGGAATGACCCATTTACCGTGGTTGCGGAGTTCCAGCGATGGCCCTGCGGTGTCATTCATACGTACAGGAAATCAAGGGCGTACACGTTCATCCGCCTCTGACTACTAAGCCTGTATCTCGTTGTCTTGCTCACAAGTGTTGGTGAGGGGGGAGGGATAACGTGTGTAGGGGAAACGAGCACTTGCTGCACTGTTGAGCCCCTCTGAGCAACAGTTTTAACTTGTATATAGGTATTTTTTTATTATTATTAGATTAGAACAGATACAAACATGTTCATACATGCTCTGGGGAGGAGAGGAAATTAATGTTGGCTAGAGAAACGTTCCCAGCCGGGAATCGGACACAGGATCCCTGTACATTAGGCAGGTGCTTTACTGACTGAGCTACAAGGTCAGCCTTGATGGAAAACTAACAACCGAACGTATGAAAGCTCATGTTTATCTCGAAATTTTACGAGATAGTAATATCTGCTATGGTAGACGCAGATATGTTACAGTATACAATATTGTGACTTTGTGGGTTCGTGAATTAAAAGTCCAATTGCACAAACTCAGTGTTCTTTATTTCCACCGAATTACAGTTGGAACCTTGCCGATTACACAGAATTACGTAGCGCACACAATTGCAATTCACAAGTTCGTCTGTCACAGGTTCACTCCACACTCACAACTACGTACAACTCCTCTGATACACGTACACAGTCTTCCAGTCCGTTCGCTAGCACGGCTCTCCTCCAGCCCGGCGCGTCGCTTATATAAGACCAACTGACCAATCTAGAAGGTTCCGGGTTAGATGAAATATCCCGACTGTTCCAGACGTCACGGGGAGGGGAAAGAGGCGGCCAGCGACCAGTGACACTTTCCTAACCATCCCCTCAGACACGAGATAAATGGGTAGGCGTGACCTAAATGCCTCCTGTCCCTCACTCAGCTGTCAGTTGGTCGTGCCTTCCGATAATTGGGTGACAATATACTTGCTACAGTATTGTTGTTTATTTATTCGTAGGTATCGATTATCACATTTCTTGAATTGAAATTACATTACGCACTGAATTTATGCGTCCACAAGACAGTTTATAAAGCTGGCTTCTAGAGCTATAAAGATGAACATTAGGCTTCTTTGGGACAGCCCACACATGTGTCCTTACCATTGAAATCAATGCACCTGTATTCGTATGTAAAATGCTCGAATTTGATAAAGGGGAGTTTGAGGAGAGTTCTAAAAATGGAAAAGAACGAATCTTACGGGCACGTGTACTTAAACACTCCAGTTTATACATTGTGTAAGATTTACGATGATCGAACGAACTAACATTGATTATACAGATGTATACAGTTGAACTTCATAGGTTCTCACCTCCCAAATTTTTCGCAGATATATTTGTAATGTCTCAAATTAGAACGATTCTTTTAAAGAGATGTTGTAAAAGAATTATCTTGGGCTTCTCATTGGTAGAGGAATATGAATGGGTGTTTATGGAGAGGCGTACCACATTTTTTCGTTTTAAATATTGCAGATGTTTTTATAGCTATTCAACTTTTAAATTGTGAATAAGTTCTGTATAAATGTAAGCACTCTAAATAGTATAGGTACATATGTTATTTTTGTTTAATTTATTGTTTTGTGCATTAAATGATACATAAGGCTGTTTCAGTTTCACAAGATAATTCTATTTACTTTTTTTTTCTTCTAATTTTGAAAAGGTATCTGACGGTGTACTGTACTTTTCGGAGCTGATCGTGTTAGTCTATTTGGGCAATGTAAACATGAGCTGGTTTTATGGCTGAAACCCAGTTTCCTTTAAAAGATCTGCTCTTAAGAGAAGATGCTTTCCATTTTTAAGTTCATAATCAACCCTTTGGGTGCTTAATTTATCAATAAACGAATAAGTTACTCTAGAAGTTGCGTGGCACATGTTGCAAGAGCTTTATCTTTCTTGATTCTCTTATTGCATTTCTCCTTGGGACACCTGCTCATTTTCGGCAGTTCCTTCTCCCGCTATAATTATGTGAGTGACAATCAAGGACTACGTTTAGAAGAGGAGAATAGCTAAAAGTGAAAGTGAAAAATATTTTAAAGCCGATGTTGAGGAATGAGAGGATAGCTATCTGGGAAGATGAAGTAACCAAACAGGTCTTTCCGTCTTTCACGAGTTCGTAACAAACTGCCTACACTCCCACATGACATTTGCTTTCTTGAGGGGGGGGGGGGGGGCGGCCAAGAATTCCGCAGTGTAGAAGCTAGTGTGAAAGCAATAGTCGCATTGTAATCATTGATCTTAGCTTCCTGTCAAAGGGTACAGTTTTTTTCGTTTTTCGTTTGTTTATTTTTTTAATTACAAACACAACTCTTATATTCTTCCTTCATTTACTTTCCCTGTTCGTTTCCTTAATATGAGCCATTTATCTTAATATTATTGGAATTTCTTGTGTTCGTAGAATCAAAAGTCTTGTTTGCAGAAATTTAAAACACTCGTTATTTCAGTAAAAAGACGCTTTGTACAACCCTGGCAGCAGTAAAATGACGTAACATTGACAAACAGCAGTCTTCATGGTCGTCTCGCTCGCTCGCCTCACGTAAACAGAATATGCGGTACAACTCACAATTACGACACCACTGCAACTGCACAACTCAACTAACAACTGACTGACTCTCCACTTTGCCGCTATATATACCTCCCAGTCATTGTTCTAGAATGCAGTAGACCTCTCGATAACAATCGCGACGACAGCGGGAAATTCCACACTTCTGTCACTTTCTCTCTCTTGGCAAGCGTCCAGCTCGCGCGCCACTGTCTTTCCTGCCCACGCGTAGAGCTCTGGCTTTGCGGTGGCTCCAATACAACAGTGCGATTAGTGACAATATTATGGTCTATCAATACACTTCTTGTCCCTATTCATTATTCTTTACGGTTCTCATTCGTTGATCCTAACCAATTTTGTTTCAGTAGTTGACAAATGAAGCTAGCTAAAACTTGCATTATTTGAGCTTTATGTATTGAAAATGTAGGTATTTTAAACTTACTGTTGCAGCTGTAGGTCAGTTTTTTATTTGTTCCATTTATCCCGCCTTTAACTGCAATGGTCATATCGGCGGCCGTTCTCCTTAGGAACATATCGAAGGTGTTAACTCGTATTCGTTGAGTTTTAATCATTAGATCACGTACACATTTATACTCCGCCTTTAACTGCAATGGTCATATCGGCGGCCGTTCTCCTTAGGAACATATCGAAGGTGTTAACTCGTATTCGTTAGGTTTTAATCATTAGATCACGTACACATTTATACTCCGCCTTTAACTGCAATGGTCATATCGGCGGCCGTTCTCCTTCGGAACATATCGAAGGTGTTAACTCGTATTCGTTAGGTTTTAATCATTAGATCACGTACATATTTATACCCCGCCTTTAACTGCAATGGTCATATCGGCGGCCCTTCTCCTTCGGAACATATCGAAGGTGTTAACTCGTATTCGTTAGGTTTTAATCATTAGATCACGTACATATTTATACCCCACCTTTAACTGCAATGGTCATATCGGCGGCCGTTCTCCTTCGGAACATATCGAAGGTGTTAACTCGTATTCGTTAGGTTTTAATCATTAGATCACGTACATATTTATACTCCGCCTTTAACTGCAATGGTCATATCGGCGGCCCTTCTCCTTTGGAACATATCGAAGGTATTAGCTCGTATTCGTTAGGTTTTAATCATTAGATCACGTACACATTTATACCTCGCCTTTAACTGCAATGGTCGTATCGGCGGCCGTTCTCCTTTGGAACATATCGAAGGTGTTAACTCGTATTCGTTAGGTTTTAATCATTAGATCACGTACACATTTATACCCCGCCTTTAACTGCAATGGTCATATCGGCGGCCGTTCTCCTTTGGAACATATCGAAGGTGTTAACTCGTATTCGTTAGGTTTTAATCATTAGATCAGGTACACATTTATACTCCGCCTTTAACTGCAATGGTCGTATCGGCGGCCGTTCCCCTTTGGAACATATCGAAGGTGTTAACTCGTATTCGTTAGGTTTTAATCATTAGATCACATACACATTTATACCACGCCTTTAACTGCAATGGTCATATCGGCGGCCGTTCTCCTTTGGAACATATCGAAGGTGTTAACTCGTATTCGTTAGGTTTTAATCATTAGATCACATACACATTTATACCACGCCTTTAACTGCAATGGTCATATCGGCGGCCGTTCTCCTTTGGAACATATCGAAGGTGTTAACTCGTATTCGTTGGGTTTTAATCATTAGATCACGTACACATTTATACTCCGCCTTTAACTGCAATGGTCATATCGACGGCCGTTCTCCTTCGGAACATATCGAAGGTGTTAACTCGTATTCGTTGGGTTTTAATCATTAGATCACGCACACATTTATACCCCGCCTTTAACTGCAATGGTCATATCGGCGGTCATTCTTCTTTGGAACATATCGAAGGTGTTAACTCGTATTCGTTGGGTTTTAATCATTAGATCACGCACACATTCAGTCATTCATACTTCCCGGACTCGGGGAAAGATGGGGAATTATCTTGGTTGGAGAAAAATCGGGGAATCGAATCCGGGACCCCTAGCAGCTGTAGCTGTAGGTTAGTTTTGTTGTCCCCTTATTCCTGTAAATCTTTCTTCGGGTTTAGGTACAGACATGCAAAGTGTATAAATGACAATCCGTTTTCCTGGTCATTAATTTAGCCTGTTAAACTACAGTATCTAAACAAAATGAACGTTTTTAACATACTGGTAAATGTAGGTGTAACTTTTGCTCTAGAAAAGTAATGAGACATTGGATTGCGATATTTCACATCCTGTTTAGTAAAATTCTAGTATACCCATTAAGTGTGCCTACATACCATAAATTGACGAATTTCTTAGATTAAAAGTATTATTTAAGATCAAGCCTCCTTGAGTGGCACTGGTTATTGACTGATAGCATTATTTACCGTCAGAAAGGCAGGGATGTTTTGTCTTTAAGAAATCTGTTCATCTATTTCATGTTGGAGTTTTCCATAAGTACTCACTCATCTGAAGTGCTGGCATGCTCTCATATGAAATAGGGTGCCTGGGGCTCAGTATCTGAAACGGACACCTTTTCGTAATTTATTTAGCGCGCGCGTGCGTGCGTGCGTGTGTGCGTGTGTGTGTGTGTGTGTTATTTACGTCCTCCAACATTAAGTCATGTCGGACTCTTTTGCGTGGAGTGATGCTCTAATTAGTTCGGGGTCACTGGAGCTTACAGTTACCCAACGTTTGTCTCAGGATAAGGGAAAACCCCAGGAAAAACCTTATCCAAGTAACTCGCCCTAACACAGATTCGAACTCGGGACCTCTTGAACGTGAGGCAGACACGCTACCATCTACGCTACGGAGGCGGGTACTGTGTTAATGATTTATATGACTTATTTGTATAACATTTCTGTACATAGCACACATAAATAATACTGCACCATAATTGTGTAGATGTTTACATCCTAATGGACAACGGTAGGTCTATAAATTGCGAGTTCTTTTACTAACTTTTTTATCACACAAAATTAAACTTAACACGCTTTTACAAAATCGAATTTGACCTAAAATGTTAGCCATCAATGAGTTTGGACTTTAAACGTAGGCGTACCTCTGATTATATTATCAGATTTATGGATTCGTTTGTAATTTTTTTTTCTGGTAAACAAATATCTTTTGAAGAAAAACAAATCCAGTATATTAAATACACACTTTGTTGGAGCTACATAGAAGCATATAGGAAGTAGTAAGACAGTAAATACTTTTTTGTTAAAAAAATCGTTATCTGAAAATTGGATTGAATGATTGCATATTCGTTGCACGTCTGATGAGAAACCAAAGGTCATAACATTTCAGAAGTATGAAGGTTGGAAATTCTTCCATCGGAAAAATGCCCAGTAAATAGCTAATCTATTTAGAAAGTGACATAATTCAAACGGTATATTTTAATGAGCTATACATTTTTTCTAATGTTTTATACATGTTTTCATTAGCTACAAAATTTAAAATCAAAGGAAAGGCGTCTTAGCAGTAAATTCAACATAATGAGCTTCATTTCTTAAGCCAATATGGAAACTAAACTAAGTTGCAATACAGATCTTTAGAATATTTTTGAGAGAATATTTTTTTCATGTAAAGAGTAGTTTGGTATGGGGAAACTTGCTTTGCATCCTAGAGTGATTTTGGCCTTGTACACTAAGTTCGGAGTGAATGGATTTTTAATTTTTGCAAGCCGCGCAGACCTTTTACTAAACATGTTCAAGGAAACGCGTTTCGGTCGAAACTTGACTACCTAAGGTAGACAAAATAAAATAAGAAAATACAATAGTTGATGTACCTACGTAATTGTTTATGCGGCAACGCTTTTGGTTCACGTTCGGGAGATCTAGAATCAAATCCGTTAGGGCCGAACAGCCCGACGGAATTTAGTTTTCTTCTCTTGCTAAATTATTTACTTCTCAAGTTTCTTGCCTACATGTCTTAATTTCATTCACTTCAGCTTCTTCCTGACCACTCATGCAGACTTTTGCACCTACAAGAGTCGAACACAGAACAAAGGCTTACTGTGAATGTCGCAAAGACGAGGCCGGTAAGAAAAAGCAGTCGTAGTAAAATATAGTTAAGTTCACTTTTTCCAAAAAAATAAATAAAAAATAAATAAATAAATAAATTTTATATTTGATTTGCTTGCTTCGCCTAAAAGTTCCTAAATTTTCTGTTTACTATAGGAAGAGTTTACATAAAGCTAACAGTCGCCCATATCCTTATGGGTTGTGTAACGATAAAAAATAAATCAAATGTTTACCGCGCAATTTTGTCTGGTTAAAATAGATTCAGAAATACGGAATACAAACCCGCAGCAATCCTAATCGTAGAGAATACTGTATAAAGAAAGACAAGCTGCAAGTTATTTTTAAAAGGGTAATTAAAAATGCATATTGAAATACCTAGTACTAAAATATCACGCAAACCAATACGGAACGGAAGAACAGGCAAGCAGAAAGATTCTCACCTCTGTTGGGCAAGACGCACAAGAGATAAAACGGAAGGGATGAGTTTAAAATGAGGTATGGAGGGGAAACTTTCATTTTGAGTTCGCAGATTATTTTTCTTTGGAAGGGGACTTCCGGAAGGGAAAGACAATTATATAGGCGGAGCAGGGTCACATTCCTGGTCACAAGTAAGCTACGAGTTAGTGAGTTTAGTGAGAATTCTCTTGAGTTTACAAGAGGGAAAAATGTTTGCGGTGCAAGATTTCATTTCGACGAGGACGAAGAAAGACTCGAAAAATAAGAGTTGAATGAAAGTGAACAGTACCTATATTAAAGTTTCGACCCTGATTTGGTCAGCAGTCCAACCAATCAGTATCGAGATTTCATGGATGCAACCTGAATAAATAAACACATTTAGAAAAAGGTTGTATGCTCTGCGCGCCATTAGTCAAAAACGAAATCTCAGATAAATAGCAGACTTAAGTGTAGCATATTAAAGGATGCCACACCAAGATTTGTATAAAAATCTCCGGCTGTTCTTTCTAATATGCGACGCGGCGATTTTTTTTTTCTAATTCCTTCACACTTTTTGATATTTTTATATACAATCATGATTTTTAACATAATTTCTTTACTTTTTAGTGCAATTTCGTGTTAGAGGGCATTCTTTTAACGTTATTGTTTTTCTTACTGTGTAATGTAGCATGTTGAAAAATTCAGTGCAGCCAAACTATTGCTTGTTTCTCCACCGAACTTAATGCTGCCAAACAGTCTTACTTGTCCCGAAATTACACTATCTAGCAGACTAACACAAAGTAGTATCTACATAGCTAACTAAACACTAACATGGTTTGAGCAGGCTAAGTTATCGCCCGGTCAAGTTTTGTTGCTCATGCACTGCTTTGCACATAAACAATCCTACGACACGACGATAATGGAGTGCTCCGTAGGAAATACATGTGTGAGCTCACGGAGTGTATCGGACTAGTTCGGCTACTGCCGTGAAGTGTGCACGATGTCAAATGACACCAAGTATACTGTCACCCCGGTCACGTCGTTCAAATCGACGAATGCAAAATAGGACGACGCTGCAATTAGACTGTAGAGCGTATTTGCATCCCATATGTTGTTGGGGCATATCGTCATCCGCACCTCATTCGTTTCCACGTCGACCATTCCCAAGATCCAGTTGCCCTCTACGACGCGCCCACGATGAAACCTGCGTCGTCCCATTTTGATTTCTAGATAATTGAGCAGTGAAGGTCTAATTCCGAATCACTTCGGGAGGGGGGGGGGGCAGCAATTCCCGCGGGAGACCGTTCTGATCCGAGGAACTGCATTAGATCTTTCTCCCACTGCTCCATGTGAAGTCTATTTTATAATTAGGCTGACATCGCTTCTAAGGTGTTCAGGAGCAGTAAAGTGAAACCAGCTGCTATCATATGATTTAATCCATGTGCGGAAGATATGTTAGCAACGAATTCTACTCCAGCCATTGGAATTGCATTAGAGCAGTTATCTGCAATTAATTTCCAGAGACAGCATACATTTTTTAGAGATAGTAGATATTGGGATAATACGAGGTGCGTTCAAATTATAACTATATTTTTCAGGACTGGGACCAGATAGGAACTACCAGTTTTCTTTAAAATACACGTGCACTCTTTTTGAATAAGTGACAGTGATTGCAGCATTGTAAAGTATAACTAGTGGCAGCGACGAGAGTTAAAGACTTTTTGATACTTAAAATGGCGACCTTTTCATTGCAAGAACAGCGTGTAATCATTCGTTTTCTCCATTTTCGTGGTGTCACAGCTATTGAAATTCCACCAGTTGAGTGAGGCATGTGGTGATGGTACGATGTATGTGTCTAATGTGCGTTCCTGAGTGCGAAAGTTTAATGAAGGCATCACATCATGTGACAACAAACCAAGACAGTCACGGCCTCTCACCAGCCGGGCTGACTACATGATCCAGCGAGTGGAGAATGCTGTTTTGGAGGATCGCCGATTGAGCATTTTCAGATCTTCATGTAGGATTGTGTGCACCGATCCCACGGAAATGCCAGTTTTGGAGACGTTGTCTGCAACTCTCTTGGTTTGTTGTCACACGATGTTCTGCCTTCATTGAACTGTCGCACCCAGGAACGCACATTACACATCCATGGTACCATCACCACATGCCTCACTCAACTGGCGATGAATTTCTATAGGTGTCACACCACAAAAATGGAGAAAACGAATGATTATACGCTGTTCTTGCAATGAAAACGCTGCCATTTTAAGTATCAAAAACAGTTCTTACTCTCGTTGCTGCTACTAGAGTTCCATGCACTGTACAGTGCTGCCATCTCTCTCACGCATTCACAAAGAGTCCATGTGTATTTAAAAAAAAACAAGTCCTGAAAAAATAGGTTTTATAACTTGAACGCACCTCGTATAGTTTCAGTAGTATTAAATATTTATGACCGGACATGGTATCAAAGATCATATTTGGAAAACATTAAAATAAACTTGCCAACATTTCTTTGAGGAACAATTTTCTTCATCTATTGAGCAGTAGAAGATACAAGATAAGCGAAATTTTATTCTTTATATAAAAGTACATAGACAATCATCAAATTGTGATTGAAAAAAAAAATAGAAGTATTAATCGAACTAAAGCTTTAGTATCTTGGAAACACAACCTCGAGCAGTAGATAAAAAAAAATGCCTCGTTTAATATTTTCCACATCCTTGTATGCTACTGACTTTGTGTTTGAAGCACGTATAAATAAGGAATCGTTTACCAGTTGCAAATATACAGGAAAGAATTCTCTAATTATTTCCGGATACATCGGGAAAGAAGTTGAAAAGGCATTGACACTTTGGTCACTGATCGCCAATGTGGAATGTTAGCCTTGAGTTGATCTTTTCTTCTCCCTCTCCCCATTTTTTTTTTCATTGAAGGGAAACCGCAGTTAATTTAGGGCTTGTATGTTACGACATGAATTAGTCATTGTACAGACCTTGATCAAACGCTGAGGCGTGTTTCGGAGAGGAAGAAAGGAGCGAAAGCACTCCCTTTAATCTTTTCCCAACCCGCGTGCAGCTGTAATGAATAAGCTGTAGTGTTTCTAACGCCTATGTGTGTGAATTACCTCTTCATTATCGCAAATAAAACAGGTTCGGTGACTTTTTACTATTGCATTTCCTTCCCGTTATTAGTGGCATATGTTGGAACCATGCAGTTCATATAAATAACCATCAGTAAACTCGAATCTCCAAATCTTTCAGATTAGTTTTTTGGATAAGGTTTTCTGCCGGGGTTTCCCTTATCCTAAAAGATGAATGTCAGGTAATTCTAAGCTCCATGGACCCTGGGGTCATTTGAGCATCTTTTCACCCGTTCCATTCATCGTCCGATATGACTTAACGTTGGAGGTAAATAAAAGAAATAGCTAATTTCTGCTGATTTTCCATATAGAACAAAAAGAAAGACGTCAATGGCTTGTAAAATAGAGAAAACCCCAAATCATGAGAAAAAAGAGGTATGCGATTATTCGAGCACACGATATATATTCCAAATTCAGCGCATTGTTTACGCTAGTAAATAAACGTAGCCCGCCTCGGTAGCGTAGATGGTAGCATGTCTCTTTACGCTCAAGAGGTCCCGAGTTCGAATCTCGGCCAGGGTGAGTTACCTGGATAAGATTTTTCCAGGTTTTTCCCTTATCCTAAAAGACAAATGTCGGGTAACTCTTAAGCTCCATGGACCCTGGGCTCATTTGAGCATCGTTCACCCATTCCAATCATCGTCCCGTATTACTTAAAAAGGTTAAAGGACGTAAATTACAAAAAATAAATAAACGTAAATAAAATTAACAAACTGTGCTTTCTTGCTTAATCATTCGGGAATAGGTATTAGCTTTCGAATTTCAGTTAAAATAAATGTCATTAGGTTCGACTTCCGCCCCTCATAGCCACGGTCACTATATCGTATGTCTCTAGCATTCCACCAAGTAGAGGGGTCACCGGTTTGAGTTCCGCCATGGACATGGTATGTGTATGTTATATATGTGTGAAACTACAGAAACCAAACAGTAAAAAAAAAAAAAAAAACCGGAAACAATAAACGGTTAAATAAAAGAAAGGTTTATGTATATGCATATTTACTAGTTTATTAAAAAATAAATATGGTATATATAAGCGTATATTTGAATATAAATTAAATCGAAATGAACATTTTCTATTTCATCCATGCATACTAATTTATTTAATAGTTTAGAGACTAGTCCTGCTTTAATTGGCCTTTATCTAATATATAGTTGAAAATAAACTATAAATCCCCTCGTACTTAATCTGTTATGTGATACAGAACTCTCTAAATATGGCATGCTTATTGAGTTTTAGGAATGTTTAAATGGGTGTCCAGAGTTTCTTCCGGCTGGACGTAAAATTTACGTTATTAAAGCACATTATAAATGAACTCACTTCTACTTACATTATTCCATTCATTCGTTATTAACATGCATTTAACATACAGTTTTACATAATTACCCATTTCTGATGCCTTCAAACGTAGCTACTTTTTTCGAAATTGAAATATGCAGGTTGTAAGATTTGTAATTTTTAAAAATGCAGTTGAATAAAAGTAGCTGATAGTAGGAAGAAGTTTTAAGTCACTTTTCCAGGAACTGAAAAGCCACTTCCCCGTTCTGTCCTTGAAGCTATTATCTATAATGATGCGGAATGAAAACCTAAGAATAAGCATTCACACTAAACAAGTATCGACCACTCTTCGTTTTACTGTGTGACAACCTGCAACTTGTTTGCATTTTTGCGTTAAATGCAGCTTCTGCACCACCCCCTCTCTACCTTTGTCTCTCCCCGACTCTTTGTCTCTCCATTCTCGTCCTCATTCCTCTCTTTGCAACTCAGATACAGTGTAGTGTTTTTGAAAACCGTTCAATAAAAACTGGCTCCTCTAGAATGTTAATATGCATAAAAACTCAAAAGGTTATTATGTAAGCGGAACTCAGGTCGTATCAAAACCGAGTTGCGTACAAGAATGTAATGGGAAATGGATGCATAAACCAAGTATATATCCTATCGAAACTTTGTAAGCAACAAAATTGGTTACAAATATAATGATCGCAGTAGTTTGTGGCGTTTAAACACACTGAATCATTACTCGGATTTTATTACATTTGGAGAAAGTTAAGTTACCATACAGATCATTACCTTGCTTTCTAAGTGGGATGTATTCTGTTACTTATAAAATACCATGACAAATCGTCTGTCCATTTTTGCTTGAAATGGTATACACAAGTTAAAACTAAAATTTTGGGTTTCAGAGTAGCGCATGTTCTTTTCGAAAATCTTCCAAAAACCTCTGACTCTGCATACAGTCTACCACCTGATGCACCGCTAAGAAGTCAAACAAAATGCGACATAGACTTGAGGCAACTCCAACACCTTTAGATTTATCGTTAGATAAGTACGTGGTCACACGTTTCATGTTATTCATTTGTTAATTAAAAATCGGTGCACAATTTTGTATTCAATTTACACATTAAAATCATCTGCCCGCCTCGGTAGCGTAGATGGCGTCTGCCTCACGTTCAAGAGGTCCCGAGTTCGAATCTCGGTCAGGGTGAGTTAGCTGGATAAGATTTTTCCGGGTTTTTCCCTTATTCTAAAAGACGAATGTCGGGTAACTCTTAAGCTCCATGGACCCTGGGCCCATTTGAGCATCATTTCACCAATTCCATTCATCGTCCCATATGACTTAAAAAGGTTAAAAGGACGTAAGTTACAACAACAAAACTGTGAAAAAAACGGGTAGCGTCTTATATAATAATCAGTTGTTAAACAAAGACATAAATTGGACTGCAATTTCTTTTATTTTTTGATTGTAGGCTACATATCCCGAAATTGAAGCCGTTAGATGCAACTGTTTCATTCTTTGCATTCTGCTTTGTGTAGAGCAATGGTATAAAATGGCAAACATGCTTTTCTGTAAATGAAAATTATAAATTCTACATTAGCACAACTGGCCAAACCCATTTTATTTGCGCCATAGCTGTTAACCATAGTATGACATTCATTGTAACAGTTTTTGGTTTGTTTAACTTTGTTTTACTTTTTCTAGTAAGTATAGTAAGCATCGAAAGCATTGCATTCCACCAAAACTTGGATGTCGAGATTTCATCCAACATATGTTTTGAGGCCCCCTGAATCTAAACCTTTTTTCTTCTGATAAGGTGTGCGTGATTGAGTGAACATCGTAATTCAAAAGGTCGGTATATAAGATCAGCAGCTTTCAAGAATGTAACATGGTCTATCTATTCTGTGGGTCGCTATTTTCCTACCAGGTTGCTTCACGAAGCCTCGGGACTTCCATATGTGGAGGATGAAGTTAGGCGCCGGGCATCAAAATTCTACGTAACTTTACCAGCTCATAGAAGCGCCCTTGTTAGATCACTGGGAGATTATGACCCCACTAGACGCCGTTCTAGACAACATCGGGTCCCCCGCATGGCATGCGGGCACCCAAGATAACCCAGGAGCTAATCCTAACAGCAGCTAAAGCTGAGATCCACATAATCTCTTAAGCTGTTTGGCAACAAAATTATCCCCAACCCAAACTAAATTAAAAACAGGGTGCAGGGAATTGCATCCTGTCCTTTCATCCCGAGGGTACAATAATTGTAACCTCACAAAATTCATCAACCTCAAAACCTACACCATATCCAACTTACAAAATCCCGTTTCGAATACCTTACCTGCGGTAAAACCCTTAACGGGGGGGGGGGGGGGGGGGGGGTACGCAGCAAAAACCTTCTGGCTATATACAGCCAGCCAGCACCACATGGCATGGAATGCAACATGATTTTCAAGAAATGCTACATTCCAAACTACCCTTTTCATGAAACATTTTTAAACTTTCTGATATTCTGAAAAATTACTGACGATTTTGATTAAAATGCCGTAAGTTTTATGAAATTTTTATTATATGTATTTGTGTCATATATTTTCTTTTTTTCGAAATAATTGGAATTTTTTTGTGAATTCTCATGGCTATGCTAGGAAAAAGCAGTTGAATTATTTAGGTTCATGGAACTTTATGATAAAACGTATCAATATAATTGCAGAAATAACAAGTAAGGACAACCAAAAGGTAAAAATTTGATGTACGCCACTCGCATGATTTTCTAACTTGTAAAGCTATTCTGACAAATATTTATTCCTCTATCCACTTCATGTTAATCAAAATAGACGAATCTAAATTACTAATTTTCTCGAGGAGTTAGGAGAATATGGGAATGCAGTAGGCTGGAAGCAGCCATCAACTCTTTAAAGAACTGGTCGCTATGCGAACTTAAGTTCTGTTTGTTATCTTTGCGTGGTCGAGAGTTAAAAAAAATGAATGACTTCCCATTTGAGGAAAGTACCTATAGGTAGGTACTGAAAAGTTCAGACAAATAACGAAAAATATCTCCAATATGGTTCAGTTTACATCCGCGCACACAAAAACTATGACAAATTGTGTTTTAAAGAAACTTTTCGTTTTTGAGTTTGTCCCTCCCCCCCACACACACACGACCTTTTTCTAAAAATACTTTTTTTTTTATCCAGGGAACCCAAAACGTACTTCTATTAAATCTCTGTATATAGAATTTTTGAGTGGAATGCAATACTTTGTTTGCATATTGTAACAGTAGAGAAAGTAAGACCGTAAGCTTAATGATTGATAGTGAAGAGGTTAATGGAACAAAAGGCAAACGGCATGACGCAGCAGAATTTATAGGAAGCTCATGTTTTGAGGAAGATGCTTTGCGGGGGATTGGGCAGTGTCGTCCGTGAATTATGTTCTAAACTTCTAAAGTGTAGCAGTTCACAGCAGAATCTCTGAAGATAACAAAATACGCAATTAAGTTTGATTTCACATACCAATATAATAAAGAAAAGAATCGCCGTTTTATAGACAATAATGTAGTCCACTAGGAAAGCTTTCGGAACGTTGTAACAAGTCGTGCTTTCTTGCAACAAGTTTAATTTCTTGCAGAAATAAGATTGTTGATTCACGGTTTTTCTTTAGTCATAAAAACAATGGAAGGTGATGTTCATACTTGAATATCATAGAGAAATTGTGCTCGGTTACGACTTGCGGTATTGTGGTGAAAGTGACGCCATATTGTTTAGTGCCATCCGACCTTGACAGGTCTCGCAGAAACACGATACTCGCCCGGAAGCTGATACTGTATCTGTTCCATAGGTGATGTTATCCTAACATTAATCTCACGTGTGTATCTTCACACGCGAGCTTTTCGAGCAAGGTGCAGTATAACAGCTGTTTATCATGTACATGTACACGTAGTATATTCCTAAAGAGATGTTTGCAGATACTTGCATTCATTCTGACGAGGAAGTGGGTGGTAATACACGTTTTCTACTGTTCCTCTCACGAGAAGGTGGCTGTAAGAAATGTGTTGACAAAACACAAGCTAGCGTTTTCTGAGAAACATTACGATAGGCATTCAATTTATCAACAAGTTTTAGGTATCTTATGCCCGATTTCACCAGCAGATGTGAAAACTTAACACAAGTTTAGCAATAGCTATAAAAAATTGCATTTCACCAACTAGTGTTAGCATAACACTCGTGTTAAATCTTTTGTTAAACTAACAAGCCAAGTTTCAATTGTAAATAATCAAGATGGCGGGCTGAACGCAGCTGTTGATGTCGATTTGCTATATTTAAGAAACGGCATCCGTAATAGAGTACGGCCTATGAGGAGAAATGATTTTGAGGAGCTATCAGAAGAAAATTTTCTACGGAGGTATAGACTGTCGAAACATGTTGCTATGAAGGTTACTGCGGAATTACAAGAGAGGTTAGAATATGCATCGAAAGGAATATACCAATCTCGCCTGTGCTTCAAGTATTAATAACTTTGCGATTTTATAATTCACTGAATTATGTGGATAATACATTGTTCACCTCCCGTCTTGAAACGTTCGTCACTTGTCCTTCTTCGCACCTCGTTTTAAATTTACGTAATACTGACGAAGTTGTTTCTTACTTCTACTAGTGACACATGCATTTGAATTAAATTCGTTTCCAATATTTTCCCACGTGACATCTTTCTCTTTTACATTCCACGCATCCGTCCTTTTATTTTCCGCGATATTCTTACACTTCGTCACCAATTCAATTAACAATTCTTTCTCCATGGATGAGAAATTTGTCTCACGGCTTTTGTTTACGATTTTGTTTACCCGTCTTTTTTCAGCTGTCTGCAGACGAAAATGAAAACAAAAGCGCATCGCAGTACGTTCAGAAAATAAGACTCCTCCATAGCCTTCTATAGATGTAATATTTACAAGTCTCTTGGCGTTAACACGTGTTTAACATTTTCAGAAAACAGGTTGGTGAAATGCAAGAAATTTAACAGCATTGTTAGCGCTGTGACAATTGTTACGTTACATTTGTTAACGTCGATTTTAACATCTGTTGATGAAATCGGGCATTAGAAAAAGTACTGTCGTTGACTTAGGAGAATGTCTTTGTCCTTGCAGTGAAGTGGTGCGCTTCTTGGAACGATGCAAAAAGTTCCAATTTGTCTATAATGCATTTGAACTGTAAGCAGTGTCAGTGTTTCTAAAGTATATCTTGTGGTTTCTTGTATGGTCATAATATATTATTTTACATCTATACGCGTTTAACAGGTTTACTTATTGAAAGTATGATCGCAATGGTTTTTTTGGTGCAATACATATAATGTATTACTGTGCTACTTCGCATATATTTATTGTCCCGGAAAAGAAAGCTCAAGTTCCTTTTGATGTAGGGTTCGAAAGCTTCGACGAGAGGAATATCAATGGAGCACTTTCTCAGGTTCACTTGCATCAACCACAAGATCATAGCTAAACTCCTGAGTGGAATAGAGTACACTCTTGTGCTAGAAATGTTGGAATACTAACCTTGACTGGTGCATTAATATAGGTAGTAGATCTGTTTGACACATTGTGAGCTACCATATGGCACTGTCCCTTCTCCCTCCTTCAGAGAGCAGAGCATTCCGCCTAAGTTCTCTCGTCAGAGACCTTAGCTAAGCATTGGAATCACCAGCTCTCACACTTTGGCAAAAACTTAGTAGATAATAGGTTAAAGAAATGGCTAGTGTGAAGAAATGATTAATTTCCATCAATTAACTAAAATGGATTTGGCGTTTGGTGCTCAGAGGCACCCAATTATACTATATTTTTAATATCAGAATAAATAAAATATACATTTGAAAATTTTCTATAAATGGCTTAACAAATTGTCCTTGTTTTTATAATTTTAAGCATAAGTGAAAAACTTGCTGTAGGAAAATATGCACATCTTTTAAAAATAAACTACGTTGCATAGAAATTTTTGTGAAAATTTTTTGATGAGGCACCTTACTGTTCCTTTGATTCATATTAGGCAATAATGTCCGTGGCAGCATTTAATGGCATGCTTTTTTAAGCATTGGACTATCATATGAACCATCTGTATGACCTGCTAGCTTCAACAAAATGTGCATTGGAACTATTTCTGCCATTTGCCATGATTAACAGAACTTTTTTTCTTCATTGTATCATCACATTTCTTGTAAAACTAAGAGCTGTATTCAAGTAAGGGATGAAGACGGAAACACAAATGCTTTTCTTAAAAGTAAAATGGGGACATTTTACCTTATTATTATTACCTTATTAATATTACTCCAGGGGCCTACTATAGTAGATACAAGATTGGCAATCCAGGGGTCCCAAGGCAAATCTCTCAATTGGGTGTCTCTGAGCAGTGAGAGGGCTTATGCCAAACGCCCAATCCATTTTAGTTAATTGATGGAAATTAATCATTTCTTCACACTAGCCATTTCTTCACACTTCACATTATTTCTTTAACTAAAATAAGAGTTAAATGATGAAGCCTGGGACTTAAGTACTTACGATGACAAGTCGCCACAAGTGGTGTATCTCGAATACGAGATCCCCTAGTGGTCTGCCGGCCATGATAGCTCAGTGGGTTGGAGCGACTGGACGGAAGCCAGGAGATCCGTGGTTCAAGTTCTGGCCGTGGCATTGAATTTTTCAAGATAATAGGTATTTTCACCACACTTACGAAATTGGCTCGCCATTACATCAACTGAATATGCAGTGATTCATCAAATCGGCAATGTCTCGTACAATTTACTTAATAAGTTGGTAGTATCCAGAATGAACTGTTTTGTTGTATAAACTCGGCCATTCAATTAGGTGTGTCTTAACACTATTACAGCGGCTACATTAATACAGTGTTAGTACGAATGAGAAATTAGTTTTACAATATAGAGCAAATTTTAAAATCGCTTTCTTTATAACGTTACTGCACCTTTTACTTTAAATGACACAAATATCGATCATGGCTGACCAAAATTATTCCACTGAAAAAATGCACATCTGAGTAAAACATTTTAAATGAGTATATGCAACAATAAAGTACCCTGATGTTATTCGTATAAGTTATGCAATGTGGTTTCAGATTCTATTCTGCTTACCAATAGATTTTGATTGTTTCTAAATAGATATTCAAGACCTGATCTTTATATAAATGTTGACGTTGGCGATAAATCAGTGGCGTAGCAAAGGGGAGGGGTTGAGGGTTAAAACCCTCATTCACTCACACACATTACTCGACAGAGCATTGAGGCGTATCGAACTTCAGGAGACCAGTGCTGTGATCGTCTCTTATCGGGTCTTATCTGGTTGATTAGAGGAGTGAAATATGTATAAATTGATGTACAGTAAGTTACGAAACACAAATAGAGTTGCGTGTGTCTATATGATATGGTTTCTCACGCCTGCCGATGTATGACACATCGCTGTCCAGAAGACACGAATATAGCTGAACATAGTATACATACACTGGACTCGCCGTGTATGTGCGATAATCCGAGGTAAACATCTGTGTTGCTATTTTTTTTTTTTTTTTTTTTCGATAACGCTTTCTTGCTTTGCCATGTAGTAGCAAACTTTATATTAAGCCCTGGAATCTAAATCTACGAACGTCTGTCATAAAGCCTGCGCTTTACCAAAATAACAACTGAGCATCATAATCCAGGGTTATCGCTTGTAGTTTCCTGCATGGCGTTACCTTTTTTTGCTCTTCTGTAACGTAATCATATCGGCTTACTTTTGTGTTTAACTCAGTTACTTTAGTGCCAAATGACAAGGAAGTCCAGAACCATCAGCATAAACCCATAATAGCCTTTTACTTTAGTGTTGGCTAACCTGTGAAAGACAATTTAGGAAACTACAACTCGCGGCCTTCTGATATTTAAAGCACAGGTGAGTAAAAGCAATTGTCTTGTTTCCTCTTAGAAATGTAAAGGTTCGAAATAAAGTGTGCAATACATACATGCTTGCATTTTTATGATACCGAAGAAAATTAGGATCCAAAATCTACTTCTTATAGAAACAAAGATTTGTGCCGCATTAGTTATATAGACTGATTCCTGCAACTTCACTCCAAGAGACAACCACAAGTTGCTGGCTTCATTGCTTTACTCCCCCCCCCCCCCCTATATTTTCTTATGTATTGGCGCCCCTGATTGCCATCTCCGATCGCACATTGGATAAGGGAGGAAACAATTATTCAGTGTTCCAACTTCCGACTGCTACTATAAGAAAGTTCATATATTCGAAACTTTGGAAACTGAATGTCGTTGGTTGATCAAAAACTCCTAATGTTGAGCATATTTTGCAACTCGATTCAGTTTTTTGAAAACCTTTGTGAAATCATTCCTAATCACACAGCTTAAACTGGTCTAATGCAAATGATGGAATTAGTGTAGGAAGTGTCCTCAAAGCCTTGATATTGTAGGAGCACTGGAGACCGTGTCGATCTTGTTTCCTTTCTATTAAGCGTTGCTGCTTCAACAGATGCGCGGCGAGACAATCCAATGTACGATGTTCCGATCTGTGGCTGCTTCAAGGTCGCTGATGAGGATGCCGGAGATTGCGACATACACGTGATATGTCAGCATCCATCAACAATATCGTAACATCTGCTCAACTACAAACTTAAGAGTGCTGAAGTTCTTAAAACATACGCTTCAGGCATGATGACCCTACTCCGTTTTATTTGCTTGGATTTTCCAGTACGTCTTTCTTTTTAAATCTCTTGGCTATGCAAAGAGAACGGGATTTTTCGGAAAATTTTTACTCCATATAAAGTGTATTTGAATAAATTTTATACTTTAACGAGATTGTGTAGTGAAATTTAATATATCTTACGGTTTAATAGTTATGCAAAAGTCATCAAGAATGAAGAGGACTTTTGGGGACAATCCCAGGAAGTTCGATATATACGTTTTACAGTGCGATCCACATAAACCTGAACCATTTTAATAGGACGTAACTTTTGAACCAATAATAGGACACACGTGCAACTTTGGGAGAATATAATACACAATTGGGAGATTACATTACACTATTTACATCTCAGAAAATGTTGGAAGTTTCCTCCACCAGCATCTATACAAGTTTGTACTCGTCTCACCATATTCTCAAGTTTTACGGAGAGAATACTCACCAATGTTACTTATTTCGGTTCGAATGGATTCCTTGAGAACATAAATTGTCCGTGGCCTATTCTTGTACTCTATTTTTTAGATACCCCCACAAGAAAAAACCCGGTGGGGTTAGATCAGGGGATCTTGGGGGCCACAGACCTTTTGAGATATTCGATTATCAAAAAAACTGGTTAAAAGTTCCATGGTGTCATTAGATACATGGCACGTTTCTCTGGAAATAACCTTCTCTCAATTCGATATCATCTCCGTAAAACTTCAGAGAATATGGTGAGACGAGTGCAAACATGTATAGATGCTGGTAGAAGACACTTCCAACATTTTCTCTGAGATGTAAATAGTGTAATGTAATCTCCCAATTGTGTATTATATTCTCCCAAAGTTACACGCGTGTCTTATTATTGGTTCAAAAGTTATGATATATTGAAATGGTTCAGGTTTATATGGATCACTATATTTGACACAAAACTATCTTAAACCTACAGTATTTTAATCAAAATTGTTACAGGCACTTTTTGAGAAAATCAAAACTTTCGAAAAGTGTTCTGTGTAAAGGGTAGTCTGAGGAGGATGGGGGGGTCCATGAAAATCATGTCAAATCGTTATAAGATGCAATACCAAGTTTGTCATTAAACCGACTTTTCGTTTCCGAGTTATACTGTTCACACACAAACTATATATAGTGTTTAGTAGGTAGGTCCCGCAACATGTATTTCCGGTGAAATCTCGATATCGAATGTTTAATGAAATACAATACTTCCCCTACTTATACGTAGTACGGGGAGTAAAAATACCTCTAAGAAGCCCTATATTGTAATGTGGATTTCGGTACGGGACACATGGCTATCAAAGGGCCATTTCATGCGTCAGCTTGTTTAACCAGCCAAGAAAAAAACCAGATCAGCGTGTTAAGTATAAGAAATGTTAACCATTGGTGTTCCTTAAGTTTCCGACAAA
This sequence comes from Mantis religiosa, assembly GCA_030765055.1. Taxonomy (NCBI): domain Eukaryota; kingdom Metazoa; phylum Arthropoda; class Insecta; order Mantodea; family Mantidae; genus Mantis; species Mantis religiosa. Next base: position 31,477,891 of record CM060949.1, on the reverse strand, counting down.
CTTCTATCGATTGCCTTTAAGACGCTCCCTCTCACAGTTGCAAGTCCCTTGTGCGTGTTTCCAGCTTCGGAGCAAGCTGGCGAAAATTTTAAGAAGTGGAGTTGATGCTACTCTTTAAACGTGCCGAATCAATTATCTGTGATACTTCGCTAACCGGCCCGATATTGTATAGACACTTAACTTCGGCAAGTAGGAGTATTCTTTATTGCTTAACAAGGATGGAAAAAAAATCGGAAGAAAGCCGAAAGAAGCAGAATAGTGAGGATCTAGAATAACAAAGCGTAAATGTTTGAGTACTGTGCACAGAACTGCAGGAAACACAAGAATACAGAAGAGAACTTAGGGAACCCATGCCTTATCTTGCTGGTATGTGAACTTTAAGGGTTGTGCACCCATATGCATATATTTGTTTAAATGTTTCACACTTTTTTGTCCATTTTGCAATAAAATTTCGCATTAGTAAATACGAAATACAATAATATCTGGAAGAAAGGAAAGGAGAAAACCTAGGATTGATTGATGCATTTCCGTTAGATGACGCTTGACATAGCATGTTTCAACAAAGTGTGTTTTGTAAACGGTTAAACCACGTAAAGTTGACTTTACGAAAACTGTCAACGTTATACTTTCCCGTATTTCGTTATTTGTATTAAGGCTTGTCCCTTATGCAAAATAATTATATACGAGGGCTGTTCAATAAAGAATGGTCATAACTTTTTTAAGATTGTAATTTTTTGCACTAAATATGATACGATATCTTCTTAGAAACCAATATAAATCACGTCAAGAAGTAAATATTGTGAGAAATAGATACAATTTGAGGACCACTTAGGAAATATTTGTTGTTCATTTAAACAACCCTTTAAAATGGAAATAATCATTTCTTCCACACTAGCCGTGTGGAAAAAACAAAGGTTTGAATTACACTGAAAAATTCAATGCCATAGCCGGGATTTGAACCACGGATCTCGCGCTCTCCGTGTGGCTGCTCTAACCAAGTGAGCTACCATGGCTAACATGCCGATATGACATTATTCCATCAATTTACCTGAATGTCATAGTGGTTTAACTATGAAGCCTGGGACTTAAGTACTTACAGCATAGTAAGTCGCCACAAAAGGTGCGTGTCTCATAGAAAGAGAACCCCTAGTGGTCTACCGGGAAACATATGAATCATTCGGAGAATGTAATGTCATGTCGGCATGTTGGCCATAGTAGCTCAGTTGGTTAGAGCAACCGCATGTAGAGCGGGAGATCCGTGGTTCAAATCCCGGCTATTCATTCAAACCTTAGCCTATGCACAGCTAGTGTGAAAGAAATGCTTATTTCCATCAATTTACCTGAATAACAGTTGTTTGACTATGAAGCCTGGGACTTTAGTACTTACAGCATAGTAAGTCGCCATAAAAGGTGTGTGTGTGTGTGTGTGTGTGTGTGCGTGCGTGCGTGCGTGTGTGTGTGTGTGTTAGTATATGAGAACCCCTAGTGGTCTACCGGGAAACATACGAGTCACTAGATAGAAAAACCTGATGTATATTCGCAAAAGTTTTCTAATCATTCTTCAAACTTTCGTACAAAGCTCATTCTTCTGTCAGCTTCATGTAAATCGAAGTAAAAATTTATAAAAATGAGTTTACTACATATTCCTTGTAGGTAGACTGGGAATTGGGGACTACAGCAGCTAAGCGATTGTCAGATCTTTAGAGTAGGTTGCTAGATTGCTTTGATTTTTTTTCTCTTTGAAAAATGAATAAATAAAATAAAAAAGGAAAGAAAGTGACTTTCATTTGAGAAAAATATACTACTAGAAAATTCAAACCGATAACAAGGAGTATCTCAAAGGTTAGATCCACGAAATAATTATTTGACGTCAGGTTTTTGGTCTAGGGAGCTAAATTTTTTGAGCATAAAGATGTTTCTATTTCTTATGGTTTACGAGGAGTTCCGAACCCACCAAATTTTCAGATTATATAAATTCAGTTTTTCATGAAAATATATTTTAGTAAATTGTATGTATATGTGTATGTATATATGTATGTATATATATGTTTACCCATTTTTGAGAAACACAAAATATGTTAAACGTTTTTCGTGTTAAATTCTAGAATAAGGGTGGGGACAATCCTATCCTATCCTCGGAAGATGCTGAACTTAAATATGGACTTTTGGTTTTTGAGTTATACTTTTCACACACAAACCTACACACACGCTCGTGGATTTTTTAATGGGGGGGGGGGGGCTGAAAACAAGTATTTCTAGTGAAATCTCGTTGAATTGTTTGGAATATAATACATACTCTCTCTGCTTACTATAGGTATAAAGAAGTGGGGGTGGGCATAAACTCTTTTACGAACAAATGTAGAATAGCTTTGAAAAATATTAATGGATAGGGAAAGTAATGGGATTGTTACTTTTTAAAGTTTTATTTTACAAATTTTATCTTCCATTTTGAATGTGCATTACATGTGTGTATTTTTTTTTTTTTTTCAATTAGTGTTTAAGGATTTTCATCTATTGAGGCCGCGTGCTTGACCCGAAAAAGTCGTGTATGAAAAAGAAACGTGATGAACGACAGTTCCATATGGTAGAGAATTTCCAAGGTTGTTGATTATGCATGCATGGTTAGTAACTTTCGGCGTGTATAATAATTATATCCAAGTGTATCATTTACCGTGTATAGCGATAGTTTTCAAGGTACAGCGAATTAAATAATTGTGATTTACGAGGAAGGTCAGTTAGGGGTTTCATAAAGTGGTTCCTAATGGGATTCACCTGTCTGCAATACTGAAGACTTTCACTCGACTGAAATGTTTGAAAAGTTGCAATATAAAGGCTGTAACAGAGCTAAACAGATTCAACCATTTCATTGTCACAAGGTTCATGTAACTATGTATTTGTAACTATGTATGTAACTATCATATTTGTAACTAGCAGAACTCTTGGTACTACATGGCAAAGCGAGAAGGCGTATCAAAAAAAGAAAACAAAATCGCAACACAGACGTTTACCTGAGCTTATCGCACATACACGGTGAGTTCAGTGTATGTATACTCTGTTCAGAAATAATCATGTCTTCAGGACAGCAATGTGTCATACATTGGCAGGCGCGAGGAAACATATCATATAGACACACGCAGCTTCCAATCGCTCTATTTGTGTTTCGTAACATACTGTACATCAAATAATATTTCACTCTTGTAATCGACCAGATAAGGCCCGATAATAGATGATTTTGTATATCTAGAACTGCTAATAATCTGTAAATAGATTTAATTTTATTATTGAACTGTAAAACTGTAATTGTAGTGTTGTTGTTGTTGTTTTTACGATGCTTTGTAAAAAAAAATGTTGCAAATGGCAGAATAAATCTGAATCCGATCACGGTGCTGATCACCTGAAGGTCAATACTAATCAACGTTCTGTCGAGTTATAAGTTCGCATTACTGTTTATCTGCTAAGGTATCTTTATTTTTTTTTCCTTCTCTTCTTTTCTGTCTTTTCCTCCTTCGCTAAAATGTCAAGAGATCGGCAAGTATACACATTTAGTTAACGCTTCCATTAACTTTATGCAAGGTTCATTTTCTGCATTTTTGTGTTTCTCTTCTTTCATTGTACCAACTATCGTTATATCCCGTCTCATATTGTTATTGACATCGTTCCCTTTTATGTAATTAATAAATGCTGCAAGAGAAAAATAATTTCACAACCTGTAGCCGGCTCGGTGGAAATGCTTAATGCTTGAAACATCCTGGCAGAAAATATTGCAACTGTGTGCCTAAACAATGAAATGAATTACGCTAGAAATCATTTTCAGATAATTTAAATATGTTGTGCAATAGGATACATTTTCAGCGGCTGATATAGGGTAAATTGAGGTATTTTCGTGACAGGCAATTTCGTGATAATTTTTCGAAGGGATGTCAAAGAGAAACCAGTTGGTGTTAACTCTCTTTCACTGTTGGTAGTTGACACATTTGTTCCTGGAGCTCAGGACCTACAGGCAGCGCGTTAACACCAACTGATTTCTCTGTGACATCCCTTCGACAAAGTATCACGAAATTGCCTATGTCACGAAAATACCTCCATTTACCATACTACTAAACCTAACTCTATTTCTGAATTTAACACCTTTTGAGCTTAAATTCTTTGCAAACGTTTTTTCAAGCAGAAAAAATTCAGTAGATATTTCAATGGAGATGCCTACATATTTTGAGGTCCCCTGACAAAATGCTTTAAGGAACATGTGTGTTTGTTTGGACAGTAGAAGTCAAACTAAAAGTTGATTGAATACTATACTTGGCATTTAAGTTCAATGTCTTGTGTGAATGCACACTAAGTGTTAAAAAATTACTCCCAAGCTAAGCGTTACACTTTATTTTCATAAAAAAATTAATTGTTTTTAAAATACCATAGTACGTAAGATATTTGTATGATAAGTTAAATATAAATCTTGAATTGTTGGGAGTTTCTGTGTAGTTCTCTTTATTCTGTAAGACTTTTAGTGTAATTAATAGACCCACAACAGTCATACACAATATACCTATAGAAGATAGATTGCGTTAAAAGCACACAATTTGTCTCCTTCCCCAAGTTAATCATTTTCGATTGGTTTGAACTTCCAAATACTTTTCAAGTAGTAAGTTAATTTTTTTCCCGCCTCATGGTCAAGGAAAGTACATGGTATTTGGAAGGTTTCACGTGGCAGCCGTTCTTTAAAAATCTTGACTGTAGCTTTAACCTAGTTTTCCCTCCCTATTTATACCCCGTCTTTAACTCCAATAGCCATATCGGCGGAACATATCGAAGTGCAAACTCGTATTGTTTGGGTTTTAATCATTATTCGCGCACACATTCGCACTCTCATTTATACTTCCAGACTCTGGAGAAGATATGGGATTATCTTGGTCGGAGTAAACTCCCCACACTCCACCGCCGGAAATCGAACCCGGGACCCCTGGCACGGCAGGTACTCTACCGACTAAGCTACGGGGCCAACCTCCCTATCTTGTCTTTTTCGATTAATCACAAGAAAGAGAATAATATGCTTGAAGAATGATCGGGAAAGGTCATGTGGATGCATAACGTCAATTTTTTTTTTCTGTTTTAATCTGAAAAGCAGTACATTTAGCATTAATGGCAAGTAAAATCTACGGTAACAAACTACATTTTTAAAAACTATATACACTTTTCTTCCCTATAGCAACTTCCTGTATATTGTTTCTGGTTTTCTGATTAGTATACATTTCCCTTCAAAACCCACAGAATTTCACAATCAGTTGACAGAATGTTTATATAAACGGCAATGTGGCCTTGTATACGTCAGAGAGAGAGAGAGGAGGGGGAGAGAGAGATTGTCAAATTACTCATGCTGTTTTCATTAGTGAAAGGCATTGTCCTGACGACTAAATTATTATTCTTTTTTTTTTTTTTTTTTTTTTTTTTTTTTTTTTTTTGTAATTTTACGTCCTCCAACGTTAAGTCATATCGGACGGTGAATGAATTGGGTGAAATGGTGCTCAAATGTGTCCAGGGCCCATGGAGCTTAGAGCTACCTAACATTCGTCTGCAAGGATAAGGGAAAACCACGGAAAAAACCTTATCCGGGTTACTCACCCTGACAGATTCGAACTCGGGACCTCTTGAACGTGAGGCAGATATACTACCATCTACGCTACCGAGGCGGGCTTGAATTTGATGTAAATAGAGAATTTGTTGAGTTTTATTTAATTTGAAAACCGGATTTAAAAAGGGGGGCAATTCTTAAATTAGTCAACCTAGATCAAATATTACATTACGCCCTCGGTTTCATTCAAACTCGCTGTTTAGTTTTTAGTAATAATATTCCTGAAGTAGTACGATTTGGTGAAAGACATTCTCATAGTTAAATGGGCCGTTATGGTTTTAAATAACAGGTTTCATTTGAACCTTGGTTCTGAAGTTTCACTAGGCGGCACTAACCTTGTTTTACGCCACTTTGCCCCGCAAGGAGCGCTTAACCTGTATATTGTTTGTTTACATTAGTTTTGCTGCTAGAAAGAGTTAACGAGGATAGAGTTGAAGGTCAGGGGAGGATGTGGGCAACTGCTGCGTAATCTTTTCGGTTTTGGTGTGAACACGCTCTAGAAACTCGTAGCCCTTTAAAGGCTGTCCTAACCTTGATTCTTCCTTTTGTGTGAAGCAAGGTCATCACGAACATATGTTCGCTAAGCAATAAATCAACATATGATGCACACTTCTGTTCTACTTTTAAGTTTCTTTGCAGCTTTTTGATTTAGATGTTAATTTGCTCGCAAGGCTTTATTGTTAATAATAGGAAACGGGTATCACGGATACTGCAATGTCGTCAGGTGACTTCTACTGCGCTGCAGCAGGCTGTAGTGGTAATTAAGCTATGAATAATATTGTCGCGGCAACGGGCATAAAAGTTTCGGCGCAAATAAATAACAGACGGATAGTGTTTCACGGTAATAAAGAGCCTGCCTAAGCAGTTAAAGATAGCGCGAGATAAAGGTCTGCCGAAACAAACTGAGATAAATGGAAATTTTTGGTGACGTCTTGGTTGATAGAGATTATTTGGTTTCTTTATTGTTCCGGAAATGTCTAGAATTTATCAATGAAGAGTCGTAAGCAGTAAACCGCTGTAGAGTGTTGTTGTCACGAGAGCTGATGCAATCAGAACGCTGCTGTTGTGATCATCGACCTTAGTAGGTTGTGTATGTATGTGATGTAATGTTGTTACGTGAGTGTGTAGTGTTTAACGCCCCCTTTTACTACATACGGCACCGCAGACGATGACACTGATGATACATGAGATGAAGATGGAGCACCGGTGGAATGAGATGGCAGGGGAAACCGGAGATCCCGGAGAAAACCCGCCCCAGCGCCATGTTGTCCACCACAAATCTCACTTTGCGGTCGCCTGGGATCGAACCCGGGCCGCCTTGGTGAGAGCCAAGCGGTCTAACCACTGAGCCATGGCGCGGCCCGTTGTTACGTGAGAATTGAACAGTGTATTTCTACGGAAATAACATTTGGGCTGGCCCCGTAGCTTAGTAGGTAGAGCACCTGCCTACCGTGCTAGGGGTCCCAGGTTTGATTCCAGGCGGTGGGGGTGGGGATTTTTCTCCGACCAAGATAATTTCACATCTTCCCCAGATTCTGGAAGTATGAATGAGAGTGTGAATGTGTGCGTGATGTAATGATTAAAAACCAAAGATAACGAGTTAACACCTTCAGTATGTTCCAAAGGAGAACGGTCGCCGATATGACCATAGTAGTTAAAGGCGGCGTATAAATGGAACAAGCAAAAAAAAAAAAAAAAAAAAAAAAAAAAAAAAAAATGGAATATCTGCAAGTCGGACTTTTAATTCTACGAACTTACAGTCACAATATACATAACATTCAAAGATTCTCTATGCCACTGTTTTATAGAAAATTCCTATATATGCCTTATATTTTAGGGGTTACTCAATTGTGTACAGCAGTTAATGTTTCCTAGGGTTATTATTGCCGTTATTATTGTAGCTGTTGAAGAGTAATAAACCGGTTGCGTAATAATACGATGATTGATTTATTAATTTTCGATTGCAACACAGGATTAACTAAATATGAAAGCGGTAGATAACGAGGTGTGGTGCGTTTGAAAGCGGAACCGTTATCAGCATACCTTCACCGTCTGTAAATACACCGTAAATACACGTTTCTGACTCAAAAAAGACCTTTTTAGAAAAACGTCAGTGTGTGTGTTTTTTTTATTATTCATTTATTATACAGCAAATTCCATTACCTAGTGAGTAATGCTATATGCTTGGGTGCACAGTTACATTAAATTTTGTTTTCACTATTGTATTACATATTATCACATTTCCTCGAGACTTACAATTCTATAAACTAATAGATGTATTTGCATCCCACTTGACTATTTACAGATTATCGAAGTTGATACTGTTTACAAATATACTGAAACTCTTGGTGTGTTTTTGTATAAGTTCCTTTTTTCTAGTGTCCAGCGTCCACCAGCCATTGTTATTGCTTTCTTTAGATTTTCCCTTTCTTTGTCTAAAAGATTACACTCAAAGATTAAGTGGTCCACAGTTTGTTCGTTTTGGTTGCACTTACACATTGGATTGTCACTTATTTTAAATCGGTGGTAGTACACTTAAGTTTTCCCGTAACCTGTTAACAATGACGTTAGATTTGATGTTAATTTTATTTTACTTTTCGTCCTGTCATTTATGTTGGGAAAATAGGATTTTGTAATTTCACCTTTTGATGTTTGTTGCCATTGTTGTTGCCATTTTTCCATACTTCAGCACTTTAGCCTGCTGATTACTTCACTTTTTGGTATTTTGTTGTAGGTTACTTCTAACATATTATTTTGTGCTGCTTCCCTTGCAAGTTGATCCGCTATTTTATTCTCATGATGTCCTACATGTGCCTTTATCCATCTTAGGTTAATCTTCCAGTTCCTTTCTTGTAGCTTCCCGAGTCGATACCGAATATTGTGTATTAATGCTTTGTGGATTTTGGGGTTATTGATGGAATCCAATGTTACTTGACTGTCAGCATATATTGTTACGGTTCTCGCGCGCGCGCATGTGTGTGTGTGTGAACAACTCAAAAACGAAAAATTCGTTAAGTGCCAAACTTTGTATTGAAGTTCACTATCTTTCAAGGATGCGTCACGATTTTCAAGAATATCCTCCAACCCAAGACTACTCTTTATATTGAACAATGCTGGAATATTTACAATAAACATGGCTCTTAACGATGTAATTAAAATGCCACCTCATGCCATCGGTAGACCATACCGGTTACATACGAGTCGGTTGGAGAGTTTAATGTCATGTCGGCACGTGGGCCATAGTAGCTCAGTGGTTTAAAGCAACCCATGGAGAGCGGGATATCCGTGGTTCAAATCGTGGCTATTGCTTTGAATTTTTCAGTCTGGCTCTACACATCCATACCTTAGCCTACACACGGCTAGTGTGGAAGAAATGATTATTTCCATCAATTTACTTAATTGTGTATATTCTGCATACAAAGAACACATATATAAAGGGTTTTATTAATGTAAATGATATTGTCAAGACATTGTGAAGACTTTTCACATTATTTTCGATATTATTTTACATTTCGTATAGGAGAGATGTAAGTAGTAATACTTTATTCGTATGGGACTAAAAGCATCTCCGAGATGTTATGTATATAAGAAGAATTTTTAAAAATATGTTGGAAACCTTTATTGTATAATTCTTATACATTGTAGTTTTGTAAGAGATAAGTCACGTGTGATCAGGTGATTATGTACTGATAAGCCTGAAGTGGCCATCAAGTGGGTTATTGACGCACGTTCCTGGTGCTTCCTATGGCGGATCAGGAGGATAATGTTCAGGAATTTGACTTTTCACGGATCAGTCCTTTTTTTTTTTTTTTTTGCGCCATCGTCCGGGTTATCGTAAGATTGTTCCTTCCGACGGGAACGACCTCTGTGAACTCCAGTGAACTTTCCTCCAATCAGCAGCCTATGAGGCACATTTAAAAGTCTTTCTCGCCTCCTGTATGTTTACAACAGAATCGTTCTGGTTTCAGACATTATGGGAAGTCGTTGCATCTTCTGTTGACAGTAAAATGCACTCTTTGGGACGTGAAAAATAATGGAGAAGCAGGAACGAAAGAAGATTGAGATAGGCGGTGGTGTGGAGAAGGGTGTACTCGCAACTGCAAATAGACGAAGACTAATTGCACCACTAGCATGGTGTTAGGGCATTTTTCTTCTATCTCTTTTAAGGTCGGGCCTGAGGAACCGAAGCTTTCGATCCGATAGAGAACCAGGATCAGCCTAGTGCGTGGTGTGAAGGTGAGGGAAGTGGATGATATATATAAGGGGGAGATGAATGATAGGAAAGACGATGGAGCAATTGGAATGCTGACGGGGGACACCGGAGGACCCGGAGATAACCTGTCCCAGCGCCAGGTTGTCCACCACAAATCTCATTTTGCGGTCGCCGGGGGATCGAACCCAGGCCGCCTTGGTGAGAGCCAAGTGGTCTAACCATTCAGCCATGGGGCGACCAATAGTATGAAATCTGCTAAGTTAACATTTTATACGTTGTTGTGTATTGCTAATAAAAAACTAGGTGTTATTTGCTCTTTATCTGCTTCGGTTCTCAACATCCCATTCTATATTGGACTTGAGAGACCGCTCAGAAGTCTGGGAAATGAAAATATAGATCGATGACAAACAGCTGACCTATTGGAAACGCAGACAATACACTTGCTGTATATTCGACCACTTGAAAAGACCTTCATGCTAAGAGAAATGTCAACAAATTAGCTTGACAATGACAGGTGACGGAAGTAATGCCAACTTGCCGAACAGCTGTTTTGCGAAATTCAGCGTAGCCAACTGTTGTAGGTTATAAGAAGGTAAACGGAACTTCTAGTTGTGCGCGTGCGGACAGAGGTCTTATATGTTGTCTTAACACTTTGGGGAACTAGTAGCAGTTCATGGAGATCAGAGTAGACCCCTCAAAAAGATTTCATCTATCTACGCCACTAATGGTTGGATTATACGAGCCAAAAAGAAAGAGGGTTATAAGGAACAAAACCATTGGAAGACATGATCAACATAATACTGGCACATTTCTACAGTTACAACATTCTTAAGGCGTGCAAAATGAAGTACGCCCTGAACAATGATGAAACATTTGCCAAGCGCCGAATAAGCGTGTCCTGGAAGAAGCTTAATCATCCTGCCGAGAGGTTTTCCGTGTTGCTGTTGGAAGGCATGTTGAGAGGTACCTTTGTATGCCATTCCTGCTGTTATGCAATCAATGAACACTTGTCGCAAGGGAATGCTGCCACAAAGACAATTAATACATACGTAGGTACCCAAGTAGACCGTGAAGCAACAGGTTCTTTTCTTTCTGTTGCGCGTGCCTGCTGCCCACATGGGATCGAACGTAACCCGCAGTTTGCCATGGAACAATCACACGAGTGCTTTGCAATAATACTTCACAATGATTGCACTGTTCGCAAAACGTATACAATGTGTATTGATTTCCAGTAAAATAAAGATGTTAACAAGTCAAATGAATAACTGTCGAACCAAAAATTATAGGTACTTCTAAAACTTGACCTTTACCTTTGATTTTTCTTACGGGAAGCTTGCAAAAATCAACGTCGTTGCACAAACAATTATTTGAATGATGAAATCAATGAATCTTATCGTCGTTGAGAATCGTGATTGATTTGTGCTTGAAGTAACTAGTCGGCGCACTAAATCTAAATAAGGCATTGTCCATATTGTATTTTGATACGGTCATTTGAAGTGTGCTAAATCTTAGTTATGCAAGTTTTCTTCTCTCATCCTGTCTCTTGAAGGCATCTTGAGTCTAAGTCTAGTTATTTGAGTGTTAGTCGTGTTGGTTTTAGATCCTTACTATTTTTACGAAGAATTAACTTATAAGTTTAATGCAATTTTGCATGGACACGTCAAATTGATTGGAAGTGAATTAAAATGTCAAACGTCCAGAATTGTGGATGTTCTGTAACTCGTCATCCACTAACAGGGTTTGGAAACTTCAAAAAGCCCGCCACAGTAACGTAGATGGTAGCGTGTCTGCTTCACATTCAAGAGGTCCCGTTTTCGAATCTCGGTTAGGGTGAGTTACCTGGTTAAGTTTTTTTTTTCAGGGTTTTCACTTATCCTGATAACCGAACCTGAGCCCCTGATGAACCCCGGACTCATTTGAGCATCATTTCAGCTATTTCATTCATCGTCCGATATGACTTGACGTTGGATGTAAATTACACACGAAAAAAAAAAAACTTCAAAAGAGCCAACTCTCAGCCTCAATATCTGTATACCCCTGCATTTTCCTCCAACGGCAGCCTAAGCCCATACCGTTAAGTATGTTTCTCTGTCTCCCCTCCTATATGTTTACAACAATCATTGTAGCTTGAGAAATTCCCAGCGTCCAGCTGAGATCCACAGCAATTGAACGTCGATAAATAAAAATAAAACGAATGCAGAAGGAATACTATAAAGAAAGTCTGAATCGTTCCGTTAAATAAGTTGAGGGTGATATTTCTCTGCTGAACTTTAGCTGCTCTCCGGAGCTTTGATAGTGATCCGTTCCATTGGCTTTTAACTGCGAGGCGGCGAACAGCTGACTGCTGCATAGTAGTCTACGTCACAGCAGCCATTTCCTGGAGGCTTAAAACGGTGCATTTTGCGAGAGTGGAAGAAGCGTGCTCTGCTTTATGACGTTCATGTCTACAATAATGTTAATTGTACATGTACTACCGAAACCGGTCACGGATCAGCAATCATCAGATTAACTCTCACTGGTTTAGTTTTGCGCATGCGGACAAGAAAGCATTAATCGACAGCTGTATTTACTCCAGTTCATGCTCCTCACTTTCTGGCAAAGCGAAGTGAAAGACATCGCTGATCATGGTAAACAATTCAGAGGCTCAAGATGTTAAACTGTGTGCACACAGGTGCGAGATTGCTACGCTAAATATTACTTAAACAAGAAGAGGTAGAAACAGGCTTAGAATGTGTCGCTTGGTCGCAAGCAGGCGATCCCATTCTGCTTGCTGTATTGACCTTCACGGAGAAGACGCATTAATAATTCATGCCGATGAATAGCTGAGCTCTTGTCTCCAATTCATTGCCATCAAGCATTTCTTGTGGGGCGGTGCAACAGCTTCAATTGGCGCTACCGATTTATGACCTTCAGCTGGAGAAAATCAAGCGTTAACCTAACGGCATTTTGTGCTCGAGTTGAGGATTTCAGGATGAGTAGCTTAAAAACACAGAGGGTGTTTTTTTTTTTCCTTTAAAAAAGAGCGTCGCGAATGTGAGCTATGTCCAGTTACTGAACCTGCGATAACAACCAGAGAGAGAGGGGGGGGGAGAGAGCAAGAGGGAGAGAGAGAGAGAGAGAGAGAGAGAGAGAGAGAGAGAGAGAGAGAGAGAGAGAGAGAGAGAGAGAGAGAGAGAGAGAGAGAGAGAGAGAGAGAGAGAGAGAGAGAGGAGTCAGTTTTGCATTCTTACATTTTATGTCCCAGAAAATCTGTAAATATCTGCATGCTCCTTCTCCACATGGCTCATGTGTTATTTACGGTTGCGTTTATCAGCAATGTAAAAGGAAAACTGAAGCAATTATTCAGCAGGTATTGCAGAGTGTTCTCTTAAAGTTAGATTGAATTATATAGCGCAGACTTCGCGGGTTATAATCCCCCTTTTTCCCGAAAACTCGATTGCAGAGTTTACAAATGGAAATCACAAAAATTAAATTACTTAGGGCCGTATTCATAGTTATCACTTTGGTCTGGACTATCATCCGACTAACTTGGTCCGGACCAAAGGCGGTCTAACTTTTTGGTATTCGGACCAAGTAAAACGGTGGACCAGCACGGAGCAAATGTTACACGACATAGAAAGGTTCTTGTGCGCATGCGCGAGTCCCATAGTGCTAAACAAACCACAGTATACCTACAAGTTTATAAATCTCTGTGGTAGTTTCACAGCTGTTTCTTAATCATTCTTACGGTTGCTGCTGCTGTTTGAGGTTAGGTAACAATGTTCGGTGTTCTGTGAATATGGACAATATGAACAAGCGTGGTATCAATTGGCCAGAGGAAGACCATGTTTTCTCTAGTCCAAAAAAGAATGAACATTATAGAAAAAAATGCGTGTGGACGAATACAAATATGAGAAAGGTGGAGGCATGGAGAGAAATATATAACGAGTTTGCTGATAATGCGGCTTACTGATGCAGGTCAGCAGGTTGTCTTGATATCCTCATCTTGCATAATACCGAAGTGCTGTTAGGATTGAGTGTCAGGCCTCGGTTATCGTCCCTGACGTACAGGTTAGGACGAATAATTTCTATCAGCTTTCTGGTGTTCGCTTTACCAAACCTGTATCTGATTTTGAAGTTTAGGTCGTCGTACTTGCAATAATTTCTGTTCTTTGTAGATAAGTATTCCTCCGTCGTCTTATTTCACGAATTCTACGTACCATAGCTACATTCATCACTTCATTGTCGCCCATGTTGCAAAGATAGTCCGCCTTTTATCTGTCCCTCGGAGGCGGACCAAAATTTGAGCTGGACCAACGTGTTTGGTCCCAGGACTATCGCTAATCCCGGTTTATGAATAAGAAAATCGATGGTCCACTGTTAGTCCACCGGAATAGCAAGTTAGTCCGGAGCAAGTCCGACTATGAATACGGCCCCTAATTGTAGAAGCAGATAAATGTTCACCATTTTCTCGCAGGCATACTTTATTTCAGTGTTCTTGCGAAGGATTTTCCGTTTCTTATCGTTTTCATGAACTGTATTCATCCCCATATAAATCCAGTACATTAATGTTACTTGCACATTCAGATCATAATATCCATCGCTGCTGGCAATTAGATTTGGGCTGAAAACAGCAGCTCTTAAAGGAAAGCGTTTTCAGTTATGTTCTTGAAGAAAATTCACATACCTAACCGTTTATTCATATTTATTTATTTAAACAGTTTTATTGTTTCCGTTTATTTTACTGTAGTTTCACACATTTACACTATACACAAACATACATGCACAAGGCGGCACTCGAACCCGCGACCCTCTACGCGGCGGAACGCTAGAGACATATGCTCTAGCGACCATAGCAACGAGGTCCGGCATTATTCGGAACTGAATATTTGAAATTTGAATTTTATTGCGCGGTGATTGAGGGACATTGTTTCATTGCACATTTATTGTTTGAAGCAACAAGTGGCAGTTTCGATATACTGGGATTAAGGAAGTTTGGTTTTACAATTGAATCACAACGATCGATCCGATAAGATGTAATAGAAATCAACCGCTCCTGCTAAGTGGGCGAAACTAACCTCTGAATACATCTTAGTCAAGCAAATTTCAAATTTTATAAAAGGGAAGAATCGAAACCAGAGACGATTACACTGAATGTTAATTTCACTCGTTTAACAGGTAATTGTTTGACAATTTTATGAGCGAAATGGAAAAATCTCTCAGTTGAGGGGTGGGATAGGTTAGTTTCATTCTACGGAAATATCTGTGCCTTAATTTTAACTTATCGAAAATATTGATTAAAGTGGAATGTAGGTGGCTCCAGACGCCAAAAAAAACTAATTACATAATGTATCAAACAACGTTAGTAATTCGACAGTATGTTTAATTCTTTAAAGAAAGGTTGAACTAGTTTTCTTAAGTCTGTCAGCAAGTATGTTCCAAAGAGTACGATCCTGTTGCAAACATATAGGAGGGGAGAAAGATACTGTAAAGAAACGCTCTTAGGCTTTTGTTTGTCACAGAAATTCATGATTGTTTATAGTGGCCTACATCCTTTGTCGCAATATAAAACTCTACTTTTAACATTTGTATCATAGTTCCTAAAACAGACTTTTTGTATTTCAACCTTGTTTGTAATCGCTAACTACATGGTCATATTGCGACTGTACACAAAGTAGTTACATTTATTTATTTATTTATTTATTTATTTATTTATTTATTTATTTATTTATTTATTTATTTATTTATTTATTTTCAGTTCAGTATAGTGTTAAATGCACAAAAGAACCACGTCATATGAATTTATACAGTTTAGGAACATAGCTATACAGGTTGTGTGATATAAATAGAATACTAACTTGCTTTAATAAATCCATGCACACTAATAATAATAATTAATAATTAATAATAATAATAATACTAATAATACTTTTACAAGCATTGTTGAAAACAGGCAAGTTGTCAATTATATACAATTAAAGTTGCTGGATATTTTGATATATATATATATATATACAGATATTAGAAGAAACTAAAACTTAGGTGGTTATTCTAAATGTATAATGTCTTGTACACCTAATACAATGTCTAGGTTTTAGTCATAAGTATTTTAAAATAAGAAACTAGCACTCAAACGATAAATTCTGAAGTTGTAGTCTTAGTTTAGAAATTCATCAAGTGAATAAAAAACATTATTAATTAAATATGATTTCAAGAAAAATTTGAATTGTGTTAAGTTACTAGACACTTTAACTTCTGCTGGGAGTTTGTTATATAGCTTGGCTCCCATGTAACTAGGCAACTTGTCACACAGGTGGAGTCTATACATCATAGTAGCGAAATTATTCTTGTTTCTTGTGTTGTGGTTATGAATATCCGAATTTGTTTGCAATGGGATTTATTTTATTATATATAAAATTGTTTTGTAGATGTACAGGCTTGTCAGCGTCATTATTTTTTGCTGACGAAAGGCTTCCCTACATGATTCTTTAGTTTTTAAATGAGATATATATCTAATTGCTCTTTTCTGTAAAGTAAAAATTTTGTGTAAATTTAATTTTGAAATATTGCCCCAGATATCCAGACATAATATCTATGTTAACACAGTAATACACCCTGATGAAATGTTCAAAAAGTTATATGAATATAACATTGGCGTAATATATAACACTAATTATATATAACATTGGTATAATTTATAACTGTTTGGTAGGTTTACAATAAAGTGGAATATTAACGACAGTACAATATTGAGAACAATAGTGATGCACTAAAATTACAACTGAAATAATGAAGCGTCTTTTGTAAATTGTAGAATGTTACTGATCATTTTAGGATCATTAAGTACAGTAGGATCATCAGACAAGAGCTTGTTCTTCGTCCGCCACTTTGTTTATCTGACACATTTAGTGATTTTTTGTAATTTTACGTCCTCCAGCATTAAGTCATATCGGACGGTGAATGAAATGGGTGAAATGATGCTCAAATGTATCCAGGGTCCATGGAGCTTAGAGCTCCCCGACATTCGTCTGTAAGGAGAAGGGAAAACCCCGGAAAAACCTTATCCAGGTAACTCACCCTGACCGAGATTCGAACTCGGGACCTCCTGAACGTGAGGCAGACATGCTACCATCTAACTACCGAGGTGGGTGCCATTTAGGGATGATATGTGCAGTTGTTAAAGCTGTCTGACACATCTCACATATGGGGGTTGGATCCGTGGATATGATGTGTGAATGCGTAATTCTACAATGACCAATTCTTAGTCTAGTTAAAGCCACTTGTTCTTTACGTTTCAGTTGTTTAAGAGGACTTCTTAATATTCCGTTAGTCATTCTATCATGCAGATTAAAGACTTCTATGTCTACTTCAAAATTTAGAAATTATAGTATTGGTGTTTAAAGAGAGGAGGTTTTATCTGACCACTCGTATTATTTTTTTTTTTTAATTTTATTTACGTCCTCCAACGTTAAGTCATATCGGACGATGAATGGAATGGGTGAAATGATGCACAAATGAGCCCAGGGTCCATAGAGTTTAGTTACCCGACATTCGTCTTGATCACTCGTATGTGCAATATAAGGTACTTAAGTTAGTCACATCATTAATACGACCCTGCAAATGAATACGCATTTGGGGCATGTAGTTCAAATGTTGCAATATTAAGAAAACGTAACTCCCTTAACATATTTAGCAGAATGTTTAAACTGTAATTTAATTTGATGTCCATACAGGCCTTATTGGAACCCACAGAAATATTACTGAAGATTGGCTGGTATTCGCATTGACGTAAATTAGCAGGGCAGAACCTTTGGTGCTCTGCCAAACGCTACACATTTTAAAACGAGCACAAAGACAAATTCATAATGAAGGTGTAATTACATCGAGGAGTTGGCACTCCTGCCTCACAAGGCAGTAGTAATCATCATCTTGTTGAGACCATATGGAAACTGTTTGTACAATCTCTTAGCGAACATGTGGTAGAGTTGAAAAGGATGTTAATCCAGAGCTATGGCTACAATCAAGGAGATGTCCATATAAGGTTACGATATTCCC
The DNA here is from genome assembly GCA_030765055.1 of Mantis religiosa. NCBI lineage: Eukaryota > Metazoa > Arthropoda > Insecta > Mantodea > Mantidae > Mantis > Mantis religiosa. The sequence goes on along the minus strand of CM060949.1, from coordinate 31,460,021 downwards.
TCGTTAGTCATTAGGTACCTGGCAGGCAAGGTTTCTTTCGCGATACGAGGTCAATCACTTGCCTTTTCGATCTTAATTTGAAGCATCGATTTGCTCCAGCAAGGCATGGTTTTTACAGCTGCTGATTTAGATTTATCATTGAAGGACTAATATAATATGTAGTTTCCCTTTCCTGCCAAATAAGGCATGGGAATGGAACAAAAATGAAAATGCAACATCTTTAACTATACACCTGGGGTGTATGCTTTCTAAATTCTGAATGCTATTGCAGAGAGAAAGATTATAAAATTGCGTTATATACATTTTTATTTAATTTTAGCCGGTCCATAATTTCTAGAGATAACTGAAAAATTAAATTAGAACTCCTAAGAAGTATTCGTCTCTTTTACTGGACGTAAATCATAAATGTTCGTCATTTGCTTCAAGTATTATTATTACAGTGTTTCAGTTAATGCCAAACTTTTACAAGGTTAAATGCCAGGAAACAGGGAATGGAATAAAACATTGATGGCTCTTCATACGCCTAGACATTCAGACGTTACCACGAAATAACTTGAAAGTATTCAATAGTCGTATTTCGTAAAGCTAAAACCTAAAATTAATTGTAGATGCAAAAATATCAGGAAATATTTTATCTATTTGATTGTCGTAAGGAAACCAGTCACTGGTATCAAATGTGGTATATGAGGAATTAAGGTAAATTTTACAGCAGGGTATGCACCGCTCTCATATTAATTATGCAGTTTTACTTCAGTTATGACGAAAATGCTCTCCTTTCTAGAATTACTGAAATAGCAAACTAGATATATATTACCACATAGCAATAAATTACAACTGTTAAACTGCCATTTTACTAATTTTCATTATCACACAGTAACCTATTTCACTCTTGCTGAGACTTGACGTAACTCTCATTGTCGCTTCATGAATGTGAATTGTTTGTCTTTATCACTTCACTTTCTTCGCTTCGTAACGAGATACGACACAGCCTCTTCTTCCAGATGGTTCACTCGCTGCTGATTGACTCGAGATGTCTCGAATCTCTAGCACTCGTTACACGTCGTCAGAATCCTAATCCACTAGCTCAGTGATCAGCAGCAGCGTACACCCTCGTGCTGCCGTCTCTTACCCGGATGCACGCTAGTGCACTCGAAACTGTTGACGGGTAAGCAGTGGTGCAGTGACGGCTTTTCCGTACTGTCATATACAACTGCTTAGTCACGTTCACAGACAATCGAAGCATACAATATTCTCATGTATTTAAATAAGTATGTTATTTAATTAGCATACCAGTTATTCAGCCGTTTCGTTTAGGAAATTAATAGGCTAACATAAATATATAATATACTCTAGGACAGTCTTATTAATGCTGTGCCATATATACTTAAATAATGAATACATAAAACTAAATATTAATAATTAATAAATACTACGTCTAATAATCATAATAATCATAATCTCAACAGAAAATACAATAACAACCGTACTGTAACTGTCTGCTGGTCTCCCGTAACTGCTCCAGCCTTGTGATTTTTTTATCCCTAATTTGTCGTAATCGCTAGCATGACAAATGTCATAATGGCGCTGGAGATTATATTTTCGTATGGCATTAAGGACCTTATTGCATATTAATCATCGCGCAGCATTATCAAATGGTGTAAAAATATGCCTGCTCCTACGAAGGGTTAAATAACGTAGGGGTAGAAGATCTTCTTGAACATGTAGCCATCTTGTACACAGCGTCCATACACAGGTAACTAACGAGCCTATACTGATCACCCCACAAGCTAACAGGTTGCCTCTATCTCCATCCACCCTTCCCACACTAAAGTGCATTCGCTGTTTTTAATTTTACGTCCTCCAACGTTAAGTCGTATCGGACGGTGAATGAAATGGGTGAAATGATGCTCAATGAGTCCAGGGTCCATTGAGCTTAGAGCTACCCGACATTCGTCTGTAAGGATAAGGGAAAACCCCGGAAAAACCTTATTCAGGTAACTCACCCTGACCGAGTTTCGAACTCGGGACCTCTTGAACATGAGGCAGACATGCTACCATCTACGCTACCGAGGCGGGTACATTCGCTGGTGCATTTCTTACCCAATACCCGTTTTAGCGTATCGTGAAGATCACTGCACTAGCTTGTTGAACAGCGCTTTTCGTCGTACCAGAAACGCACTCGCTTCACTGGCTTGAAAGAGCGTTTATGCAGAGAACTTACACAATTACAGGACGTTCCAGAAGGAGAAACTTCTACAATATTGTAGTTGTCGGCAATAGCGCTAATCATGTTCTCGCTGGGCGAGCGCATTATTTATTCGCTGTTCCAAATGCCCGGCGTGGATCTGCCCACATAAGCATGTCGATTTTCAGCCGTGATATCTCTTGGTTCGAGTAACAATCGTGATCACGGATATTGCTTTCCGGAATAACCTTACGCTAGATCGCGCTAACGGGTAATATTTTGTGCTATCAACGATTTAAACAAATCGCGAGCAAATTATGCGATCCTTCACGTTTTGTTTCTTCAAATTATAATGTAAGCACATCTTAAGCATTTGGAGCAACCATTCAGTTTAAAGGTGAATTCCTGGCCAAATAACATTTTATGCTGCTATTGTGTATAGTTTTTTAGTCTTTTCTTTTGGTTTCATAGTGTTTTTTGTCCAATTTCACACCAAAGAAAGTGAAGAACAATGGATAGAAAGTGATCGAAACTCTGGATCGTTTCAGGTCGCTTTTCCAGCAATTGGTCACACTGTTTGTACAGATTTATTTACAGAAAGATTCCTCCTGGAAATCCACGTTAGAAAACACCATCACTCTATTTTGTCAACACTTAATATATAACCTTACGTAAATAAAATTTCAAATCGTTCCAGCCTGATTGGCTTCAGCTTCTCTCTTCGTTTTTCCATCAACATACGAGAACTTGCTTGTCAGTCACATGCTTGAAAGTGGTTACGTATTAGCGATGTTTCGTCCTTGTTCATCCCAGAAATTCAAAATCAAAGTAATAAGAAATGAGAATTTTCTAGGAAAGAGGGAAATATGAACTAGTTTGGTTATAATTATCACTGCTCTGAATGAATATAAATTTTAACACATTTTGAGATGCCTAAATTTCCTCCGCCTAATTTGAAAATGCAGTCTGGTATTTTGTCTCGTCCTGTAAATATTTTAATTTGTAGACGTTATCTATGCACAAGTAAGATGTCTAACATGCATGCAAATAACCTCAGAAATGTTTAATGTCTAACATCTGTATTATTATTGGTCGAGCTAGTGAGGTATCCACGAGAACGATGCTGAAATGGCAAGAAGAAAAGAATTGCTTCCATGTGTGACATGATATCGTTTAAATTACCGACACTTTCTAATAATTCTGCAAGCAGTTGTACAGATTACCTCATTCCGTTATCAGAATTGTTTTAAAACCCTAACGCTACAGTCCTAAGAGAGGCCGACCAACCCGACTGCCGGCCTCAGGCCCACTTACGCACGGCAGAGGTGGGCGATCATCCAACCGATTCGGGGAGGAGATGTGGTCAGCATTTCGACATCCTCCAGCTGGAAAGTTGGTTTTCGTGACTAGGGCCGCTTACCACTTTCCTTGTGAATCTGAGTGGGCACCGGTCCTATACCCGGGATTTAAAATCCGCACCCCATGGGTGGGATCTATCCCGGGCCGCTTTCCGTGGCCAGGGACCAAGGCATGCTGCCTTAGCCCTCTACACCACGGCGTAGGGCATCGGAATTGTTTTTGTTGGGCAAAATGACTATAAACCGATGCTATAAATAAAGAAAATACAACGTATGAGGCACTTTTTTAGATCTGTGCTGTGTTCCAAAATTAGTAAAAGAATAAATGGAATAAAATGTATTACACTACGCATATGAAACTAATGCCGTTGTAATATTCTCAAATACAACAAGAGTCTAATCATGTTATACTACGGCGTGAGAAACCCTATACCATGGAAGAAATATCGAAGCAATTCCAATGTATAAAACCATGCAGAATAACTCCTAACCGCAGACTGCATACCGGTTTGTGATTGCCCATTTGTCTTTACGCATGATGGAGCACCGTGCTAGAAATGCAACATTGTAATAAAATACTACATCACACACAATAGATTAATGTTATTTTGTTCTTGCAGAACAATTTGGAACACATTCGTTAGAAACCCAAAGAATACCATGGATGAAATGCTGGTGTTCTTTAATAGGAAAAGACTAGGAGTAAAAATGTAACCAATATTTGCGGTTATTTTTGATTTAGATAAATAACGGGGATCAACATGTACAAAGGAATACCCTGAAAGCAAAGTCTCCTCTTCAGTTTCTCTTCGACCAGCATATGTAGGCAGTAGTCCTGTATTCTGCAACAAATGCTGTATCAGATTTTACCTGAAATGAAATTTTTGAAGGCCACTGAACAAGATAAAAAATAAATTTCCAGAAAGATTCATCCACGTGCACGTATTTCTGCCTGTGGACAGCCTAAAACTTGAAAATGGAAAAAACTAACAAATGCAGTACTTAACGACACTGTTAAAGCATTCAGGCGAGTGTCTCCCTAGACATTCACAAGATATAAAAGGGGGCTTTTGATCAGATTCAAGAAGCCTGGTATATCGTAGCCTCTCACCCTAAGTATCTTTTTTTTTTTTTTTTTTTTTTTTTTTTTTTTTTTTTTTTTTTGAGGACTGGGACCAGATAGGAACTTGTTTTTTTTAATACACGTAGACTCTTTGTGCGTGCATGACAGATGACAGCACTGTAGAGTGCAGCGACGAGTTAGGACTGCTTTTGATACTTAAAATGGCGACGTTTTCATTGCAAGAACAGCGTGTAATCATTCGTTTTCTCCATTTTCGTGGTGTGCCACCTACTGTCCCCCACAGGAGAGATAGTCTCCGAGGCCTGATACTCAGGGGGGTTGGCGAAGGTTCCCACACCCTCCCTGGACAGATTTGACACCCCATGTCAGTACAGTTACAGACCATTCAAAAACATTCTGTCGGCTTCTACTTTTGTGAATGAATCTTCTCGGTTTTAGTGTACAGAGTGAATAGGGCTCATGTTTTTTAACGATTATGCTCCTTGTGTAGCATGCGTTCTCTGCCACACACATTCGCTGTCCTTGTCCCACCACTGAGTAAGGCAGCACATACCTTTCAGGGACCTTCTTTGCGTTGCTGGACAGTATTGAAACTCATCGCCAGTTGAGTGAGGCATGTGGTGATGGTACCATGGATGTCTAATGTGCGTTCCTGGGCGCGACAGTTCAATGAAGACAGAACATCGTGTGACAACAAACCAAGACAGTCACGGTCTCGCACCAGCCGGTCTGGCGACATGATCCAGCGAGTGGAGAACGTTGTTTTGGAGGATCGCTGATTAAGCATTTTCAGATCTTCATGCAGGATTGTGTTTACAGATCCCACGGAAATGCTAATTTTGGAGGCGATGTGAGCAACTGTCTTGGTTTGTTGTCACACGATGTTCTGCCGTCATTGAACTGTCGCACCCAGGAACGCACATTAGACACATCCATGGTACCATCACCACATGCCTGACTCAACTGGCGATGAATTTCAATAGGTGTCACACCACGAAAATGGAGAAAACGAATGATTACACGATGTTCTTGCAATGAAAACGTCGCCATTTTAAGTATAAGTAGTTGCCACTTGAGTTCTATGTACAGTACAGCGTTGCCATCTGCGTTGCTATTAAAAAAAAAAAAAAAAAAAAAAACATAAGTTCCTATCTGGTCCTTGTCCTGGAGAAAAAGTGTTATAACTTGAACGCACCTCGTACTGTAAAAATCTGACGTCTATATTATAAGAAGACTAAGGGTTCATGCATACGATGTGAGGTTTGTCTCTGTTTTTACTTCAGAAGATAGCTTTCTGTTTAAGTTAGATGTAACGAATGTTAATTTATGATTACTTTTATGGGCAGTGGTATAAAACTCAAGTGATCTTTAAAGTGTGTTATACTAAGGTAAGGGATGTTCTAAATGTTCACTTAATAAATAATACTGTGTGAGTGATTTCCATCACGAAGCTTATGAAAAGAATGCATTTTAAACCCCTCGGTCACAGTAATACTACAGTTTTCTTTCTGGTTTCTTTCACGCATGATCAGAGCCTTTACTGGTATAGCATGTACTGCAGTCATTTCATGCGGATTGTGAACATGGCGGTTCCGAGCGTGCTCATAGTATATGGGAACGGTGGTGAAAGCTGTACAAGTTTGATATAGGAAAAGCGACAATCAAATGTTTACAAGTGCAATATGCCGCCCATGAAATTCATTTTCCTTGACATCACGAGGAACAACTGAATAACCACTTCAAAAAATGGCAATACCATTCTAAAACTCAGACTAATAATAAGCAATATTTTGGAAATGGCTGATGCTATTAAAATTCCCTTTCCCCCCTTAAAATATCTATATTCACTGTTCAGCCTTCGTCTCTGAAATTTTTTTACCACTTAAACACAATTATGCAAATACGTAAAATATGAAGCTATTAACAGTGAAGCAAATAAATATATACAAAATTATTAATTTGCAACATAAAACTTCACTTTCTTATAAGAAATGATAATTCTTATAAATTCTCCAGTTGAAACAAAGCTGTCGCCATCCTTACAAACACTAGATGTATTACCAAAATCTGAAAACTAAACATTTAAAAACATACTTGACTCTCGGTATTTCAAAATTTATTACGCGATGTTTGTTTTTTAAAATAAATATCTTTCCAAACCATTAAACCTGTCGAACCATTCAATTGTTTTAATAATTTAACTTCTGGATTTTATTTATGGTTAAATGACCAAAAGTGATCTGCTACGCCCGATTTATCAGTTTGTTTGTACCTAATGTTACGAAAATGTTCTTTCGTTCTGGTTTCTAAATTACGTTTTGTCTTTCCAATATAAACCTCATCACAGTCGAGACCATTAATCTGATAAATACCAGATTTTTTATTAGGAATTTTTTCTTTTATAGAGAAATGCAATAAATTTTTAATACCATATTTATTTTTGGGAACAAAAGTTATACCAAACCCTTTAAAAATGTTTTGAAAATGTTTATTAACCCGAAGATGGTAAGTACATTTTTTAAAATTATAATCGTGCTTTTTTTCTAAGCGTAGAAATATCAACAGTTTTTTATATTTGAATTTTTCAATTTTTTTATTTATAAAGTCTTTATTAAAACATTTAATTAAAGCAATTAATTTATAAGAATTATCATTTCTTATAAGTGAAGTTTTAAGTTACAAATTATTATATTTGTACACAATTATGCAAATTTCTTTATAAAATTTAATCTTTTTTTGCTAACAGCGGTCTGATACCAGCACCATAACAGTTCATTTAACCATCGGTCTGTACGGGTTTTCATCATCGACCTCGGAATCAGTAGACAGGACATACAATTTATCTAGGAAATACTATTATTTTTATTTCGTTCCCGTTTATATGTCACAAAGGTTTTGTTAAAAAAAACACATCCCATCCCAAACTACTCTTTACGAGGAACATTTCCCTAAATTTTCGGTTTCCTTAAATTGACTGAATTATAATTATAATACCATGTATTGCCACCTGATCGTCGAAGTAACGACAAAGCCAGCTGGCGGGAGAGAAAGACAGATAGCGTCAAAGCCACGCCCACACGTGAGACTGGTTGGCACTTGCTGAAAGAGGGGGAGACTGAGTGACGTCTGGATGGTTCTCTCTTTTTCTAACTGCGTCGTGAAACTTCGGCAACTTTCGAACAATCCAGTGAGTTCTAGAACAAGAATGGAGGTATAAAATAGCCCCGGCTAGTCAGTGAGAGGCATAGTTCGGCAGGAGCCGAGAGTGTGCAGACAAGCAGTCATTCGAGAGACGAGGTGCAGTGTGGACGTGCGGCAGACGGGACTGAAGATTTCGAACTTGTTTTACGTCATTCTGCTGATATCATAGTTGTACAAGTGACGTTCTACGGAAATAAAGAGCATTTTGAATTTCTGCAAACTCGACTTTTAATTTTACAAACCCACAAAGTCACAATGTTTAAGATAGATGGCAAATTTATGTTGAACGTTCTGAAGTCCTCTTCATTTGAAGGATATTTTGTATAGATTTTGCTACCCGTAAACCCTAAGATAGAGATAAACTTATGGTTCATCAGCCATTTCCAAATGATTCGTTGTTTGAATGTTGAACCACTTGTTACTTTTTGAAGTGTTCATCATTCAAATGTTTCTAGCAATGTTATGGACTTTCATGGCCAGTATATAGGTGTTTTTATTTATTTTTAATTCCTATTTATCAGCAAGCTTTAACTCGAACTTTATAAATGACTGTGCTCATATATTAATAAACATGCATGTTCTCAATCATGTTTCAAAATTATTAGAAGAAAAACAGTTTTTGTGTATATAAACTGAGCAGTTATATTTATTTTGAAACATCCTGTAACAGGATGGTGGAGATCTTAATGTCAAGTGTATAGTTAGAATAGCGTCAGATCTGATGAAGTAAAATAGACGTTATCAGGGAGTTGCTCCATGAAGTTTTCGAGCATCGACTCTCATTGTTTAACCAGAGAATGTAGTCATGTAAGCCCAGCCTCAGAATTAGATCATCACTAAGACCGGTACGCGCCTCCATTAATTATATTGTCTTATATCCTGCATGAATTTACGAGCGGCAGATTTACCGCATTTCCTTCTTGTGGTATTAAGCATGCTCGAGAACATGATTTACTTATACAATAAATGTTCCTCTGGTTTTATTGTGTAGATTTTAGTATGTAACTGAATATTTAAAGTTTAAAGGCACGGAGATTTTAAGGAGTGCGTTATTTACTTTTACTTTGTCTACCATATACCTAGTAGGTAGAGCAGGTATTGTATTCTCAAAATTTGAAGTCGAGATTTCTAGTCAAATATACAGTTACTCCAAAAAGTATTCGTCTAATGTATGATTTTTATGTTTAAGGATGTATGGATAGTGGAAAATCATCAGCATAAATACAGCAGGGACACTGTCTTATTTATTGATTAGTGAAAAAGACAATACAGTAAAGAAACATTTAGTAATTATTTATATGAACATAGTTAAACATTCAAAAGTAAAGATATGCAATATAGGATGCAAAATAAGTATTCGTCTGCATAATGAAAATGGTGTAGAATGTTACGGTTAGTACTTAGTAGGCCTCCCATTCCTCTTTATAATCTCTTGCATTCTCCTTGGCATGGAGTTTACCAAAGATTTTGTTGTTTCCACTGTAATTTTACGCCATTCCTCTAGTAGAGCGTTCTTTAGATCCTTTATATTTGATATCTGATAGTTCCTTATATTTTTGTCCAGTACACTCCACAAATTCTCTATGTGATTCATGTCTGGGGATTGTGGTGGTGTCAGCATCCATCGTGGAGTATTATGCAACAACCATAACCTTGGATCTAGAGCTGTATGTTTTGGATCATTACCTTGTGTGAAAAGATAATCCTCAGAAAGACCCATATTATACACACCTCTGGACAGATGTTTTTAGGATATTTATATAAACCTTATGGTTCATAATACCATCAATAAAACACAAATCCCCCCCCACACCATTTGCACTCATGCAGCCCCAGACAAGTACTGAACCACCTCCATGTTTAACTGAAGCTGTTATATTTTTCTCCTCAAGCTCACAATTCCTTTTTCTCCACACTATTACTCGCTGTTTCGACTTAAAGAGCTCACATTGACTCTCCTCAGTAAATACAACTTTCTTCCAGAAATCAAACCCATCGCATTTATGTTCTTTTGCAAAAGCAACTTGCTTGTTTCTGTGGATTTCACTGATGTAAGGTTTTCTACGGGCTGTTCGACCTCCATACTCAGCTTCATAAAGCACGTTTCTTATAGTTTGTGCTGAAACGGACTTTCCTGTCTGTGTTCGACCTGCAATAGCAAGTTTTGGAGCACTTAGTTTAGGATTTTTTCTTGACTTTTCTAAGTGTTTCACCATCTCGGATAGACGCAGGACGACCGTTTCTTGATTGATTTCGTAAGTTTTGTTCTGAACAAACCCCGTATAGAAATTAATTGTTCTTTCACACTGGCCGTGTGTAGGCTAAATTGTGGAAACGTAGAGTCACACTGAAAAATTCAATGCCATAGCCGGGATTTGAACCACGGATCTTCTGGTTTCCATCCAGCCGCTCTACCATTGAGCTACTATGGCTAACGTGCCGATATGACATTAAATTCTCCAACTGACTCATATTTTCCTGGTAAACCACTTAGGAGTTCTCAAAAACACATGAGACAACTACCATAGTAGTTCAATGGTAGAGCGGCTGGACGGAAACAAGAAGATCCGTCGTTCAAATCCCGGCTATGGCTTTGAATTTTTCAGTGTGACTCTACATTTCCACAAAACCTCGTATGCTTAGTCTTCACTGTACTGGTAATCTTCCAATGGTCTCTCCAATTTAATGGAAATATTTTCCTTTTTAAATAACTCGATACAAATTTCTCTTTTGTAGTTTCTCGGCGTTTTCGACCCATATTACTTAAATAAGTCAACGGCTTTGAAAACAGACGGAACTGTCAAAGACAATGGATGAAACTCAACTGCACAAGAAAACGGAAGAGTTGTGTGGGCGAGGCACCACACCTAGGATCTTGTCTACTAGACGAATACTTAATAATAATAATAATAATAATAATAATAATAATAATAATAATAATAATAATAATAATAATAATAATAATAATAATAATAATAATAATAATAAATTGTGTTTTATTTTTAAATCTAGATATCAAATCGATGTAAGGAAATAGTTATTGTTCGTTTCTTATCTATATTTTTTGATTGTGCTTGTTATATATGTGCTATGATTAGACGAATACTCTTTGGAGTATCTGTATGTTATGACGTCTCCTGAATCTAAAAAAAGCATTTTTAGAGAAAGGAAGGAATGTTCCTGAAAAGCATAATTAAAAAACGAAAGGTCAGTTAGTATCAAACTGCGACACAGTACTTTTTCAAGAAAATCCCCCTTCAAACTACTCTTTATATGGAAAAATTTTTGAAATATTCGATTTTGTCAAACATTCCTCTTTCGATTTTGTTTAAAATACCAGTGTGACAGATATTTACATGAAAGCAGGCCGTATATCATGAACTTAGGAGGAATAACCTGGGAAATACCTTTGTTCCGAAGAAACATACATGGGAACGGTTAAGCGATAGATGAAAACATACTGTACAAAAGATTTTGTCATAAGGCATTTCCGAGATATCCGTTATTAAAATTTTTAATACTTTGTCATCCTTTCACAGTACTTCGATTTTCAGTTGTTTCTGTCGATTAAATATCCCATGCTCGCCCTATTCCTCAGTTGCAAACCATTCCCCATTTACATCAATTTGAACTGTGACACTGCACAAACAGTGCTGTAGTTGAAAGACCAAATTAGCTTACGCTGATTTCATGCACTTTGTGTTTGGAGAGACTGGAAATGTGCTGTCGCGAGTTTACGTGTGAAACGTGATGTAATGTGCTACCTTAATCCTGACTTTCCGACCTCTTTAGGCATGAACGAATGTTGGACACATAAGATCGTTTACGCTTTCTTGACATTTCACTTGAATTACTTAGCGCAGTGGTTCAAGATAATCTTATTTTATTTCTGGCTTTAAGGTATCAAACATTATAGGTACCGAACCCAAGAGCAGCCTAATTCATGTTTTATGTTTAAGGTTGGTATGCAATATCTTTTGGACCGTTAAAGAAATGTTCATGGTGAGCCGTAAGAAACTGGAAAAATACTGAAAATATTTGTACCAGATTCAAAACTAGTTAATTAGCACTTTTCTCAGAAGAAATAGGCGATGTACTTTTGGAAACCTTTCAACTAACATCTTTAATAGAAAGCCGGGAGCAATAAAGCAGTAACCGATAGGAAGAGAAAAGAGGAGTAACGGGAAAAACCGATGCATAGTTGCTGGTTCTGCAGATCATTGTATATCCTTGGGCGCGCCCGCGGACGTCATCTCTTGAGCGCAAACTCGCTACATTCATGACCATCATGACACACATAAGGACAACATAGGCAATTTCTCTTTGTATTAAGGAAGGCGAGAATATTCTGGAGACGGTTTTAAGGCCGTCGTCTTAGTTCGGGAACTGCTTTAATTACAGAAGGGAATGCCTTCTCAAATAAATCAAATTCAGTTACGAATCAAGTCGAATGTCTGAGCTATGTAAGAACGAGGCAAGACTTTCCATACCAACGTCTAGGAACACCAGACAGACGATCAGGTATTGATTCTCATGTTTACAAAGGATATAGGAGGGCCCTTTTTTTTTTTCAACCTCCGATAGGCTATAAATGAAAGATAAGTTCATAGGAAACAATTATTTTATTACCAAAAGTTTTGTGCACTTATGGTTGCTTTTCAACATAACTATCGAAAATATTGAGACATTTGTCGTACCTGTGGACAAGCTTTGCAATACCCTCTGCGAAAAATGTTGCCGCCAATGATTTCAAAGGAGCATTGTCGTTGTTTTGAAGATTCATCTATTGTTGTGACTGTCGCTTTGTTTCCGAGGTGTCGTATTGGATCAAAGTTTCATCTCCAGTAACATTTGATTTTAAAACGTTCTCTCCTTCATCGTGATAACGGTCAAGGGTCAAAACTGACCGCAATCACGATGGAGAGAACTTTTTCAAATCAATTGTTACTAATCTGTTTCATATAGCCTTGCCCCGCTGACATGTATCACTCCGCATACAACTTACCCTCCCCCTCACTCTAATTGGCTAATGCTTTCGCGTCATAGGCCATAGGCGGTGCCTTCCCGTCACATTTAAAACTGCAGTAAACGTCATAATAATTGCCAGGAAGATAGATAAAATCATACAAATAAGAATATAAAGGCTTTCAAAAATACAAGTTTATAATGAAACTGAATGAATGAGCAATGAAATTGAAACAAGTTTATAATGAAAGGCCTTCGGCCTTTTTCACTGGAATTTATTAAAACCAGCACACATACCTTGCAAAAATGTTTGTCTTTCAGTCTTAAAAGTCGTGTCACGCCATACTTTTCGTGTGTCCTTCATTCACCCAAGTTTCGTCAAGGTAGTATATTTTGCGACTTGTATCCCGGTACAACCTGATTGTCCTTAAATAACGTCTTCGCCACACAGCAATATCGCCCCTGGAGTGGTAAGTTTTCCTGTTGTCTCAATTGTCATCATGTCGCGATGTTCTTACGCACCCAACACTCACACCTGTAAGTTCATAGCACAGCTGTTCGACTTCTCTCACTGACAAAGACGGATTCTTCTCTGTGCATGTACCACTTCTTTTTCCGCCGCTTTGTAAAGGTTTTTCCTTGCGATACTTCAGCGAAAAACTGGCGGTAGACTCTGCCATTATACATATAAGTACACGCGGAATGAAGGACCAATAAAATAATTTAGCTCTCGCAATCGGCACAACACGTCTTCGAATGGCGTTATGTGACTAACGCAGTTCAAAACAAGGTCAGTGATAAGTCATATAAACAAATATGTCATCACTACCGCTAAATCACGTGCTATCGTGCCATGTGCTTGAGAGCAAAGGAACCTCCTCTTTACTTCGTTTAAGAATTAACATGCATTTCAGATAAATCAACTCTGTCGCGTAATATATTTAATTCAAACAGTTACGAAAATATAAATTTGACAATTCTCTTCCAACATATAAAGATATATCGCCATGTTAAATAACGAACTAATTTTTACCGTACGACAGTCTATACCACAACAGCAGCAGCCAATGAGAGGTGATTAGGTCACGTGACCGGTAAGAGATGCGGGGCAAGCTTATCTGAAACACGGATTAGAGTTGAAACTTGGATCCAATACGACACCGGGCACACCGGAAACAAAAGGACAATCACAACAATGGATGCATCTTCACAATTTCAATGCTTATTTGAAATAATTGTCTGTCTTTTCGATGATTATGTTGAAAAGTAACCACAGTGTAAAAACTTTTGGTAATAAAATAAAATTGTTTTCTATGAAGTTGTCTTTTATTTATAGCCTATCGGAGGTTGAAAAAAGAAGGCCCTCGTATCTCAGACGAGGTGGTGACATCTAAGCTCTATGGATCTTGGACTTATTTGATCATCATTTCATTCATCGCCGATATGACTTAACGTTGAGGACGTTGATTTAAAAGAAAAAAGAGGCGAAACATTTTTCTACCCTTTAAAGAGATCCCATTATGAACATGAATGGCTAAGAGTTTACCTCCGTGTTTCAGCTGCTGTATGTTAAGGTACTGTGTGGGTAAATTGTGGGGCTTGACGACAGATGAGCAGTGCACCTTGAGCTTTGTTTTGTTTCAGTATGAGATAGCATAATGGACTTATTGAATATGCACCAGGCAATCGTGTTCATATGCATCCAGCGCCCGCCTCGGTAGCGTAGTGGTAGCGTGTCTGCCTCACGTTCAAGAGGTCCCGAGTTCGAATCTCGGTCAGGGTGAGTTACCTGGATAAGTTTTTCCGGGGTTTTCCCTTATCCTGAAAGGCAAATTCTGGTAACTAAGCTCTGTGGACCCTGGGCTCATTTGAGCATCATTTGACCCATTCCATTCATTGTCCGATATGACTTAAAGTTGGAGGACGTAAAATTACAACAACAACAACAAAAATGCGTCCAGCGATTTCAAATTGGCTCTCACAGACAGGGTGTAAAGGCGATTAGCTAAACTTTCTGTTTAGGTTAGGGTTGTTATTTCAACCATATCAAAAGTATGTGGACTGATATTCCCTTCAGGTAAACGAAGAACGACTTTTGGGCACAAGTTCAAAAAGCTTTGGGTATTACATTTTCCTGTCCAAATAAAATATCTTGAACCTTAGGTGATACAAATATCAAACTAAACAAGGCAAACTGATATCCTACATATTCGGTTTAAAAATGGGTAGCAATTTAAAAACTAGTTTAGAACACAATTTGAACGTAGAGATTAATGAACTGGAGTACTCGATGCCCTCTAAACCTCTCGGCCATTAAGATAGCATAACCTTCTTTACAAAGAATTGCTTGTGAGTGAGTGATCTTTGCGTTCTTACTGCAGTCGCTTCATAGGCTGTTCGAGCGTCCACGAATTTCTCCTGTCAATTCAAGATTGGGGATGACTTTAATGGTGTTATCCAGTGATGCATAGGTAAATAGTGTAAAGATAATCGCTTCAATATATAGTGTGAAGAATAATGAAATAAAACTTGGTCAGACGTAAAAAAAGTATCAGTGAAATTAATTTTTAGATTATTGGTGTTAGCTTTATAGGTAATGGCACTTCTGACTCCATCTGAAGCAACTGTGCTGCAAGACATAGTACATTAATCAAGATAGCTGCTAAGTCAGTCTTCCTCTTAACCTTGCAAGAGAATGCAAACGTAGGTACGAATGAAAAGGTCGATTGTAACGTAGGTAACATTAAGCAGTTAACATTGCATGTTTGCTATTGACAAATTATGCATCCTCAAGCCAGAGAATGGGATAAATATACTGATTGGGATATTACAATAACTAGCAGCGATGCAATGGAGAGACTAGCATACGCAGTAATTCTCCCCAAAAATTCGATGTCGAGGTTTCAACGGAAAGAAATGCTTTGAGGCCCCCTAAAATACATTAAACATTTTTCTGTATACATAGTCAACATGAAAAATTCATGGCCGGGATTTCAACCACGGATCTCCTGGTTTCCGTCCAATCGCTCTAACCCATTGAGCTATCATGGCCAACGTGCCGTCCTGACATTAAATTCTCCATTTGACTTGTGTATTTCCCGGTAAACCACTAGGGGCTTTCGCATCCGAGATACACCATTCGTGGCGACTTGCTATTGTAAGTACTTGAGTCCCAGGCTTCATCATTTAACTCTTATTATTTAAGTTAATCGATGGAAACTAATCATTTCTTCAGACTAGCCGTATATAGGTTAAGGTTTTCGATAGTTAACATGAAAAATTCAATGCCTTGGCCGGGATTTGAACCACGGATCTCCCGGTTTCCGACCAATGGGTTATTCTATTTATTTATTGTAATTTTACGTCCTCCAACGTTAAGCCATATCGGACGGTGAATGAAATGGGTGAAATGATGCTCAAATATGTCCAGGGTCCATGGAGCTTACAGCTACCCGACATTCGTCTTTTAGGATAAGGGAAAACCCCAGGAAAAACCTTATCCAGGTAACTCACCCTGACCGAGATTCGAACTCGGGACCTCTTGAACGTCAGGCAGATACGCTACCATCTATGCTACCGAGCAATAGGTTAGAGCGACTGGTTCAAATCCCGGCCGAGGCATTGAATTTTTCATGTTGACTATCTATCGAAAACCTTAGCCTGTATACGGCTAGTGCGAGGAAATAATTTCCATCAATTAACTAACATAATTTTTATCTATCTTTGAATATCATAACTCGAAGACGAAAAGTCAAATATGAAAGTTTAATTAAAGTTCAGCATCTACCAAGGACGTGATACTAGGATTCCTCCTCTCAAATGTATATTCTCAAAAATGGACAATGGACAATCAATATTGTTATGCCAAATGAAATGTTGCATCTTGAATTTTCTGGTTATAATCTCTGAAGTCCTTCATTTTGAATGGCTGTTCCGTAACTAGTCCATAAAAAGCGACAGATAAGACCAAAATCATACATGTCTTGCTAAAGCACATAGTAATTTTTTGTTAACCATTTGGGAGCTATTCGTTGTTATTGCTTTGACTTAGGGCGTCGGTATGTGTACTGGCATGTAAAATAACTCCTTCGGGGAAATTCCAGCATACCGGCGTCGCTGATGTGATCTTGGCAATTGGCAGCGTCGTTAACAAACAAAACATTTTCGTTATTTCATTTGTTACTCTGTCATGCAAAGAGAATGAATGGAATTTCAAAGTCATGGCATAGAAAGATATGACTATCACTTAAGCCTACTGTTTTTTGTTCCTATGTAATGAAACTGTTTCTACAAATTCTATCGTCAGTTATCCTGAAATAGCTGAATTAAGGCTTATAAGAATAGTTCTTGAAAGAGTTACTCTAGTATGTGACTGCAGTACATCCAATTACTTTTTCTCTTGTGAATATGACTTGTGGGATGGGCAATATCCTCTTAGAAAACTGATCAGAGATGAAGCCTGTTCTAGCTGGGCAATGCGAACGTTATCAAAATAAACGTCGGGCCTGTCTGGTCAGTGCACTCTCCTGGGGTATTCGCGCCACACTAAATCTAGCTTTGATCTCATGCCAATCGAAATCTCAAGCTATATAAATCAGGAAGAATTACCAATGCTCTCGTAAAATCGTATTCTTTGGAGCGTGTTTAATGAATGCTATAATATACTTTGTGTTGCATCCGGCATTATGTGGGGAACGCATTTTAAGGCAGCGCTTCCTCCCTCAAAGTTTATTTTCTGGTTAAAAAAAGAAAGTTTCATTTCTGCCGAGACACAGAATAATATGCTTAAATTGAGAAAATATTGGTTTTGAAGTAAATGCAGCCACGCAAGGGTGGATGATGTAAGAGTGAAGTGCATAAAACGCATAAATGAAAATTGTTTAATTATAATCTTAATAAAGAAGTTAAATCCACGTAATAGATGTACTGTATGCCCACAAGAAGGCTAGAGGGGTATGATGGGCACAGGAGCTTGAACTGTTTATCTGCTCTGGTAGCGGATCTGTTAGGAAATGAGTGAATGAGAGTGCATATGAGTCACCCTTATCTGCCAGATCTAATGTTTGTTGCAGAGATAGGTATTATATATAATATAACCTTGTCCCGCCAACATGTATCACTCCGCGTGCAACTACCTTCCCCCTCATCCTAATTGGCTAATGTTTTCGCGCCATAACCATAGGCGGTGCCTTCTCGTCACATTGAAACCTGCAGTAAACGTCATAATAATTGCCAGGAAGATAGTAATAAGAATATGAAGGCATGCAAAAGTAATGAAGTTTATAATGAAACTCAGCAAGTTGAAACTAAATGAGCAATGAAACTAGAACAAGTTTATAATGAAAGGCGTTCGGCCTTTTCCACGGTGATTTTTTTAAACCAGCACACATACCTTGCAAAAATGCTTGTCTTTCAGTCGTTAAAGTCGTGTCACGTCATACTTGTCGTTTGTTCTTCATTCACCCAAGTCTCGTCTAGGTAGTATATTTTGCGACTTGTATCTCGGTACAGTCTGATTGTCCTTAAATAACGTCTTCGCCACACAGCAATATCGCCCCTGGAGTGGTAAGTTTTCTTGTCTCAATTTCATGTCGCGATGTTCCTACACGTCTAACACACCTGTAAGTTCAGGGCACAGCTGTTCGACTTCTCTCACTGACAAAGACGGATTCTTCTCTGTGAGTGCATTAAACACATGCACCACAATTATTTTTTCGCCGCCTTGTAAAGGTTTTCCCTTGCGATGCTTCAGCGAAAAACTGGCGCTAGACTCTGCCATTATACATATAAGTACACGCGCAATAAACGATCAATAAAATAATTTAGTTCCCGCACTCAGCATAGCACACCGTCGAATGGTGATATGACTAATCCAGTTCAAAACAAGGTCAGTGATAAGTCATATAAACAAATATGTCATCACTACCGCTAAATCACGTGCTGTCGTGTCATGTGCTTGAGAGCAAAGGAACCTTCTCTTTACTTCGTTTAAGAATTAACATGCATTTCAGATAAATCAATTCTGTTGCGTAATATATGTCATTAAAACAGTTACGAAAATATAAATTTGACAATTCTCTTCCAACATATAAAGACATATCACCATGTTAAATAACGAACTAATTTTTACCGCACAAATAGTCTGCACCACAACAGCAGCCAATGAGATGTGATAAGGTCACGTGGCCCTTAAGATATACGGCGCAAGATTATGTGAAACAAGGACTAGGTGAGCTATGTGACAACACTTGTGTATTTTAAACGAGACTTCCATCCTTGTCATACTCGGAGGGCAAGCAGACACCCCGAGGAGACAGCAAAAGTGATTACGTTGCACATTCCTCTAGCTTGCCTTCTTGTCCTGGGCAATCGGTACTCCCAACCAGGGCCGTATTCTTAACAAAAAAGTGAGGGGACGCACACCTAAAAATGTTCCAGATGCTGGAGAACCGATCAGAAATCTGCACTTGTAGATTCGCCTTCCTGCTTAGGTTGTCCTCGGCATGCGTACGACCTTTTGGATACTTATTTCATGTAATCCTCAGAGTTCCACATGTGTACTGGAGGTCCGTTAATAGTAAATATGTAAATGTCTCTGAACTTTTATCAGGTATTATAAGAATATGCGTAAAGAATTTGTAAAACGGGGGGTGGGGTGGGGGGAGGTGGGGAATCGGTTGTTTCAAAACTAAAATGAATATTTACGGCTGTATTAAAATGTTGCCAACATTGAATGCATTTTTAAAATGAACGATGTATTTTGTGAATCTAGTTTTTGTCAATTTAGAGAAGTAAAGACATTTTACATTCTCGCTTAATTGACGTAATAAAGCATGTATTATCTGCCCTGGCCTTATGTGGCACGTAGCAAATGCATTTAAACTGCAGCCTTACCGTTCAAACAGTCGTATTGATGTTACCTCGAAACAGATTCTTCCTAAAAACCCACAACCCATCCGACAGTATTCTGAAAAAAGCCGTACGTGCGGTAAAACCCTTAACGGGTGGGCACGCAGCAAAAACCTTCTGGCTTTATACAGCCAGCCAGCACCTCGGTCGGTCGATCGGTCACAGTCGTGATACTTCACTCGGCGGCCTGACGTGTGCGTTTTTGGCAAATGTGCTGATTGTAGAATGTTCTGTGAATGACAATCTTGTCTTGTAATCTTGTGTAAACTTCACTTCCCAATATTTCGAAGACTGCCTCCGTGATCCAGCGGTCAGCAACTTGCATCTCACCCGGAGGTCCTGAGTTGTATCCCAGGCCATAGAATATGGATGGATGTGATAATATGAGTGAGAAAAAATGTTAAAACAATGAAAATGTAACCTAATTTAAAAGAATAAAAATATCATTTTAACTCCAACCTCCCATATGACCATAGAAGTAAAAGGTTGCTTTAAAATTACCCCCCCCCCCGCCCTCCAAAATCAGAAAGAACAATGTAACAAAGCCATCACTTGATTATTTATCTTGCTAAGGATAAAATTTATTCTATAAAATAAACACCTGTTTGTTACACATCTTTACCGGTGAGTCCTTTAATTTTACCAGTTCCTATCAGATTTTATCTACACCAGACAATGTTTTACTATTTGTTGAAGAAATAACTACAGTGATATTAACCGCACCGTATGTGTTTTGTAGTATTCTTTAAACGTATCCTCCGTATCCTACGGCAGGACAGCTGAATATAGAGAAAGAAAAGAACAGCTGGAAGAGGGGAGGTTTTGCTAAAATACTTGTATAACTTACTCTGGACAGATTTGCTCCCCCCAAATTCCTCGTTGTCTTCTTGCCCAAACCGGAACCACTGATCGATACCGAAGATTGCTATCGTACTACCCCGTAACATATTGGTCACGCAACTTCCTTACTAGCAGTGGCGGTTGTTGCTAATTGTCTTTAGAAGGGAAAATACCAATATTCTTTGAATTACATTTTAAATTTTGAGTTATTACCTAACACAATTGTGTAACGTGACGTTACAAAGAATGGAATAATCTAACAACCAAACCCATAGTTGTATTTGAAATATTGCACTAGCAAGTTGCCTTTTATGTTTTTGAACGCCCTGATTCAAATTTATTTTCTGTCAAAATATTCTTAATGACACATGATTTATATTATAATTGGTGCTTCACACTATTCGCGTGAAGGCAGTAAGCTGGAAAACTGAACAGGAATCAATTTAAATATTACGGGGTTCGAACCACGGGTCTTCGGCTCTCCGCGATGCTCTTGCCGGTGAAGGAAATCCCGGTAAACCTTAATTTAAGTACTCCAGATTTATATCAAGGACAGTTTTGCATTGTTACAACACTTTTTCATGTTTGGGTTTTAATTCGTTTTCATTAGGTTTAATTATTTGATATTTTAGAATTTACTCAAACTCGGAAAAATTGAATGCCATTACCGTGACTAAACTCAGCTCATCCTGATGATGCTCTTGCCCATCGAGCTACAATAGTTGAATGCCTATATGTGCATTAAACAATGCCAAATTCTGTTTTAGCGAGATAAGCTGATTAATCAGTTGCACGCATAAGATGTGAAAGCTATAATAGTTTATTAAACGCATCGTGGAAAGCTTTATACCCCTAAATTTTTTAGTGTTTGGTTTCATTGCTATTCATTAACAGTATATTATGCAACGAGACTATAATGGTAGTGATTAAAACCGAGTATTATTATTGAGCGTTCTGATACAGCGCTTTAATTACCATTATAGTAGAGTTTCATTCGATTGTTTATGCTCGATCTTGTATCTAAATTAAAGGTTTCATATCAAACTATTCATTTGTGGTTTGAGTGATAGGTTACAATGGTTACTCCTTTATTTAAAGTTAGACGTAGTACAGAGTACTCAGGCGCAGAAATATTATTTCCCTATAAACAGCTGTTAACGTGTGACAGTGTGGACAAACTGGAACAAATTGAATTTTTTGAAATACAATTTGCAATTAATGCTAATGATAATATGAACAGAACTGACTTTATTTCAAATTTAGATTATTGTAAAATTACTGAAATGAATTTGCGGGAATGAGCTTTGTTGAATAGTTGAAATTGAAGTTAAATTGATGTTAATTTGTGTGCTTTCTTTTTCTACTGATTTTAGTATTGTGTTTGTAATATCAATTTCATTTGGAGGTGTAAGTTCGTTGTCACTGTTACTAGTGTCAGACATTTTGACTTTTTTCTAAACTGGCTCTAGTACTGTTGATCGAAACGAGAATTGATACTTGCGCTTTCACAATGTTACGTGGCCACTTCTGATTGGTCGAATAGCAATACTTTAATGATAGGTGTATTTTAATGAGGCCCATAAAAGACTAAAGTTTGGCATGGTTGAGCATTAAGGTATATAACCATTTACATAGAAAGCGTATGGTTCTTAAACAGTTTTGTGTTCGAGAATAGAAATTCTTAATAATATCGGTTTAATTATTTGGTTTTTAATGGTGTCTAACGCCCGTTCTTGTTACATATGGCTGGAATACGAGCCTCAAATATTAGCGCGGAAACATCTTGCTATCTCGGTTTCATATAACCTTGCCCCGCTGAAATGTATCACTCCGCGTGCAAACTACCTTCCTCCTTATCCTAATTGGCTAATGCTTTCGCTCCGTAGGCCATAGGCGGTGCCTTAGTATATTTTGCGACTTGTATCTCGGTACAGTCTGATTGTCCTTAAATAACGTCTTCGCCACACAGCAATATCGCCTGTTGTCTCAGTTTCATGTCGCGATGTTCCTACGCATCTAACATACCTGTAAGTTCAGGACACAGCTGTTCGACTTCTCTCACTGACAAAGACGGATTCTTCTCTGTGAGTGCATTAAACACATGCACCACAATTATTTTTTCGCCGCTTTGTAAAGGTTTTCCCTTGCGATGCTTCAGCAAAAAACTGGCGCTAGACTCTGCCATTATACATATAATAAATACACGCGCAATAAACGATCAATAAAATAATTTAGTTCCCGCACTCGGCATAGCACACCGTCGAATGGCGATACATGACTAATCCAGTTCAAAACAAGGTCAGTGACAAGTCATATAAACAAATGTCATCACTACCGCTAAATCACGTGCTATCGTGTCATGAGCTTGAGAGCAAAGGAACCTCCTCTTTACTTCGTTTAGAATTAACATGCATTTCAGATAAATCAGCTCTGTTGCGTAATATATTTCATTAAAACAGTTACGAAAATATAAATTTGACAATTCTCTTCCAACATATAAAGACATCACCATGTTAAATAACGAACTAATTTTTACCGCACAACAGTCTGCACCACAACAGCAGGCAATGAGGTGTGATAATGTCACGTGACCGTTAAGAGATACGGGGCAAGCTTATGTGAAACAAAGATTAGGCAGTTTGATGTAAAGAGATCTTGTTATATGTAATCTTGTTATACAGTAATCTTTTTTGTGAAAAAAAATTAGTGTCCTGCGCCGTGGCGTAGTGGGCTGAGGCATGCCTTGGTCCCTTGCAACGGAAAGCGGCCCGGGTTCGATCCCACCCATGGGGTGCGGATTTTAATCCCCAAGTATAGGACCGGTGCCCACCTCTGCCGTGCATAAGTGGGGTTGAGGCTGGCAGTCAGGTTGATACGTTTTACTTACATATATTAGAGGATAGTACTTCAGTTTTTCATTGCTTATTTTCTACACTTACCTTTAAAATATAACCAAAATCGGGCAAATATTCCTGTAATCTGGAAAATTAAAGCTTTCGTTGGATGTATAGCCAAGGTATTGTCCAAATGACTCCTAAATACAATTTTCAAAGTTGACGGTTGAAAACAGTTATTTAGTTCTAATAAAATGAAGCCTTTGTTACCTAAATGTAATTGAGCAGTCTCTTAACTAGGACTAGTGGCTTAGAATTGATAGTAGAAAATAGTACTCAAGTTATTGAATCTCTCGTTGCGTTCCAATGTTTTTCATGAAGGATAAACACGTGTGTCAAAAGCTTTGAAAGAACTTCCGTGCTTGGACTGCTTTCTCCGAACCCATCCATATCTTTAACGGAACTAGGCACGTGGATTCGGCGATAGCCATAGCTGTTCTTTGCTTCCGGCACTATTATCACATAATGTACTTCCGCGTGTGTGACAAGTGATGATCTGGAAACAAAGAATTGATATGTTGAGGTTAATTGCCTGCGGTTTGACTGGTACCCTCAGCTGTGTACATAGGGACAGAGGAGGTTTTAAACGAACGAAACATTTAATAAACGAAGTTACAAACATAGGGGCAAGGTGAGTTTCGTTCGCACAAACATGCTACGGAAACCTTCACTGGCTTTGTCGTAGGCCCCGGTAGAAAGGTTCAAATATGGCCCTGACTGCAGGGACGTATTTAAGGGGGATTCTTGTTTTAGTAATGTTCGGATATTTACTTTGGGGGATATCATAGCTAGCATTATTAACACAAGATTTTATGTTTTCTAAGAGGGATAAACCGTATTTGCCAAAACTCTGGCCGTAATCTTTCTTAGAAAACGCTAGAGGTACTGAGGTCACATTCCTTAGAGCCACATTCACGTAAGAGGAACACGGTAGTATTACAATGTATATCAAACTACTTAAATCCTGTTGTAAATTTCTGGGAGATGAGAGGAGCGAGAGAGAGAGAGAGAGAGAGAGAGAGAGAGAGAGAGAGAGAGAGAGAGGGGGGGGGGGCGCTATGGTGTAAATTGATCAGGAAATGTAATGGTTATTTTATTTGCATACATTTCCTGACCCAAGCAACAACCTAAGTCACTCACCAGAGACTCACTATCGCTTTCTCTCCCCTCCCTCCCAGACGTTTAAGGCAAGGCTACACTGAAAATTGCAACTTCTATAATAATAAAACTGTCATTAAGAAAATTTAGCCAATTTTAAACTTGCATGCAAATTTCCATGTTGCTACACCAATAATTAATTATTAATTATTTTTGTCAAAATATTGTAAAAATTAAAAATGTTCTACGCATCAAAAAATGTGATCTTTTAAGTTTGTTTCCGGCTAGTACAGAGAAATTTTAAAAGACCCACATTCTTATTTTTTCTAATATTCTTGTAGCATTTGTTCTAAAACATGTCCCATGTGTTAGCTTTCAAAGTTTTGAAAATATTAACTTTTTTTATTCCTTAACACCTTATAATTTTCAAAACATTAGCAAAAAAGGGGAAATGTGAAGTTTCTTATTTACATATTATGGAGCTATCCTGTAAGTTTCACCACTTTGAAATGAAAAACTTTGACGCGTATTTTGTATACTGAAAAGTGTTAGAAACAAAGTTTCTCAGAAAATTAACTTTACAGCAATGATTGTTACTTTTAACGATTGTTAAAGGTATTTTTAAATTGTTACGTGATCGCCTAAAATGGTGCAAATGGTAAAAATAGCATGTCATCTATTACTGCATACCCTAAGCTACCAAATATGCCAAAAAAAAAGAAAATTTCATGATTTTCAACATTTTCGGTGAATTTTCAGTGTAACCTTGCCTTAAATAAGGATTAGAGTAATCTTACATACATTAGACATTCCGTTCTTTTGCCAATAATCAGAGGATTTTGCAGTTTGTACGTAAAAGACCTAATTTTAATATTTGATGAGGAATGAGAGTTGGAAACACGACTCGCAGTTTCTTAAAAACATAACTGGTATAAACGCTGCATCTTTATTACAGCAAGTGAAACATGACTTCATTACAGAGAATTGCACAAGAGCGCAACGAGGGTGTAAAACCAATTTAAATTCATCTCGGGATGAAAGCGCAGTGTAATGAAGCGTGTATATTGCACATAATTAACGGTGCAGGAATTCGTTGCATAATTCAGACGGCTTTTCACAGAAATTGTAACTAAAGCACTGAAGATCTTTCATATACTCTGGTATCTCAGAGTTTATTAATGATTTGTTATTGTTGTGTTGATGGATAACTTCAGAATGGCGTGGAATATGTATCACACGATATTAATTGGTCGACTTTTATTGCATTTGCCAATTCTCAGGATGAATAAACATTTGTTTAATTAAACACATTTGTGTTAAATGTGCCTTTAATGTGACTCTTGACCTTTTTTGAAACAAACTTCTCGCCGGATGCGGCCAAACTATTGCTTCTCTGCAGCCTTGTTTTTCTACCTCTACTTCTTAATATCGTATACCAGTGAAATAGTATTCAGAAATACACATTTTAAGAACAGATAAGTGTGTGCGCGCTTGTTCGTACGCACGCGCTTCATCAAAAAGTTTTAAGTAGAATTCTCAAATTAAGCATTTTGGGCATAGCTGTACCCACTTAGTGCAAAATAAACAGCTGTTCACAATTCATTGTTATGAGCCCATTTGGGAAAGAAAAAGAATCAATTCTAACAAGTTTTGTAGCATGGCAAATCGGCTTACAATATAACAAATGTCGTTACATATATGTAAATTTCAGTTGCTCTACGCACGTCCGTTCCCCCCCCCCCCCGTATAGTAGTAACTTTGCCAGTTATACACAAATCATTGAGAATCAAGAGGACTTCACAGAACATTTACAGACAATTCAAAGATTCTGTTGTGTGAACCTTTTTTTTTTTTTTTTTTTTTTTTAATTTACGTCCTTTAACTTTTTAAGTCATATCGGACGATGAATGGAATAGGTGAAATGATGCTCAAATGGCCCCAGGGTCCATGCTACGTTCTTAATACCCGACATTCGTCTTTTAGGATAAGGGAAGACCCCGGAAAAAACCGTATCCAGGTAACTCACCGTGACCGAGATTCGAACTTGGGACCTCCTGAAGTGAGGCAGACATGCTACCATCTACGCTACCGAGATGGGCATGTGTGAACTTAAATTTGATATCTGACTTTTTTTTTTCGAGTTCTACAATACACGCGCGCGAAAAGGATGTTTCTAAAAATGTCTTTTTTAGAATTCAAAATGTGGTTTTGTTAAAGTCTCGGTATAGAACAACAGGTTGGAATGCAGTACTACCTCGAATGTGGTAGAAAAAGAAAAAAAAATTAGATTAGACTGTCAGTGTTAATTAGTTTTTGAATTCAGTCCATATTGCAAGTTTGTCATATTCTCTCGTATGAATTAAGTAATATAATTTACTTGCATTTCGGAAAGCAAGTTTAAAATGTCCAATTTTTGGTTGTACAATTTTTGAGCCCCTAGAGTGTATAAATTGCAGCATACAGTGCGTACCTCTGAAATTGGTTGCGAATCTGAAAGGGTAAAAATATTAAAAAATTGGACATTTTGCCTTTTACCATATTTACACTCTATACTTTAATTTGGTGCCTTTTGTGTACTAATATCGGCAAATGTACCACTCTATGTGGCTTTGAAACACTATGGAGCATAGTAGGTACTGTATGCACATTCAAATTTTTATTCTTTTTAAGGACAATTGATAGTAATTTTGGATGAAAATATACATAGATTGTTTGCTTAATATTAATCTACATAGTTTGGAGA
Organism: Mantis religiosa; assembly: GCA_030765055.1. NCBI lineage: Eukaryota > Metazoa > Arthropoda > Insecta > Mantodea > Mantidae > Mantis > Mantis religiosa. Next base: position 31,432,744 of record CM060949.1, on the reverse strand, counting down.
ACATGTCCATTATAAGTTTTTGTGCATTTGTAGCAATTAAGTGTATTTAAATAAGGTTTTAAATATGGCGGCCAGGCTATCACGCCCCCCTTTTTACTTTGCATTTTCTCTTCTGCTTATAACAAGCAGAATTATTTAGGGGGTGGGGACTCCAAAGGTTTTCTAAGGGTGCAAGAAGCCAATGTATATGGACAAAGGGGTCCAAGTGTAAAAGCTAGAGTGTGTTGGACACGTACAAAAAAGAATGGGCAGAAGACTTAGAGTAAAGAGAAATAATATGAAAGGGTACATGGTCGTACTCAAAACCCAAACGAGAGCTTCAATCACCTAATCTGGGAAAGAGTTCCAAAATCTGTTTGTATTAAATTTGGTGCTTTTTTTTTGTATGTGTAATTTACGTCCTCCAATGTCATATCGGACGCTGAATGAATTGGGTGAAATGATGCTCAAATGAGTCCAGAGCCCATGGAGCTTAGTTACCCGACATTCGTCTGTTTAGGATAAGGGAAAACCCCAGAAAAAACCTTATCTAGGTAACTCAACCTGACCTAGATTCGAACTCGGGACCTCTTGAACGTGAGGCAGACATGCTACCATCTACACTACCGAGGCGGGCTTAAATTTGGTGTGATGGGTGCTGTGATATGCTTTATTGGTGGTGCTACAAAAAGGGGAACTGTATTTAGGAAAACTGGACTGGAACCAGGTTTTAATTTTGACGTACCTTTGCAAACATTGATGTTTCAAGAGTAAAAGAAGCAGAAAAACAAATGCAGGAAGTGTCTAAGGAAGCAAGAATTAGGATGAGAGATGAAAAGAGGAGGAGAGAGGATGCTGAGGCAACTGGAGTGAGGACTATGGACCAGGAATGTTTTGAATTTTGAGTATGTTACATAAAAGCACAACATTATCTTCTTTTGCCATTTATTCTAACTTGTTTTTTTAAAACTTTATGTATACTTTTCTGGAAAACTATAATAGATAGAGCTTTGAATTTTTCTTGTGCATATGAAGAATATACTGTTTTAAACGGTGGTGAAAGCTTCATATGTTACTTTCATGAAACTCCTCTAAACATATTTTCATATATAAACAATTAAAAATAGAGTACATTATTATTTATTCTTCAAAATTCTATTGATTGTAAAGTGATTACAAAGTTTGAAATGTTACTTCAAATGTTTAGCAGAAAAGGGCATCTAAAGAAAAACGTGTGAGAAAATTTTTGAAAATGTTGTGATTATTGAAATATCAACAGAGAAAAAATTATTAACTTTGATTTGATTATGGTTTCTGAATTAGAAGGGACTGATAAATAAGTGGTAAAAGTTTAATTGTGATAGATTGCATAGCTTTCAAGAAACACTAGCATATATTGCATTGAAATTCTACATGGAAATTGCTACTGACACTACCAAGTGCCCTTAAACAGTTTTTGGTCATTTCCATTACTTAATCCACGTGCCAAAATTACGTGTCAGATTACTAACTTCTAATTTTCAGCAAACTTTTATAAAAATTTAAAACTCTAACGTAGTCAATTTTGAAATGGGATTATCACATTACTTCTTATTAAATATTTTGATAATCTGATATTCATAAAATTGGAAAATGCCAACATGTAAATTGTTCATCCTTTTCTAGCATATATTGATTTGAATTTTTGTGTGTTTCGTATGATTGTTAAAGGCAAAATAAAATCCTTAATAGGATGCAGAAACTAGCAGGATGTTAATACAATTAAAATAATTAAATATAGAAGATTCGCACGTCGGAAGGAAAGGGATTGAAATTTTGTGTGCTCATTGCATAACTTGAACATACTATAAGACAAAATTCAGGACGCTCAGATGGAAATTGTGGATTGTTTGGGCTTTTCGCAGGTGCATTGCCTTAAGCATGACTTCTGTAAACAAACTGTACTGGGAGGTCAAGTCCTTAGTAAGAGTTGCACACAGCAAAGCACTTTACAGGCTCCGAAGCTTCACTCTCCATTTTCCAATCTTGGTTCGTAATGCAATTTAAAAGTAACACAGAACAAGAAGCGGTTCGAACTGATTCAAAGTGTGCCCTTTGCATTCCGTTTTGAGAGTGCTTATACATGTCCGATTTGTATATAAAAAGAGGGGAAAGCCTTAGAAGGGTGGGAACAAGAAGAAGAAATCGTTAATGAAAGCGGTGGTAGGATAGCCGAAAGCGACAATCCGTTAAAGGAAAGCACAAAGACGAGAAAAGCGCAGCAGCTTGTGGTGCATCTCCCTTACCACAACAGAAATCTGGCACCTTTTAATGATTCGGATGGCTTCCCTACCATTTCCCCCTTTGTTAACACCCCATACCATACTGCCAACAGAGACAAATCGCGTACAATACAGATCGATAACATGCGGCTATCATGGTAAATAATCCCACAGAGTGCGCCACGTGCCAGAGCTGCAGTGCTGTTGACCTCTGGTGGAAAATCACGTTATTAGTAATAGCGGCTCGGAGAATTATGTAGGATTATTTAAATCTCTTTAAATACCTTTTCACTCGTGGAAAATTAACTTGGGGTATAGATAGTTTTACCGGATGTGGTTACACCCTTTTTATTTTCTGTAATACAGATTTGGGAATATTTTTTTCTGTATTACAGTAGGGGGAAGTATTGTATTCCACCTGAAGTACTTCAACGGAAAAGTATCTTTTGAGGCCTCATGAACTTCCCACAAAACATTTTTCACAAATTCTCACGCTCACCCAACCCAAATTACTCTTTATATGGAATCATTTTCAGAAACTTTGATTCTTTCAAAAATGGCTCAAACGAATTTAACATGTATATCTTAAATTTTCTGGAAATAGCCTTTGAAGTTCAGTCTAGATATGTTTTGCACAACTATGATTTGTAAGAGATATATAAAATCTACGTTTCGTTAAAGCATTAATTTGTCTTTTGTTTTGAAGATAACCAGTTTTAGAGGTGTTCCTTGTTTTTGGTATACATATTTTAATACTTATATTTTTCTCAAATAGATCGTTTTTGTTCTCGTCATGCAAAGAAAGAATTTTAAATAGATCAGAGCGATGGCTCTTTAAAGATCTAAATTATCGCCTACTTTATTCTTCTACTCCTTTTGTACCAAACATTTATGTCGAGTAACATGAATTACAATAAGCGCTCTCAAGCAGGCACTTATTTAGAAGTAAATTTCCGCGGGAGCGGGGTCCAAAAATTCACTTTGAATTATCAGCTTTTAATAAATAATTAATCAGGGATGTGTTTTTATCGTGTTAGTAAAAAGTAAAAACACATGTAATATATTATATTCATATGACTTTCTCCACCCAAGCTTCTAGAAATTTTTCTTAGAAAAGTTTGTTTTTGTCTTACTTCTTCGGATAAAGTCTGTAGAAAGGCCTTGCACGTTGCACATTTTCTGTTCTTATACCTGAGATAAAGTGATATAAGAAGCAATCAGATATTTAAAAAGCGAACTACTGATTGATGCATTTGAAGTATTAGTTCTCCTTGAATGAAAAAGGGAATAGGAACTTGGAGGTTAAAAATTACATACTTCTAAGTATCTGGGAATTCTAATCAACAAATTATAATACATCGCAATTGGTTAACTTTGTAATACATTATTGTAATTGACATTATTTGTGTATTTTAACGAGTTCTACAGCAGCTGTGCCGTAACTTTTCGTTTATCTCTTAAATAACTTCATGTCTGCCTTACAGTGAATAGAGACGTTAAGATGAGAAGCTTAAATAAACTTTTTCGATTTATATTAAACTAAGTTTTATTTCAACTATTTATTGAAAGTTTAAAATAATTCATTTGGGGGGTCCGGACCCCCTGGACTCCCCTTAAATACGTCCCTACTTTCAAGAATAGTTAGCATAACAGCGAGCAGAAAAAAATCATAACTGCACAAAAATTTCTTTTATGGTATACTTGGCTTCAGAAAACGCTTTTAAATAAAGTAACAGATACAGAAGAAAGTGTTTGTCTATAATGCAATAATAAAACATAAGTTCTACCATCACAGAAATTGTCATTTGGATTGCGTATTTGAACAAAGTGGCTCGCCGAGCTGCTTGTTCTTCCAAACCATTGATACCCAAACTTGTGCGAAAGAGAGGGCGAATTTGCTTCCACGTACTGTTCACCGAGCTGAAACGCTATCACGGGACTCAAAAATAAGCCTAATGCTTGGTTGCCTGAGTAAGGGAGAGGGAAATGTTTCATTCATAAAGCGAAGGAGGTAGGGTAGAGCGACAAGGTGACGCTTTTCTCATAAGAGAAAAGCTTGGGCATCACTGCTTTAGATTTTAACATCAAGCAGAAGTCGCGCTGGTCTGTCAGCTGTGGAATTGCTCTGTGAAGAATTGTTTCCAAAGCGATCGAATCAAGTAAAACTGCATAATAATGATTTCGCATTAATGAAAAGTTCACATTCTACTTAAACTCGAATTTTTCCTTTGGCGTAGATTGTCTTAGCTACAAGTACATTTATACATTCGGATTCCACACTAGCACTTCCATTTTTACTGCAGAGCTTTATGCAATATACCGGGCCATTTTACACGTACGTCGACGAAAGTTGGGGAACTGCTTAATCCTGAGTGATTCCCTCAGTGCACTACAAAGCCTACGGCAGCTGTACAACTACCACCCTATTGTGTAGCGTATACAGGATGCCCTCCACGATTTATACGCTTCTGGCGTTGACGTGGTGTGTGCATGGATCCCTGGTCACGTAGGCTTGCGGGGGAATGAAATGGCGGATTTGGCAGCCAAGACGGCTACCATGAAGCCCAGGGTTCGAGTACCATCTGTGACATCGGAAGATTTTAGGGCCGTATTGCGGAGAGCTGTGCAAACCTGCTGGCAGGAAGAGTGGTCCGCTCTCCGCAATAATAAACTTAGATCTGTCAAAGAACTTCCGATTCCCTGGGTTACCTCCTGTCGGTCTTCTCGTCGCGAGGAGGTGAGTTTGGCTCGGTTACGAATTGGGCACTGCTTTTTTTCTCATAGTTTTCTTTTTATAAAGGAGCCTGCTCCACTGTGTCCGTTTTGCAATGAATCGTTATCTGTCCGACACGTGCTGCTAGAGTGTTTTCACCTAGCAGACTTTAGGACGTCACTGCAGCTGCCGGCCAGCTTTGCAGAAATGCTAGCGGACGATGACACAGTAGTGCAGAAGATTTTTGGATTCTTTTCGAGGTTAGGCTTTAGGATTTAGTGAATGAAATATTTAGTAGGTTTTCATTGATTTTTCTTTTATTTTCGTTTAGTTTTAATAGGTTTATTTACAGCTGTATAGTTTTTTAGAAATTTTATATCTGGCTTTTACCATGACAAGTTTTTTAAAGGGTGCTGATGACCGCCGTCTTTGAGCGCCCTTATACACATCATCATCATCATCATCATCATCATCATCATCATACAAGTACATTTTTGTCTCGTCGCTTTCTTGTTAGAACTGTGTAATAAGCATTACGAAGCAATTAAAAGATTACAAATGGTATGTTATACCTGCTATGAAGCCAGTATTAGAGGTGGCCCTTACAATCAAGTAAGTTAAGACAATAAGTGGGTTGAAGGTTATCTCTACTTTTGAACTCTAGACTTTGAGTATAATAGTGTACTATAGTACGCCTGTTCTTAGTACCTACATATGGCACAACTGACAGACCCACTACCTTAGTACCTACATATGGCACAACTGACAGACCCACTACCTTAGTACCTACATATGGCACAACTGACAGACCCACTACCTTAGTACCTACATGGCACAACTGACAGACCCACTACCTTAGTACCTACATGGCACAACTGACAGACCCACTACCTTAGTACCTACATATGGCACAACTGACAGACCCACTACCTTAGTACCTACATATGGCACAACTGACAGACCCACTACCTTAGTACCTACATGGCACAACTGACAGACCCACTACCTTAGTACCTACATATGGCACAACTGACAGACCCACTACCTTAGTACCTACATATGGCACAACTGACAGACCCACTACCTTAGTACCTACATGTGGCACAACTGACAGACCCACTACCTTAGTACTTACATATGTCACAACTGACAGACCCACTACCTTAGTACCTACATATGGCACAACTGACAGACCCACTACCTTAGTACCTACATATGGCACAACTGACAGACCCACTACCTTAGTACTTACATGTGGCACAACTGACAGACCCACTACCTTAGTACCTACATATGTCACAACTGACAGACCCACTACCTTAGTACTTACATGTGGCACAACTGACAGACCCACTACCTTAGTACCTACATGTGGCACAACTGACAGACCCACTACCTTAGTACCTACATATGTCACAACTGACAGACCCACTACCTTAGTACTTACATGTGGCACAACTGACAGACCCACTACCTTAGTACCTACATATGGCACAACTGACAGACCCACTACCTTAGTACCTACATATGGCACAACTGACAGACCCACTACCTTAGTACCTACATGTGGCACAACTGACAGACCCACTACCTTAGTACTTACATATGTCACAACAGACCCACTATTGGCACAGAAGTTGTAGGCACTGAAGAACGGACATAAAGTGTGGTTTAACGCTCACAGAATTATAGGCAAAAGCGTTGTAATTAACAAAATCACTCCATCTCCAAAGGGTCACGAAAGACTGCAACCATTAGCTGTTTAAATTTTATAACTGACATGTCTTTTTAAAGAGTATTATTTTTTATTAGTTGGTCACTCAACGGACAGGCGCTATACAGACGTGTTAAGAAACAACAACAAAATGAAACGCAAATTCATGAGACCTATATAGTGCAGGTGCAGAATATAACAAAGAGAATAAAATAAAATCATCTTGAGGTCAAGTAAGGAATAAGGTAATCCACAAATAGGTCCCTCAGTAACACTGTAAACACAGTGCGATGGTGTGCCGAAGTGTGGAAGTAATCTTCTGCATATAAGTCTTCTTAGGTAAAAGAAAGGCCTGTAGGTCTTAATCGAAAGAAAGGAACTCGACTCCAGGAATATTGCGAGGTTACGGAAGAACCACAAATTTGAAGGGAAATACCCTTTATTGTTATATTAAGCGCAAATATATCCACATTTTCTTAGCGAACTTGAGTGCAACTTTGATCCCAGTTTGCTTCTGTTTTGCCCTAGTAGACAGTTCCAGAAGGCAGCACGTCGCAGAACTTAATTTTCTAAATGGCAGGTAGGAAGCCAGGAAAGTCTCCGGGGTCTGAGATGCAGGGGGATTGCAGAAGGTTCCCACACCCTCCCTGGACAGGTTTATGACACCCCATGTCAGTTCAGTTACAGATCATTCAAAAACATTCTGACGGCTTCTACTTTTGTGAATAAATCTTCTCAGTTTTAGTGTACTGAGTGAATAATGCGTATGTTTTTTAAACGGTTCTACTCCGTATGTAGCATGCGTTCTGTCACACATTCGCTGTCCTTGTCCCACTGTATAAGGGAGCACATTCCTTTCAGGGACCTTCTTTGCGTTGCTGTACAGTATAAACAGCCTCACTAGCGAGATTATCCAAGAGTGGTGCAGTTGAGGGGTTACCCTTTTTTGGTCCCTATCGTGATGGGGAGGGAACAGTTGCATAAAGGAGACAGAAGGAAGACACATTAACTGTTCCAGACTTAACTTGGAAAGATTAAATTGTAAATTTGAATTTCGGTTCGTAACATTCTCGGTTACTGCGAAAGTGTTTGCTTTTATATTTTTTTATTGACATCTCGGATTTTCTGTGTGTCCAAAATAAACCAGAAAAAGCAAAGTTTGAATCTCAATGTAAACACATAAATTATTTAAACATAAAGCGACATGTAGTGATGTAAAATTGTTCGCAAAGAGAAGAAACTATCAGTTTAATGAACTAATGTTTATGCAGAAAACGAGTGTTTTTCCAACTGGGCACTGGAGAGTAGTCTGAAGGCGCACCTGAGGCTCCTGTCGCCCGCAAACAATGCATTACAATGGTTTGTAGCTCGCAACTGCATCATATGAGTAAACAAACAAGTTTTACTGAAACCATTGCTTAGTTGTTTCGTTTTATTTACGAGTCTTAAACGTTCTAAGTTACGAGTGTTAAATTTATTTCGTTCCTGTGCACATAACTTTTTAGAGTTTAAGATAGGAATGTTGGCTATTCTGCAGTCTTCCATAAACCCTCGAAACAATACACATTACCACAAAGGATTCCGTGTACGACATACATGTGGTGATCTCTAGTTTGGACGTTAGAAGGCGTTTTGAAACAATTTTCCGGGTTACCTATATTTTTTTAACGGAATGTCCAGTTTTTGAGCAGATGTCGCTAAATGGTGGTCTTAATTTTTACAGCAAGACTGATATCGCGCATATCGCTGATAAGTAATTAAATTTAATTCAGGAATTTGTTCAAGATAACGATAATCGCTAAAGGAAATCGACACTCGCGATTAAATGTGTGCTTTTTTATGTATGGAGGAACTTGAGAAATTATGCAGCATATCCCCATATTGGAAGAAATAAAAGAAAACATCAAGCGAGAATTTCACCGTTTCGGATATTGTAAATAGAAATTTCCAGAGAAGATGCCAGAAACGGTAGATAGAGGACATGTTGAACATCCCTTATGATTATGTGTACATGTAATTTACATCTAAGAAGGGGAAATGGTTCCAAGAATATTATCCCTTTTTCGACAGAAGACGGAACCGAAATAACCGGCGCGCTATACTCCGAATGATTAGGTAGGGACAGTTCGAAACATTTTCGAGGTTAACTGCCCGCGCAACGGGCGAGTATTGTAGCCTGACACGTGGTGGAGGCGCCGGGTACATCTCTCCCGTTCAGTGAGTGTGTATAATGTGAATAGTGCAGCCATGTGATGCAAGATTGAGCAAGAAACTTAAGATGTAAGCGCTATGACTGATTTCTAAGTAGTGTTGCATTTTATTAAATAGTCAGATTGTGAAAACTATATATTTCTTGTCTTTTGCTATCTGTAAACCTCTCGTTAGCGAAGCAACGTCCTATATCAGGTCTGTCAAAGGTGGGTTCTCGGCGAAGCCCCATCCTAGAGCCTGACAGAATTGCCCGAATCCCCTAAAAGGGCACCTGTCTTATTTTTGTGTATAGTTTCTTCTTCTGACTGACAAATCTAACATTCCATTATATCCTTTAGAAGGAGTTTGTCTATCGTATAAGAACTGTAGTCGACGGTCATAAAGTAGTAGCTATTTTACCTAGGAGGCCTTGTCCCTGAGAAACTACAGGTAGTCCGCAAACAAACTGCGGTCGGTGTACGCATGCGCGAGGAGAGACTTCTCTCCTTCTACACCATCCAAGCATCACGTGACTCCCACCCCTCCCTTCCTGCATGCGACAGAGCGCAAACAATACGAAATGCATGTATTTTAATGTTGTTTTTATTTCCAAAATTAACAGAAAATAATTACCTTGGATATGACCTCACAATTGATCAATAAATAGATAGAAACATAGTTTCTTTAAACCCTGAGGAACAAAGCAGTGATTCGGCAGAAAATCAAAGAGTGAATGTAACAGTGAATGCGAAAGTGAGTTAGATAACCAGTGCAGCCCGCGCGATGTAGGAGAGGCAACCTAAAATAACGGGGGAGGGGAAAGCTAGAGGACTCCAGTGGTGGAGAGCCACGCCCCCAGCTGCATTTTGTTCGCAGTCTAGTTACAAGTTCTATTTTAAGAGAGAACGGTATGTATTTGGGACACAAGGCCCTTCGAAAATGCAAGTCTTTAAATAGAATACTGTAAATAATGACCCTTAGTTCACAATTTTTAATAACTTCTGAATTTTTCAAGACAAAATTTTCTCTTTGATATCCAGCGTCAGGGCGCCGGGGTAGCGCAGTGGTTTCTTTCGCGATTCTCGTACTGAAGGCCCAGTTCGATACCCGGCTCTGGGGTGTCGATTTTAAGTCAGCCCTATCCGCGCATTCACTTCTGTTCTAGCTCATGTGAAGTTTCCCCTATGCCCAACGTGGTTCGGAGTCCACGGTATAAACTAAGTCCACTCGCCTCACCGCCATCTCCGCTATGACCCTATCATTGGAGATAATGGACACCGCCCTCTGGGTGCCTCCACTGAGAAATGGGTCTGGTCATCTCGTGGTGGGGCGAGGTTACCCCGAAGACCGTAGTTGCCATATGGGGAGTGCTGGTATACACTCACACACACACACACACACACACACACACACACACACACACACACACACACACACACACACACACACACACACACACACACATCCAGCGTCATGGAGATAATTAAATTTTCGATATTGAAAAGTTATGCTTTACTTTACTTGTAACTCTAATATAAAGTTACAGCAAACTAACAGTATTACTCCATGGTTTAAACACTAAAGTTGGTGCATTTTCAAGAATGAAGCTGGGAATGCATGTACACCCGCTATTCTACATAAAATTTGCAGAAGAGACTCTTCCTCCTTGGCCCTGGCAGCTATGGTAGCTTCAGTCATTATCTCTTTGGATGTGTCAACCAAAATGTTTAAAACCTATCTTAAACTTTATAATACTAGTGATGCTATTAATATGATGTAGCTAAAATCTTCACAATTGTATTTTAACACCTAAGAAAATGTAGAACAAAAGTCTAAATTTAGTTTACTTACTCATTCTAATATTTCTTCAAAGTAAAAATTAACATGCAAATGAAGTTTTCATTCAATGTGTCTTCAAACAAAAGCAAGAAGATAAAGCATTTGAAAAGTAGTTCGCCGAATGTTTTGATAGAAGCAGTACACTGGAGATGGTTTACCCGTGTTTTTAAGCTGTGCATGCGCTTGTATATCGAATTTTCTTTTGTAGCTAGCTACTGTTATTGGAGAACTCGAGGACCCTAGAGTTCGGAACAAATGGCAAATGCATTATTGCTTTCCGGGAAACATTCTAGAAATTGAAACTTTTGATACTCTCGTTGAAGAAAGCTCAAAACTAGCAGTTTGCACATTCGGGGACGTCACGTATTCGTTGACATCTTTTGTCATCAGATGTGGGATTTTTATGCAAGTATAAATTTAGTTTGTTTTTACACTCCTGGGAATTTTTTTTCTTCAGTGATTCATATTCTTCTGTGCTTATATGTAAAACTTTGTGGTGCATATAAGTGCATATTTCCAATGTTAACTCCGTATTTCATTTTTCTTGTTTGGAGCATATATTATGTGGACTTTTAGATGTTAAAATGGATACTTAGTGACAGATTAATAAAATGTTGACTATGGAGACACACCTTTCACACATTCAGAGCTACTTGAAGGTGCTCTTTAAATTATGCAGGAAGACTAAGCGTTAAATCGTGCAGTGTTTTAGAAGGAAATTCTGACATTTAAGGTTTTGCGTTCAAGATGGAAAAGTAGTTTTCCCGAAGAAATTCCTCCTGAGTCAGTAAGTGCTTTGAAATGTTACCCATTCACATCTTTAGACCTGAAAAGATCGTTCTCAGCAAACAAATTAGTGTTAACCGATAAACTTTGTAAACTTACGTGTAGGTATGTAGTGAAAATGGTCAGTGTAGTGCAAATCAAGTTACGACCAGAATGCCTAAGTTACAATGTCTATACTGTAAGTTTAAAGTTAAGAGTAATAGTGCATTTTTGTGGAATGCAGCGTATCTTAGAGATTTTTACAGAATAATATGCATGCAAATTTTAGATAGTTTTGGCGAGCACAAATCCGAAGTCTGTTTGCTTTTCTTATGCGTGTACACTTAATCTGTGCAATTCACTGTGCTATCACAAATTCTGCTGACATTCTTATCGCGAACAAAATGCAGCTGGAGGCGTGGCTTACCAACACTAGAGTACTCTAGCTTTCCCCCTCCATCGTTATTTTAGGTTGCCTCTCCTACATCGCGCGGGCTGCACTGGTTATCTGCTTATCTCGCTTTCCCGTTAACTGTTACATTCGCTCTTTGCATTTTCTGCCGAATCACTCCTTTGTTCCTCAGGGTTTAAAGAAACTATGATTTTATCTATTTGTTCATCGATTGTGAGGTCATGTCCGTGGTGACTATTTTCTGTTAACTTTGAAAATCAAAACAGCATTAAAATACATGCATTTCTTGTTTGCGCTCTGTCGCATGCAGGAAGGGAGGGGTGGTGATGCTTGGATGGTGTAGAAGGGGAGAAGGCTCTCCTCGCGCATGCGCACACCGACCGCAGTTTGTTTGCGGTCTACCTGTAGAACCTAAGTTTTTTTAAAGCATATGGGTTCGCGCCTGGAAAGCTCATAGTGCCGAAATCTCAGCGGGATTTTCGAAATCACATTACTGGATGTTCTACACATTCAATCAGCATATAGCATAAATAAACAAATATATATGCAGTTTACGCTAAAATTGAGAATGTGCACTAGGGACTAAATAGCAGCAATAGTTGCCAATGGCATAAGGGCTTTAAATTTTCCTCACTTTAGAAACTCGGCTTGCGATCTATGTCAGGTAACAGGCACAAAAAATGTCAACGCTTCACATGTGTTTTAAGTCTATACTATTCAAGTGTTGAAATTTAAAAAAAAATGAAGATTTTTAGAGATTTAAAGCTTTCTCGGCTTTGATTTATTGCGATGGTTTCTCAGTACTGCAGCCAAGTGATGTTTTTCTCGTCCAAGCTTTCAGCCATCTTAACTCTGGCCTTCCTCAGGGTTAATCCTGAGGAGTTTGTTGAATCAATAAATCGAAATAATGTAAACTGTTAAAATCAGAGGCATTTATTGGACGTTCAAAAGCCTGTTATTGTAAAGCATAAAATAACACAAGGGAGAAAATTAGTGTTGCTAGAGATTATGAAATCCTATAGAGATAAAATGTTATGGTATAAATTGTTATGTCAATGCTGTATTACTTATTTGAAAAGATATGAGCAACACAAGCACAGTATCTTGTAGTTACTCAATGTCATATGAAAATTTTAGGGTCACGTTTGTGGTGTGGGAGCGCAAGAAGTGCTCGATGACCTCACATTCAAGGTCACGAGTTTGAATCTTGTTTGGGGCGAGTTAGGGTAAGAGATGTTTATTGAGTAATTTTCGGCGTGATAGAAGGCGGGCTCATTTTAACACCATTTTATCCATTCATTCGTCCGATATGACCTATCATGCAAATCATTACAGTAGTATGTTCATAGTACTATAGGATAATACGTTTAGGATAACATTTCAACATGTGACTTCTTGTATTTTAACCAATATTATTTCATACGAAAATCATGTTGAAATGTCAACAAACCATTGTATTTTCCTACACTACCAACCCAACCGCAAGGACTGAAACCAGCTAGGACGTACTGCTGCTTCTCATTTCTAGTCATAAGAAGCACGTGAGCAAAGCATTTTCTTAACAATGCTTATGAAAGTGTATACAAATTTAGAATTCTGATTCAAGTAAGGCTAAGTTAGTTTTATTATATTAAGCAAGCTATCAGGATTGAAAGTAATGTTTTTAGTTAAAAATGTCCTCCTTTCTGAGTGAGTGAGTGAGTGAGTGTGTGGGGTTTTAGGGCCCGTCGACAACAAGGTCATTTGGGCCCGATCCTCCTTTCTGCATTGTTGAAAACATCTTACTCACTCTCAGCCATTCATTATCATCCTTTGTATTTAATTTACTCCTTACTTTATTTTAAAGTCAGTTGTTACTGTTAATGTAATTTAAAATCAATCTGTTCTTTTTCCCTCTGTTCCAGTTATTCAAATTTATATTTATATTTATGATTAAGATTATGTTTCAGAAGTACCCAAATGTAGAATTGCTATTTTGTAGAGATATTTTAAAATTAATATCCATTACACATCTGAAAATGAGTGTATATTTCAATTGAGAACATTGTAGGTACTGGTGCATACTAGTGTATTCTCATGTTTGGCTATTTCTATTATTTAGTTATAAACTTTTTTTCAACTAATGTTACTAAGTGTCAGCCTACTGTTTAAAGCACACATTTACTCATCCATATTTAATTGAATATTGTTTTGGCAAGATTGTTTAGATTTCTCAAATATTTGTAATTTCTGTTGCAGATTAGTAACAGATTTGCAAAAAAGCAAAAGTCACTCTGCAGTGCCGTGTCCTGGTGCTGTACCAGTCATAGTATTACCTCAGCAGGATGGCAGCATTGGTATTCTGAGTGGTCTCAAGCGCAGCTCCACTCAGCCTCTGACAGACGGCGAGCTGCGTGACAAAGATAGTATGAGTGGTGCAAGCATTGCTGAGAGGTAATACTTAATGAAATTCTGTTTATTGCTAATGAAATACATATACAGCATTGATGCATGACTGTTGTCCCTTTGATCCATAAGAAACTGACTTATCTGCCAACTTGAATGGACATGCATATAAAAGTACAGCATCAAATTCTCTTTGAACTTTTTCACACTAAATTTAACCCATACATACATTTCTTCTTTCTCTACTGTATACTGAAGCATTAATTAACAAATGAGGATTAAATTGTATATGAAATGAATGTGATTAACATTTTTGCAATTAATATGGATTTTATGTAACATGGGACTACTCTTTGTTCTATACGATATAAAACTATATACATATCATAATTTGTTGTGAAATCTCACCCTATCTCGGGCCTAATTCCATCCAATTTTGTGCTCCACTTCTGACTGCATTGGACAAATCCTGTTATTTGATAACTCCTGAAAGCTATGTATTTTCTGTTACATATGTATGATACACATATTATAGTTAAGGTAAGAGTATATATTTACTTGATAGCTATTACAGGTAGGCTTCCACATAGTTAATAATTTTCTCTATATAGATTTGTGGAGTATGATTTTTCTGCAGTTGTTCACATGACAGTAAATATTAGTGATTTTTTTTTTTTTTTTTCACTTTAAATTCTCTTTACATTTTTCTGTTAACATCCTTTAACTTTTGTATAAGTGGTAAACTGTAAGACACAGACAATCATACTTTTCTCAAATGGGAAGTCATTCTTTCATCTCTGTCGGTCTCTCTCTCTTGTTCATGCAAAGAGAATTGAATTAAAAACTGTTGCATAGAATCACACTCTTTAAAGTTTTGACTTGCTTAAACCTGCATTCCTCTAATCTAGGGATCGCAGATTCTGAAATGAAAAAAATTGGAACACATTTGATATGTTATCAGAAAACCAAAAGACCTATTACATATACACATAGGTAAACAATGAATTAATACAGATATTAGCACAGTACCATTAGCTGAACTTTATTGTACTGAACATGATCCATAATATCAGATTTCCTTCCATTGCTGATGCTTAACACCCTCTGACAGAAATTACGCTCCACTTCAGATGCAGATCCGTACCAGCAATACTACTCTCCTTCAAAAATGGAAATTGATCTTTAAGAGAATCACTAAATATACACTTTTGCTTAGGCATCTTAATTTACTTCAGTTACACCAGAAACAAATTAAACTGAATAATAACTTAAGTATCCACATGTTCACCTTGGAAGCATGCACACAGAATGAGATACAGGCCAATCCTCGTCTGTAGAAACTAGAATGCAACTTCCGCTGATATTGAACATAGGCTTCGGTACCAACATAACCAAATAGTGAAATATTTCCCCTTTGATATTTACCTGATTATGTAAAAAAATCTCCATGCCAAGGAATGCAAGTGCAATAAAATTAGAAATATTTTGTGTATTTGAGATGCAAAAATATTCAGTACTAATAAACCTCAAAAGAAATTGGGACATTAGCATCCCAGGTAAAACTTTTCGGGACACCAGGACAATTGAACAAAAGAGGCTAAAATCTGGGACTGTCCCGGTGAAACCAGGATGTCTGGGATCCCTACTCTAATCCCCTTGTATCTAAAAGAAATTTTAGAATAAAGACCATTTCTGCAATTGTTTATCTAAATTAACACAAGGTAGATGAAAGAAGAAACATTTGTAATTTGTAGAAGAGCGAGTAGTGCAACATCGGATTTTGTTAATATTTCATGTTGCGTGATTATACTTGTCAATGCTGCACTAATGAAAATAAGTTTGCAGTGTTTCTTTTTTCTTCACATTGCAAAAGCTTCTTAATACTTTTGCCAATGTTATGCTTAATTTTAAATTGTGTAGGAAAAATTTATAATGGAAAGCTGTAAGAATTATGGAATAATCCATAAATGGAAGAATTCAGTAGTATGATAAATATGTAAGCAGAAAATATTTTGTCATCAGAAATTGTCTTAAAGAAATAGCTATTGTAATAAGGACAATCAAAATTGTCTTCCACTAAAATAGCCACATACTACAGTATACACTTTGCTTCCCATTAGTTGTAGAATCCATTTGTCCGTCAAATCTACAAATTGGTTTACCACAGCTATTTAGCAAACTTCAGCTTATGTGAAACTCCATAAGAGTTGCTTAAAATAATTGCAAATCAATGAAGACTGGTTTCAACTAATGTTTCTGCAACTTTATCTTAAATATATGTTCAGAAGTTATTATTGATTACATTTGCCTAATTGGTAACAGTGATGTATAATCCTGTACAACATTGAGAACTGTTGGAAAGTTTCAAAATGGCAGGTATAGAGGATAGATAAGCATTCTATGTTGTCAATAGCCATATTTTTTTTTTTTTTTGCAATTTACGTCCTCCAACATTAACTCAGATCGGATGATGAATGGAATGGGTGAAATGATGCTCAAATGAGTCCAGGATCAATTGAGCTTAGTTACACAACTTTCGTCTATCAGGATAAGGGAAATCCCCGGAAAAAACTTATCCAGATAACTCGCCCTGACCGAGATTCGAACTTGGGACCCCTTGAACGTGAGGTAGACATGCTACCACCATGCTACCGAGGCAGGCCAATAGCCATGTTAATAAATCTGTCATTGTCTTCCTCTGTAGCATGGTGGTAGCATGTCTGCCTCACAATCAAGAGGTCCTAGGTTCAAATGTTGGAGTGGGTGAGTGAATGTGTGGTGTTTTAGGGCCCGTCGACATCAAGGTCATTTGGGCCCGAAGTCAACATTAAAACCTAAAAGCTACACTATTAAGCTAAAAAGGTAAAATAAAATAAAAACACTCAAGTATTAAAAGTACATAGAAACTCATCCTGTCCTAATAATTTAAAAGCTCTAAAATTAATAAATATAAATTACAAGTTATACTTGTTTATTAAAACCGATTTTAAAAACAAACCGCAGTGCCTTATCCATGGCCACTGGGTCGTCACCTAAAACACCGTGCAAGTTAGTCCCCAAGCCCAAAGACTGGCGAATGCGGGCGTACTGCGGGCAATCGAGCAATACATGCCGCACAGTGAGGCGTACTGCACATGGAGCACACACAGGGGCCGGTTCCCCTCTTAACAAATGGCCATGAGTCGCTCGTGTGTGCCCAATTCTCAGCCGGGTGAGTATCACCTCGGCTCGCCGGTTATCCCTGCAGGAAGTTAGCCAGGGTTGTACGCTCTCCTTTATTGCCCGGAGTTGTGCGCCTTCCAAAGCTGTCCAGGACGATTCATTTTGAAAGATGAATATCAAGTAACTCTAAAGCTCCAGGCTCATTTGAGTGTCATTTCACCCACTTCATTTATTGTCCGGTATGACTTAACGTTGGAGGATATAAATTACATTAAAAAGGAAATCTGAAACTGTTATATAATATTTTTAATAATAAAGATACATCGCACAAATCGTGTATAGTATTAACAAACTAGTGTTATGTGTACCGTCATCTCTCACTTTTACAGAAGTTCATGATCGGCGATCCCATGTTTTTACATGTGATTACATGGTATTGACTGCCTTGTTCACTACAAAGCTTGCACACACAAGTTTAGTATTCATTGTTGCACAGTTTGATACCCACTTACTGCCACTGAGTTGACAAAGTGTCGCAGGTCTTGGTTGTCTATGTCCTATTCATCATCGCCTCTGTTGAGTAGAACTCGAGCCAAATTTCTTCCTTTTTCACATTGTTCTGTACTAATTTTTCATAAGCGTCTGTGGATGGTAGCCCTCGCTTCATTTGGAGGTCCTCAATGAAGAAGGTCTCCTTTGCAAGTTCATATGCTTGTCTAGATTTTGTGTATTTTGATATTTCCAAGGTAGCTTTCAGGAAGCATGACTTGATTGCCTCTAGCGTCCTCAGGTCAGCCAGGGACAGTTTTTCCCATATGATGTCTAGTCCATATGTGGCAATGGGCACAATTTTCGCACTAAATAGTCTCCTAGCAGTTTTGAACAAGACTTGTAAGTCCACTCAGTGATCCGGTAGTTTGTTAATGATGCTCTGATTTTATGACAAGAAGGCGCATTTGTGAGAGTAAATCTCATGATCCTCAGCACCAGGCTACCAAATAGATGGAAGGGCCTTCTGGTGATGATAAAGAACTTCACCATTGGCCTTCACATTCACCAGATTTGACATTCTTTGACTCCTTTGGTATGGGGTTATGTTAATGTACATGATCTAAGAGTGAACATGACATAAATTGACCATTATATACAGAATGTACTTGGCCGGAAATGGATTACAGGCTCAATGTGTCATGTTACCAAAGCAGCTTACATGTAATATATTTAAAGTACTGTAATTAAACTCTTTTAGTTTCACTTTCAATTGGTACTAGTTTAATATTTTTGAGTTTTATTAAGTACAAGTTACATGCGTTCAAAACCTGAAAGATCAATTATGGTAATCGTGCACTTAAGGATGCAAACTAACCTCAATTTGGAAAGCCAGTAGCCTAGAACTAAGAGTATTTGCAGCATTGCAAGCAGCATTTGAGGTACATTATCTTGGAATAAACTGTGATACATGATAAATTATAGATTAAATTATAAATTATAGATGAGTCATATTTATTACACATCAGCTTCACTTACGTACCTATAATTTAATAATTATTTTGCTTCACTGATAAAATGAAAAAAAAAAAAATTGTATGGCAGTGAACTCAAAGTTATGAACTAAATTTCACAAATGATAGACACTATTGAAGATTCAACTTCATACTCATAGCTAAAAAGGAAATCTAAGTAAACAACAGATTAATGTTTCACTTTTAACGAGGGAAAAATAATACTATATATGAAAATTGTAATTTTGATTTGAATTGAAACAAATGGAAAGTTGAGAGATTGAAGTTGTAAAAGCTATTATATGTTTCAAAAGGGATGAGGTTTGTCCTTGAGCACTACTAGACGAACAACCAATGGGAGTCCTGCGGTGTTGTCATATGGCATTCCCCCTAAGTGGTGTGTGTACCTGTAATGAACACTATTCACGCTAAGACAAAAATTTGATTTTGCAAAAAGTGAATAACTGCAAAAACCCCATACTTTTAGCTCAAATAGTTTTTCTAATACAAATAAATAAAGCACTATTATATTATAACAATGCATCGCGACGTAACCATTGTAATGGATATCATTATTGGTTGGCATATATGCTTGTACGTATATTTGTAATTACTTAGAACTGAAACTAAACGTTTTGACATGTGATAAAAGAATTACTTTGAATAAGCCAAGATGTTTGTTAAATTAAGGTGAGAACAGACAATACACTTCCTGCTGGCTTGTAGAATTGTGCATTGGCAGAACGTGACTTGTTTGTTTATGAATTGTACATAATCTCTATTTACTCTAGAGTTCAAAGCAGTATTATTCAGTTCTTCCATTTAAAAACCAGGGAAAGTGTATCAGCTGGATCAGCTTGCAATTGAAATGAGACACGAGGTATTATAAACCACCTTCCATCTTACCGCTGCCAGAACAATCCAATTGCGTTAATGTGCGCTCAAATTATGTTGCAAACAGAAATAATACTTTTAAACTGACTGACGCTGAACAACTTATTCACCAAGAAATTGGTAAGGTTGCACAGGACTGGGAAAACTGCAGGAGACGTGCAGATAAACTACAAGAACACTGCTTTTGGAAAGAAAAGCGATGAAACGATTTTGGAGCCTATCATGAAGTCTTCCATTTGAAACACACAGTAGTTCAGTAATACCTATTTCTGTATAATTGATCATATTGTTTCCAGTATTTATTTCTAATTTCTGATTACAGATTGGCTGCATTGCAGAAGAGTGGCAATAATGATTGGAGAAAAAGATTATCAAGACTGAATCCAGAAGAGGACCTTACTGTTATTTGTAACACAACACAATTCAACCACCATTATACTAATCATGTAAGTAATTAAAATTCTTGGTAGGTTAGTTTGCAAAAGTCTTGTTAAAGGCTCATTATGAAACCTTCACTGTATAAGGCAGGCAAAGTGTGTACATGATGATATCTCACTTTCCATTATAGATTGAATTTAAAGCAAACCTTTAATTTGGAACTGTTAGTTGATTTGTGATAAAATACATCACTTATCCGCACTTCAAACTCAGACCATTGGCATGTAGCGACTATCATGGTATGGAAGCATTGAAAAGAGTAGAAATGGCTAACAAAATTCTACTACCTGTACAAAGAGGAAACCTACTACCAACTGCGACAATTTGAACGACTACAGACGAAGAAAGCAAGTGCTTTTTGCACTTAAGACTTTCTGAAACGCTGCCGAGACTACTCGGTTGTTCCACGCTTCGCTGAAGTACAGATGTATTTTTTTATCTTGAAAAGTGCAGAGCAATGCGCAGTGGTATCTGGACGAGTCCACCTCAGAACGGTTGCAACTGGAGGGGAGGCATTTATAAATGACGCCTCCTAGCAGCACACTAGGAAATAAAGTGCTACATTTAAAAACACGAGAAGTAATAACCAATATCCATAGATTTATAAAAAAGGAACAATGGTCTGGGTCAGCTATAAAAATCTGGGGAAGGGTATCTGAGGCAATAGTTGTGTCTGAAAGCAGTTTAGGAGAGTTATTAAGGAAAGAAAAGCCATTGGTGCTAGTACAACGTCCTTCTCTATGCCCAGTAAACAAAGATTAAGAACATGCACAAAATCTAATTTGGATGTTTTAATTCAGCAGTAGTTAGGCGAACTATGAATACTTTTAGAAGCACAGAAAAACAAAGACCAACTTTGAAGAAAGTGCTTATGAAGCTAAGAATTCTACTGACTTCCAACGCAGTGTCTGAACATTAAGAAGAGTTCTTTTGAAGCTAGGATTATTTGATGAAAAAACACTAAGCGTGACAGACAAATTTTAATCGAACATCGCACCATACGTGCAAAAAGGCTTAAGTATTTACGAAATATTTGGAGATATTGAAGTGACGTTTATATAGTTTCTATGGATGGTATATATATATATATATATGGCCCAAATGACCTTGTTGTCGACGGGCCCTAAAACACCACACACTCACTCACTATATATATATATATATATATATATATATATAAGGGTGCTCAACTACGGCGGTCATCAGCGCCCTTTAAAAAACTAGTCATGGCAAAAGCCAGATATAAAACTTTCCAAAAACTATACAAGTGTAACAAAACCTATTAAAAATACTTGTACATAAAAAACATCAATCAAAACCTACCAAAAACCTCGTTCACCAAATCCCAAACCCCAAACCAGAAAAGAATCTAAAACCCTTCTCCACAGGTCTCCACATATGGCCTACACGTGGGTGGGCCTGTTGACCGTCTCCCTCAACCACGAAGAGGAGCCCACACGAGGGAGACTGTTGGCTCGGGACCCCAGATGCGCCAAACCCGTGCTTACCAAAGTAGGCCCCTGGGGGGTAGTTTATATGGATGAAACATATATATACAGCACATACTGGACCATATGCCTGTAGTGAAATACGTTACAGGGACTCTGCAGCGATATTGAAAGGCCTACAGTTGTTTATCATGCCTGCTGGAGGAGAACAGGGTTTTGTTCCAAATGTCTAAGTACTATTTAAGATCCAACAAAAGCACGGAAAGTACTACCATAGTAAGAATTACAACTCAGTTTATAAGAGCTGCAAAACTGGCTTTGAAAATGAAATTTGCTTTTAGACACTTATGCACCGCCCTCCCCTCTCGTATTCTTATGCGTGTGATGCATTGTGGCGATATGTGCACTATCCTGACCACAGTTGCTACTCATTCCTAACGCGCAGGGTTCCTGTCAAGATAAAATAATACATCTGTACATCACCACATAGATATGACCTGAGTATGACACATCTTGTGATTCTCCAGTCTCGCACTGGTAAAGGAAAGAATACATCACACTTATTGTCTTCTAGACCGCAGATCTAGGGAACTTCTAACACATCTTGAACTTTTTTTCTTCCCTTTGGAGTTTCGACTGGAGTGGATAGACCTCTCAATATCCGCGCAGTGCTGGCGACACCAGAAGAGAACCATGGACTGTCACATCAATAAGTTTGACAGACTTTACTGTACCCAGCAGCAGTACACTCTGTTAGACCCTTCCAAGTTGGTGATCAATCTGACCGAACGATTAGACCAACCTACTATTTCAGTTTTGTCAAGAGGACTCAACTTCGCTCCAGTACCGAAATCAGTACCAACCAAGGATTTTATCAGCAGTGCTGAACAGGCACAAAGCTGTGTTCCGGCAGACTTAGCTGAGGAAGTATGCACTGAAGTCAGCCTCACTTTAGTAAGAGCCAAGAAACCCTGAAGCAATATTTCATCTGAGCAATTCAGAGCTCTGAAAGTGCTATGGCAAGACTCTCCTCTTAACTGTGCTTCCCGCTGATAAGGGCAATTCCACTGATATCATGAAATCCACGGACTATGACCAGAAAAATCAGTAAACTTCTCACAGATCCCTCTTTCAGGAAATTGGATAAGGACCCGACGGCCAAGGTCACCAAAACTACTAGCCTGAAAAAAGCTCCAGCCTTACCGCCAAAGTATAGAAAACTGCCATTCCATACGTGCCTGCTCCACCTAGACTCTATGGACTGCCAAAGATACACAAATCTGAAGTACCCCTCTGGCCCATTGTGAGTGCCATAGACTTGCCTACTTCTACCTGCTTGCCAAACATCTTACCACGCTGCTGAATCTGCTGGTGGGCTCCTGTCCACATCACATTAAAAATTCCAGCCACTTAACCCAGAGAATTTCAACGCTGAGGTTGGACCCTGAGGATATCTTGGTGAGCTTCGATGTGGAATCTCTGTTCACCAGGGTGCTACTTGTGGAATCACTGCAGCTCATAGCAGAACAGTTTCTAGAAAACATCATGCACCTGTTTAGGTGCACACTCACTTCCACCTACTTCAGCTACAAAGGCCAGTTCTTCGAACAGGTGGATGGTGTAGCCATGGGTTCACCACTCTCACCTGTCATTGGGAACTTCTTCATGCAGAGTTTCGAACACACTGCCCTGGATACCGCAACATACAAACCGAAAGCTTTCTTTAGATACATTGATGACACCTTTGTGATCTGACCTCATGGAGAAGACAAACTTTCCGACTTTTTGGACCATCTAAACAACCTGCATAGTAATATCAGATCCTTCCCTTCTTGGATGTGCTTGTCTACAAGAAGGCAGACGGGAGCTTAGGACACACTGTATATAGGAAGGCCATGCACACCAACCGTTATGTGGATGCCTCTAGCCAGCACCATCCTACTGAAAAGATGGTCATCTCCACTTTATTACACCGGGCCTTTGAAATTGCAGATGAGTACCACGCTGAACAGGAACTGCAATACAGTTCTTTCCTTGTATTTATTTCATCCTTTGGAACATAATACATATGTTATAGGACACGTCAGTTCAAGATACAAAGATAAATATAAAAAGTTACATAAGACTAAAAACTGTAACAGATACAGGATCCAACAAAAGTCTAAAATAGAAAAAGCAAATAAATATAAACTATATAAAGACCATAGAGAAATGCTATATAAAAGTAATTGTTCACAAATGTGAACCTTCGGGATATATCACTTCAGAATGGATACAGCAACCACAACATTAACAAGGCACGCAGGAAGGTAGAGCACATTAGGATGAACCCCCCATGCCCCTCTCAGAAGATGGATAACTGGTTGAACACAGCTTACATACCTTTCTAAGGCTCGGTCTCAAACAAATCTCCCGCATCCTTCCCAGATACATCAGGACCTCCTCCATGGCCCCTAAGAAGATCCAACAATATTTAAGACTGGTAAAAGACCCACTCCAGCTCAAGGTCCTGGGAGTGTACAAGATTCCTTGCGAGTGTGGTAAGGTGTATGTAGGCCAAACAGGATGCACAATAGAAGAAAGGTGCAAGGAACACAGATGCAATATTCGCCTGCTACAACTGGAAAAATTGGCAGTGTCCAAACTTTACATAGAGAACGTACATAAAATTAACTTTGAAGACACCAAAGTATTAGAACACACTGGCAAATACTGGGACAGAATCATTAAGGAAGCCAACCAAATCAAATTACACCCACACAATTACAATAGAGACTGTGGGCTCCAGCTAAGCCATGCGTGGACAACAGCCATTAGAAACACCTGCAATTTCAGCAACCCTAGTCAGCCCAGACAAAGGATGGACCTCCGAGAAAACATGATAGTGGACAGCAAACACAGCAACTCTAGTCACCCCGGAGAGAAGATAGACCTCCGAGAAAACATGATAGCCGATAGAAGACATAGCACGAACCAGCCAGCCCAATCACATGCCCCATCCACCAATTGATTGTATATATAGTGAGAAGAGTTCAACTGCCCAGATAAAGCCACAATAAGCGGCTAGGTGCTGTTCAGCAAACACTCCGTCCAGATAAACCTGGATGACTCGAATCTTCTGCTGGTCATTTCGTTAAGATCCTGAAGAAGGCCATGGAGTCTACAATGGCCGAAAGCTCGACCTTCATAAACCTGATATGGCTGATCACCCACGAAGCCTTGACTACCTGTAAGCTGTAGTATTAAAGTATTGTGTACAGGTTTTTATTTTCAAACTGTTTAATGCTGGAACTTCCCTACTTTTTTCAATTTCTTTCTTTCTTTGCATAGGTAAATGAAGAGAAACCTATATTCAACATTTTACATACACAGTATTATTCCTTCACACCTACTCCCTACTGCAATCATATTCACCATAAAAAAGTACT
Organism: Mantis religiosa; assembly: GCA_030765055.1. Taxonomy (NCBI): domain Eukaryota; kingdom Metazoa; phylum Arthropoda; class Insecta; order Mantodea; family Mantidae; genus Mantis; species Mantis religiosa. The sequence continues at coordinate 31,407,614 of CM060949.1, read as the reverse complement.
TTGCACTTTCAAAATGCCTTCAGTAAATGCTATTCCTAATTACCAAAACATGTGCAATTCTCTGTTTAGAAAGGAAACTTGTTAAACTAGCATTCCATTAGAAACTTGTGCAACATTGTGTAGTACTAAAATATTATTTATAAAGAAAAGCTAAATTGACTTGATTTTCTTTTCTAACCTATAACAAGCAGTAACTGGATTAATACAAAAGTGAATCGAGAAGATATTGACACATTGCTTCACTCACACTGTTTATTCACAGGACATGTTTCAAGAGCTCTCGCTCCTATCATCAGCTGATACTCGACTAGTGCAAGTTGTAGTCGAGTATCAGCTGATGATAGGAGCGAGAGCTCTTGAAACATGTCCTGTGAATAAACAGTGTGAGTGAAGCAATGTGTCAATATCTTCTCGATTCACTTTTGTATTAATTTGTGCTTCACTGTCCCTACGCTTCTTCCAAGTTTATACTTTGAGTAACTGGATTACCCACAGTGAGGTAATAAGCAACCTTGCTTCTGCAAAATGAAATTATATAACATTGTATCTAAATATTGACCATCAGTAAACATTTTTTGCCATCTATTGGGGCTCCAGAAAACTATGCAAAAGTTCATTTTGCTGTGTATCAATTCCTGTGCACTGTTTGAACATTTTGTTAAATTTTACATACTGCGATCAATAGAAATTTAGAATTAAATTTAAAGATGAGTTGATTAATGACACTAAACAACACTTACTCTTAAATTTCCCTGAACATGTTTCGGAGGCTACTTTCCTCCATTGTCAACCGGACATTGACTGGTTCTCAGTAGTGTAGCTGGTGATATTTTGTCGGAGTTCTCCTCTGGTGGTGGTTCGAGGAACTTGCTGAACAAATCTTTTTGGGGGATGTCGAAATTGAATACTTTGTTTCTATTTTTTGAAATGAAAGTTTGTTCCCATGTGGACAGTTCTTGTTTTCCTGTTGTCTAAGTAGTTTTGGTTCTGGATTTATATTGCCTTTCTTTCCCAAAAATGCAGAATGCAATACACATAAATAGCTTCAATACACATTGGGTGTATGTTGGCACAGTAAGTTGAAGCGTAGTCAAATGTTCAAAAACCAGATTGCAAAAATAGTACCTCTGCAGTTTAAAATGTATGATAAAGAAATGTAAAATTCAATCAATAGCAGTGAGATTATCAGAAAGTTAATTTCATGTAAACATTTGACATATATTTTATGTTTTAATGAGATTTACATTATCTGTGGAATAAGTTCTTGCCTCTCTCCTATGGCTTACTGCTAAAGCATGAGTAGCGTTTGAAAATGATATATACAGTAGCAGCTTTTTACAAATACAACCTCTATGAAGAATGAATGTAGATGGTCAACAGTGTAAGCTTGTATAAACACAAAACAGATAAATGATTATTAGTACACTATTCCCGGTGCATACCTTGTACCATTTTGGAATACTGGAATGCAGCAGTTGAGGCTCTTACAGTGGATGGGTTCGAATCAAGTCAAAATGCAAACACTGCCATGCGAAGTGGTGTGCTCAAAAGGTAGAAACTTAATATTCGGTGAGTTGCAATTTTGTAAAGAAGAGAAATGTAAGGGTCTAATTATTTTTTTAAATAATGCTACAAAAAGGATGGCTTTGGCTGTAGGGAAAAGTAAATGAACTATACTTAATATAGTGAGAGATTAAAAATTCAGAGCATATGGGAGATAAACTTTAAACATCTGTTAAACATCACCTGCATTCAAAAAGGTTCAAATTCTGAGTTTGAAAAATATTTCATACACAGAACTTTTCTAGAGTTTTACGAACAGAGAAGAGAAATTCCTACAGTACATAAACTCGTGAATGCTGTTGAATGAAACATCCTTTCTGAAGGTAGGACACATGGAATATTGATTTTGTAAATTCAAAAATGTGCATCTTGTTAGGTATGCTGTCCTGATGTTTTGATGGTCAGATGTACTGCACTGTATTCCTTCCTTCTCTGATCGCTCTAAACTGCACTATGCTACACCAGCGACCTCCCATGCACTCATTCGACAGTCAGGTAAAATAGGCATGTCCATTTGTAGGAGTTCACCATGCAAATGTTAGATGCCTGCCTCGGTGGCGTAGATCGTAACATGTCTGCCTCATGTTAAAGAGGTCCCGAGTTCAAATCTCAGTCAGGGTGAGTTACTTGGATAAGGTTTTTTCAGGGTTTTCCCTTATGAAAGACGAATGTCGGGTAACTCTAAGCTCCATGGACCCCGGACACATGCACCATATTTACTGATCCTCACTTCATCTGGTTATGCCTTATCCAGTAAGATGACAGACCCTCTGTGAGATAAAATGTTCAGCAACAGCAAAGAATTGTAAGCAGACACACATTACTTTGGGACCAAACTAATTTTTGTAACAATGACTTTGGCAGGTTGTCATGGCTCAAGTCACTGTTTGAAGGCATCAGTGTTTCGGTAATATATCCATTTTTCATCATAAGTGATAACAGATCTAACATCCATGGGATTACGGATAAGCTAACAAAAGATATCCACTCTACGTTCAGCATGTTCAGGTATCAGTTCACAAGATACAGATCTACAGCTTCTGTATGATTTTCAAATTGTCTTAATGTGGTGATATATGGCATCTTTTGATGCACCAAGTTCTTCTGAAAGCCTATGGGAACTTTTTTTGTGGATTTTCTTGCAAAACTTGGTGTATATCCAATTGTAAATCTTCCAGAAAGTAGTAAATCTTTAGTGTTTTCGTCTCTATTGTTGAAACCATCGTTGTGCCACATGCTCAGTAACGACACTTTCTCCTTCTACTTCACATATTTGAGCTGTCACAGCGGCTTTATAATGTTTCCAGTATTGTTTTAGAAGGACTCTATGTTCAAACTTATCTCCATTTTGTGATTGTTTATTAACAACTGAAGACTGATACATGCTCGCAATGTATCCGACACTAGCCATGGCATCCTGTAAAGAGCATCCCAAACCAAAGAAACTCATTAAATTCTCCAAAACACCAAAATCAAAAAAACGAGTTTACTTATGAGACCCCCTAATATTTTGGATTGACAGAACAGGAACATAATAAAACAAATGGAAAAATTTACAGTTACTTTTCATTTCTGGAATGAGAACCACAACATTGGAGAGAAGATTAAATTACTGAAACTATGAACAACAAAACTTGAACTTTCAACATGGAAGAACATTTTTGTTATAAAGAAATTTCACACATTTTAAATTTTGTGCTGTTATGGGGTGGCCTAATTTACTCATAAAGGAAGTATTCCGAGAGAGGTGGCTAATTAAGAGATCCACACAACAGCCGACTGAAGATAGTGGTCAGTTATCAATCAGCTGAAGATGGAACTAGGACTTACAGCATAGTAAGTCGCCACAAAAGGTGCGTGTCTCATAGCATATGAGAACCCCTAGTGGTCTATCGGGAAACATACGAGTCAGTTGGAGAATTTAATGTCATGTCGGCACGTTGGCCATAGTAGCTCAGTGGTTTAGATCAACTGCATGGAGAGCGGGGGATCCGTGGTTCAAATCCTGGCTATGGCATTGAATTTTTCAGTCTGGCTCTATCCATTCAAACCTTAGCCTACACACGGCTAGTGTAAAAGAAATGATATTTCCATCAATTTACCTGAATAACATAGTGGTGTAACTATGAAGCCTGGGATTTAAGTATTTACAGCATAGTAAGTCGCCACAAAAGGTGCGTGTCTCATAGCATATGAGTACCCCTAGTGGTTTACTGGGAAACTTAAGCGTCAGTTGGAGAATTTAATGTCATGCCGGCATGTTGGCCATCGTAGTTCAGTGGTTTAGAGCAACCACACAGCAGGGGATCTGTGGTTCAAATCCTGTCTATGGCATTGAATTTTTCAGTCTGGCTCTATTGATCTAAAGGTAGTTTGACGTTTGTCAGTCTGTTTCCTTATGAAGTTCATTGCCAGAACTTCCAAGAGGATGAAATTCCTAAGAATTTGGGGACATAATTCAAAATCATTGATATAATTATAATTCACATGATTTCCATTCTAAGATTTTTTTCACGAGTTTTTTAGTCACATTTACTTGGCAGATAAAAACTTTCAATGCTATAAATTTAAAATAAAATACATGCTATAAATAATATTATATCCAATGATATTTGTTTTGCTGCGATTGAGGGCATTATGTTTGTTTAAGAAGAGAGGGTGATTAATTGCACCCTTCCACCTGCTTCTGTACTATATGCGTTCAGTAATGGAAAAGGTAAAGTTATTTCACTGCCTTGGTTGTAAAATCACACCTTGCTATTTAACTGCTGAATTAACCTTATTTTACAAAGCTCATAATTTCCTGTCAGTAAAGTGTTTTGTGTGCAGTGTTTTGCATGACTTTACAGAAATTAAATGAGAGCCTTTTCCTATGGTGCAAGGAACTGTTATCTGTTGCCAGCAAGAAATAAGCTAAAACTTTCCACAATACTGTAAAAAGCAGATAATAGTTGGTGAAAGCTATTTTTATCAGCCAGCTTGCATAAACCCAAAAGATTTGATAAAAATACAATTAACAGGTCATGATAATGAATACACACTGGGAACCTATTAGCACATTCATTTTAACATGCATTGAGGGAACTGGTAACAAGCATATAATTTTATTTTCTCTAATTAATGAAGAAAGAAAAAAACATGCTATTAACTGAACATTAGTTTTGTTTACCTATTTTCCTTAAAGCTTAAGAAATGCAATACATAATCAATGTTAAATTAGTAGAATGATTAAACTCACTGTTCAAACACTTCCAATTATTATTAAAATAAGTCATATTTTGAGTTTTAAAATCTTTGGGAGATTTTAGCTTTCATAACAAAACTAAGAGAATACCATAAAGATCAAAAATACCCTAATCACCTCTTCATAAAAATACTATTATAATGCAATTGTGATTTCAATTTTATGAAAATAAATTTAAATTGAACTTCATCTTAATTTTGTTTCCTCTACTAGTTAGACATATGAAGAACAACTGTTGGTTTTGGACACATTTATTTTGAGATACCCTGAATTCCATCCTCCCAATTCAATACATTTTTAGGAATATGCCCTTGTTGAAAAAACTATTTGTGGTCAGTTTTTTGAGAGGAGCATGCTTAATCGTGATGCTGGATTTCAGTTCAGCTCCTCTTGGAAACCGGTCTTAAAATGGAAATCCGTCGACTTAAGAAGCACGGATTGATACAGCTTGATCATGAAGTTAAGTAGTTGTTTCTTTGACCCAATTAATTTTCTATACTCACGCCATCTCCTGACCTGGCATTTAATTTACTAAAAAGTCTTTTGTTCAGTTATGCAAGTATTGATAGTTTTTGTCGTACGAGGTAGGCCCCCTGCAGACAGTGTATAGACAAACCACACAATTTGAAACTGACGGCCATATTTTAGAGCAAAAGCGACCTAGTGTCAACACAATCCGTACTCCAGAGAATATCGAGGTTGTGAGAGTTTCTTTGACACGAAGTCCTAAAAGATACAAGAGACGAGCTTTGGCCGAATTGGGCATCTCACGTCTTTCTCTTCAAAGAACACTTCATGCTGACGTGAACTTATCCCTATACAAAATGATAGTGTTCACAAACTGATGGAAAATGACACGCGGCGATTACAGTTCGCGACTTCGGCTCTTGTAACTAGTGATGCACATGATTTTCTAATGAGGCCTATGTTCAGTTGAGTGGTAGCGTTAATAGGCAGAATATCATATTTTGGGCACGAGAATCTTCTGCTGTTGTACACAAGATTGAAAATTTTGTAGAAAAAGTTAGGGCTGCGATGGAATCATTGAGCCCATCTTTTTCAAAGTCACAGTTAACAGTGCGTGCTACATGGAATAAGAATGTTCTACCTCAACTTTATACAATAGGATTACCACGTAGTGACAATGGTACATGCAAGATGGAGCTCGTTCTCATACAGCAAAAGTTATTCTGTATTTCCTGCACCAACAATTCGAGCTCCGTGTGATGCCCCATCGATATCCAGAACGTTTTCAATATGGCCGTCACACAGCCCGGATACAATACAATGTTTATTAGCCACAGGAATTCATACAGAATTATAGGCATTGTCAATATAGTTAGAGTATTTAACAATATTTACAATTCATATATGAGGTATTTACAATCTAAAGTTTACAGATAATTTACACACACACTTAAACATTAAGATACTTGAGTACAATAACAGATCAACTCAGTTATGAATATTTATGCAGACACTGACTCTAGTATTAATTTTAATGCTTTTGTCAGCTAAAATTCTTCATTGATGAGTCTTCTAATCCCTGTGTTTATTGCTTATGGAGGCATTTGAGGTGATAGATAGTCTACCACAACAAACTAGGCAAACTAATGTAACTGTGAGCGGCTATCACAACCTTTTTCCAGGCAATAACAGAAGGCATGTGACGTAGCATGGTCGGAATCGTCACAGTTCGTCTCGAAGAGGCCTTACGTCAACAAGGTGGACATATTGAGCATGTATTGCACGCTCACTGAGCATACACATCCTGATGATTAATGTAAAAAAGAAAAAAAATTGACGTTCTTCGTTTATTAAAAGTTATATAAACTATTTTCAATGTCTGACATTTCGTGCTCCATCCTGTAGGTACAAAGTTTGATATTAACCATCTTCTTAGTTGTGAGTCATGTTATTCAGACACACATTTTATAAAAAATGTTTTTATATTCAGGGTCCTCAAAACATGGAATTTTTGGGTGAAATACAATACTACTGCTTATTACTAATAGAGGAAGTAGTGATTAGCTTGACATTTTCCGAAGTATTGGGCGCCTTATTTCCATTGTTAACTTTATTTAAAAGTAGAGAAAAGAAAAAGGGTATAAATTTATCCCAGCCCTATGACATAAATGCAGGAGTACCACAAGGTAGTGTCCTTGGGCCCCTGCTTTTCCTAGTGTATATAAATACCCTTCCAAACCTAAGAGGCTGCAACCTGTACCTATTTGCCGACGATACCGCCATAACAACTGCGTCAAAACGGCATGATATTGCTGTGCAAAGAGCACATATATTTGCAAATATGTTGTATGCCTGGTTTGCGACCTGGCGGTTAAAGTTAATGCCACAAAATCCCAAGCAATGACTTTCATCCGACGAGAGCTGCAGGACGTACCCAGCCTAAGTATAGGCGGTACAGAAATTCCATGGTCAACGCAGGCAACATACTTAGGTGTGCTTCTAGACATGCGCCTTACTTGGAAGGACCACTTAACAGTGGTGACTAACAAAGTTAGCAAACGGATGGCCATGTTGTATCCGTTATATAACCGAAAGTTGTCAATGGCCCTCCGCAACAAGCTCCTGCTCTACAAGCAAATATTAAGGCCGGCAATGACCTATGCCTGCCAAGTCTGGGGTGCAGCAGCCAAAACCCACCTCTCCAAACTCCAAGTCCTTCAAAACCGCTACCTTCGGACTGCAGTAGCAGCCGAATGGTATATCCCAAACCATAATATCCATCTAGACCTATCCTTTCCAAAAAATTTTGACTACATCCTACAATTGTCCCACTGCTTCTACTCAAAATTACCAAACAGTTTCAACAACCTCATCCGAGGACTTGGGGAATACCACCTGGACCCAGGAGAGACATATAAGAGGCCAAGACTTGTCCTAGGACCTCCTTAAGCAACCAAAATACATTTACAGTATCTATACCGTCCTTGACCAATTATCTTCTGCACCTAAATTAAACCACCATTAACCCACCATCCATACTTTGCGGAGGAGAACTCCCTTCAACGACACCTCTGGAGAAGAAGGAAAAAAAATCTGGTCACAGCTGGTTTACTCTGTAGGTACAAAGTTTGATGTTAACCATCTTCTTAGTTGTGCGTCATGTTATTCAGATACACATGTGAACATCTTATTAAAATGCTTTTTTTTTTTATATTCAGGGTCCTCAAAAGATGGAGTTTTTGGGTTAAATATAATACTACTGCTTATTACTAATATAGGAAGTAGTGATTAGCTTGACCTTTTCCGAAGTATTGGGCGCCTTATTTCCATGAGCTGTAATAATAACTTTATTTAAAAGTAGAGAAAAGAAAAACGGTATAAATGAAGGTGTACCAGCTGTAACCAGTTTGTTTCCAGGATGGACGTATATCCAAAAAGCGGCAGTGGCAGTTAATTGAAGTTAAGTTGGTCGTGCTAGGCTAGGCTGCACTCGGTTGAGTCAGGTTCACTGAACTTCCGTTTGAAATAGCAGATAAGGTTTTATGTTTTTGCCGTGTGTGTGTGTGTCCATCTAACACCAATTAGCAACACTTTATTAGAATTTTATGGGATACACGGTCTAACTACAATAACTTCCGTTGTCTGCTTTTCTCTACCCGTTTATACGCTTTTTATTTCTCATTATCTCAAATCGTACTTCTTCCATTTTACTTTCGCCTTCTTCTAATTACTTTTTTTAAAAAATTGATTAAACTAGCTTTAACTGGAAGGTCTTATCGGAACTGCGATTAACTTCTACAGTTATTGTTTCATCAGGCGCGGCTCTGGGCGAATTGATTAGGTGACTCGGAAAACTGGCAAAATCAGCATCGCAAAAATGGCTTTGTACTGGAATAGTGGTTTTGAATTTCAATTGGGTTTTCCTCTGTGTATGAATCCAAAAGTACCTTAAAATTACCTTTATTTAAAAAGTCCTCGCTTTTATTATGTCCACGAAATGGCATTTCTTGTCTATTTCCCTAATGGGATATTGCACGAAATGTCTGTTAAGCTTAACGTTCTCTTTTTATTTTACCGAAGAGCGTCTGTAATTTTGTTAGTGTTTTTTTTTCTCAGCTCCTTCAATCCGACACAATCATGTTCCTCATACCAACGGGTCTTAAATGTCCTGGTGTATTTTGAAGATGCTCCACCGCAAAGTTTTTCTAAACATAGCACTGCTGTTGGCCTCCTACCGACATTTACCACGTCGCGTTTGTCACTTTTCTATAAAGGAAAGGGTGTTTGGAGAATGGAACACACCAAGTCGTGTGTTGGATTCATTGCAAATCCCTTAAATATTGTGACTTTGTGGGTTCGTAGAATTAAAAGTCCGAGTTGTAGAATTTTAAAACGTTCTTTATTTGCGTAGAAATACACTTGCAGTAGCAGTATTACATCACATTCACAATCTACCAAGGTCGAAACATCAACTCTCGTTACAACACTTTACAGCTGTTTACTGTTGACGACTGTCTCTTGGCGAGTCGTCGCTTCCTTAAATACCTCATCTGATAATTCCAGACTGTTCCAGAACAATCAAGAAACCAAATAATCTCTATCATTCCAGATGTCACCAGAAATTTCCATTTCTCAGTTTGTTTCTGCAGACCTTTATCTGCGTGCTATCTGTATCAGTTCCTTTGTGTAAACAAGCCGCGTTATCGCTCCGCGCGAACCTTTTATGCGCGTCGTCGCGACAATATAAAAAATTAAACACTTCGCATATAATCACTGTTCACATAAAAGTTACGTTTTTACACATGATGCAACTGATAATAAACAGTAGCACATGACACGCGGGGCTCGCTTCAAGCGGGTTACCTCTTCTACCAACAAATTTCTTTTCAAATAAACGAAAAAGTAGGAAGAAAGTCCTGTATTGTGTTGGCAACACGAGTTTGTGCGGAATATCTGTGAATTGAATCCGTAGCCATGGTAACCAGCAATACATTCTGCCCCTCCAATCACTCCTCTCCCCCCGAATGTGTTACGGTCACTTTGGCCTTTTAATAACGAATCACTAGTCGGAAAGTAAGCTAGCTGCATTATCGATACGCGAGTGCCAAGAGAGCGCTTCCATTACAAAATATAACTTGGACAACTTTTATAAAGGAAAATTAAATGCTAGAACATAAAAGTTCTTCAAAAACAAGTAGGTGACTCGGGGATTCAAACGCATCATGTTTCATTACTGTATAATTTTTAGGGTTAGAGCGTCGATACTGTTGATACTCGATGTGAAGCGGAAACCATAGGTTTTCGATAGAAGAATGTAAGAAAGGGATGATAAAACCATATACATTATTAATATGCAATTGGGAATAAATGATATATGAAATAAAGTGAAAAAGAAATATTGTGATAGGAATAACGTGCAAATGAAGTAAATATAAGGAAAAAGTTGTCTTAAGCTATAACAGGCAGACGAGACCTGATACGTAAACAATAGGACAGTAGAAGCCCAAAATTCCAGCTACGGAGCCTCAGACAATAACGAAGTTTAAGGAAAATATGTAGAGGCAGGATGCGGTACCGTTATGATGCCAAGGGATCATAGAACTTTAGGGGGTGGACCCGTGACTGCTGCAGAGTTGAAGGTGAATGGAAATGGCCAATAAGTTAAAATCGTAGAAATAAACTCCTCCAATAAAATGTAGCGTAAACCACGTGATGGGCGTGAAATAGAGAAGAAATAGAAAAGGGATGGTAATGGACAAACAAATCTAGGAGGAAGCCGAGAGTAGGGCGAAGCGAGAAGCATCACTCGGTTGGTTACAACGAAGGGGAGAATACGTGTTAGTTTAATATCTGATGGCGAGGTAATAGTGGAGCTAGATTTCAAACGTGGTGGGATTAAATATTCTCAAAGAGAGAAGGCGACGCAACGAGAGAGAGAGAGATAGAGAGAGAGAGAGCAAGTGAGAAAAGCCGAGCAATCAGACAAGTAAGATCTGTGGGAATAAACAATCCACAGAAATGGAAGCAGGACTTTTAATTGACTGGTGTTAACTGCTGGACCCTGAGAGAGTACTCTTGCTCACCGACACGTAATCCTTAACCATCTTGCCATACCACACCAAGAGAAATTCCCACACCAGATGGTAGCGAAGTATACCTGTGAAATATGCCTTCGATATTTTTTTTCGATTCTTTTACATTTTGATATTTTGCTTTATTGAAAATTATTGCGGTCAACATAACGCATAAGAAATGAAAGGAACGTGTAGTATTTATTTGGTCACCTACGTGTAGTCTTAATCTGGTGGTGACCTTTTTCTTTGCCGCTGTTCTTTTCTCACGGACTAAATTGACAATTTCGTGAGAGTAATTTATACCTTATAATTTGTTTCCTTATTTCTGGAGTATTACCCCAAGCCATTATTTGAGTATCCAGCACGAATAGTTGAAGTTATAATGGACCTATTTATGCTGAAGACATGGGCTAGATCAATTATAAAACTTCATAATCACGTTTATTAACATTAATGATGTATACTCCTGCCGTCCTAAGAAGCGCAGTTTCCTGTGAGTAATTCAGCGAACAAAACCTACAAAACATAACCTACTGGTAAGCTACTCCTGTGCATACAACTTGTTTTTATGTAATATGGCGTAACACATGGGCGAAAGTGTCACTATCGTCTGTCACGCTTGTGCATGTAGACGCGAGTGTAGAAACGTAGAGTCAGACTGAAAAATTCAATGCTATAGCCGGGATTTGAACCACGGATCTTCTGGTCTCCGTCCAGCCGCTCTAACCATTGAGCTACTATGGCCAACGTGCCGATATGACATTAAATTCTCCAACTGACTCACACAGACACCTGCGATTTGACACTTGAAAGTCCGGAAGCCAAACTTTCAGTCTCTAGCCAGATCAGGGCTGAGCGCTCTACTGGCAGTAGACTATTTTATAAGTTAGGGCAAATGACGGTAGAGGTTTGTTTTGGTGTTTTTTTTTTCTCTCCCTATATATAAATTGTGTACTGATAGTGCAGTGTTTTCATGTGCCTAAAAGAAGTCTTGGTCTGTATTTTTCGCCGGGATCGATGTCGTACTCACCTAGACCTCGTATAAGGGAGTTGAAGTTATGGGAGAGGTTTATTCAACTGACTCCTTGAATTCAATGGGTAGAGCGGCTGGACGGAGACCAGAAGATCCGTGGTTCAAATGCTGGCTATGGCATTGAATTTTTCAGTCTGACTCTACGTTTCCACACTTAGCCTACACACGGCCAGTGTGAAAAAAAAAATAATTTCCAATACAAAAAGTGTTTAAGACGGATGCAGTATAATTGCTAAGCGATAGTACAATTGACATATAACCTAAACGTAGTTTAGGTATTATATTGATATTCTGTAGTATAGTTTGAAGATGCCTATATTTCGCATGACGAAAAAGTCAAAAGTACGGGATTTTCCCATCTCTGTTGGCCAATAAGTTGGTTTCGCAGTAGTCAGTATTTCACTTTTTTCTTCTTTGCATGTTGCTTTGTATAGCTTTCTGACCTTATCTGCGACCAGTATTGACTGAAGACGATAACACAACTATGGGTATATGGCTGGCGAGTAATGTCTCGTGTGAGTTAGTGAACTTATACTAACTGACGCGATGATAACACACCTAATGCGAAGAAAGTTACGCTTCGAAAAAAAGGGAAAATGCCTCTGGACTGAAACCAAACGGAGGTAAAAGCGCTGAACATTCTAATCTTGGCGACCGATGAAACACACCATTTCGAGGTCAACAAAGAAGGCTAATAGTTCAAGATCTTCATCTCGCTTATCAGCGACATTGCAGTCGAGCGCGTTTTGAAAACAAATAAAATTAGTTTTGTTGTTTATTAATATCTTTCAGACGTTATCAGCGGTATTCCCCTCAGAGTATCCTAAAGACATGAGTTTATTCTTGTTATACGACCGAGTGGAGGTACAATTTAGATGTATTAACAAGCCTAGATTCTTTGTTAGATTTTATTTTAATATATTCCCGCGTTGTGTATCTTGTTACGACGTTTTTCTTCATTCCTCGTCTACCATCGGTCGTTAATAATATAAAAATCAGCGTGCTGAATATAGCCAATATGTTGATGTAGATTTCCCATAAATTATTGCAGTATAAACTCCATATTTATAGAGATCTCAGCAACTTAGCAAAATTATGTATAACCTTCTCTACCAATTACAGATTAACATGTATTGTTTATATTATACAGTGCTACTCGTTTATAAATAATATTGAGCAATACTTTGCACTTGATTGACAGTAACATGTGTAACAGGATTTCTATTCTGCTACATATGCGATGATTGAAGACGACGAACTATAAGCCCTGCGTTGTGAAAATCATGTTGAAACAGAAGTTTTTGGTGCCGGGGGGATAGTGCGATGTTGAAGATGCTATGATCCCCACGTTGTGGCGACATGTGTAGCAGGATTCCTCCGTTGTTGTGGGTTTCGATGCCCCAAAGTTGCGGCAACATATATAGCAAGATTCGTGCAGGTATCTCGTTTCCCGTCGTTGGTCTTACTTCGTCGATCTTACTTCCTCCAAAATATTATGACTTGAAGATGTTCCCCGAAGTTATCAGGAAAATACTTAATTATGCCTCGGCTAGCTTTAAATATTCTTCTGTTATATTCTTACTTACGAGCAATGAAAACTCTTAATTTACAAGGGTGGTAACGAGTGATGAAATCATTAAGATTTTTAATTTGAATTTCTATAAGAAATCATTTTTTTTTTTTTTGTTTCTTTTAACACCAAATTCGTTACAATTCTTATCACAAAACTTTATACTGTGATCCGAATTAATCTAATATTTCAAATTGAACTAACACTTAAATATTTTCGAGCAATTTAAAAAGCGTTCCATCCAGATCACTAATGCAAAAGCAATGTGACAACGCGGTGATAAAAGACTGGTGTAACAGTTATGTTAGTGATAGAGTGAATTTTATACAGCCTACGTATAAAAACAGAAGCAATCAAATCCGTGGTTAACACGTGATAATCAGCAAGTTATACGTAGGGAAAACCAGGAGGGAGTGTTGTCCAAGGAATATACAGTATAGCATATTGAATATCATTATCCAAAATAAGTATCAGTATCATAGGACTGCATACACATACATGTTCCTACCGTTTCATCGTTCAGATAAGGTCAAAAACCTGGAACACTTGGCCGAAATGTTATGAGTGTGTAAGTCAACAAAAAGTGTTGACAGGCGTGTGGCAAGACATGTCTCATACCGATTGGATTTCCTTGGAAATGCTTGGGGGAACTTATTTCACAAGACATTTGTTTATATCTCTGTTATACGGATGTAAATAAACAGCTTGGTTTAATACGTAATTGTTGTTCCTTTGGGCCTAGAAAGGATTCTTACATAAACTTTGCTCGTTGTTTCACTCCGCCTAAAAGCACGTGTTGCCTTTACACTGCAAAGATTTTGCTCAGCTGTTTACGGCTCACTCAGGGTTATAGCAAGTGCCTCATACAAAATGAACTAAATAATCTACAGACAGTGGCCGAAGAAAATTTATGAAACACGATTTTGTGACTAGCATGGGCGGCTTCTGAGGTAGTGCCTCTGTGCCATGGTACCATCTGTATGAAAACGAAAGAAAGAGAAGTGTATAGGATTTGCACAAAAAAGATTGTTTCTGAGTATCTGCTCCCTCGTGTGAATAGACGCGTTAAACGCAAGCGCTCTGTCCTTGGCGCCGATTCCAGAACGGCGCCGTCTACGCTCATAAGCGCCTGTGTTAAGAGCTAGGATGACTGCTTATACACGGCTTCTTATGGGAGAAGGTGGTGCCCAGGTTTCTCTGACGCATAACTTAGGCTTCATTCGTTAGAGTGCAGTAAGCACGGTACTTAAGATTGCCTCTCTGTCGCGAAATCGTACTCGAACGCTTCGTATCGCATTCTCCATGAATTGTATTATCAAACTTTTACTTTGCTCATTATACCTGTGCGTAACAAGAGTACGGAATAAAAAACTGAATAAAAATAAATAAAAAACGGAATAAATATCTATTTCCGTTTACCTGTACGTTCTGTTTGGTACAGTATATTATAAAATAGGATGGATTATTGATAAGATTACCTAAATCGTTCGAAATTGGTACACATGTTTATTTTAACAACCCTCATTTATTTATTGATTCATTTATTATTTATTTATTCATTATTTATTTATTAATTCATTTATTATTTACTTATTCACTTTATTTATTTATCTATCCATTTATTTATTTAATTTATTTATGGCACCGTCAATACAATGCCTCACCGGCCGCCCCTGGTGACTAGTAACTTAATTTGAGTAGTTAGAGAGTGCATCACGCAGTTAAAGTTCAGGAATAGTTGTACCATTTGTTTATAACTTTAAAATATACTATGCACTCTTGAGGCGAATTTCTGTCCTTTTTTTTTTTTTTTTTTTTTTTTTTTTTTTTTTTTTTTTTTTTTTTTTTTTTTTTTTTTTTTACCATTCACTTTCCCTAAAGCATTAAATTGCTTTTCGTCGTCTTTTTTTCGGAAAAGATAATGTTTCTTTTATTTTCATTCTCGCATTGGAAAAAAAGTTTGCAGATATATACACGATGTGCTTCTGACCTCAATTTGGTTAGATCTTTCACAGCCAGGGTGTTATGACTTGAAAGAAAAAGCTTGTCGCTTTTGTTTGTGTACATTACTGAACACTTCGCCATAAGACTTCACACGCATGTCTGGGAGGATAGGCTTCAGAGCCTCCAGAACATTAATTGGCTGCCATAAACGCAGTCAGCGACAGTAAATATAAATAAAAAGTTTAAGTTCACATTTAACTGCATACATTATATGCATGGTAAGCTAAACATTCCTTGAATATACATGAAAAATATGCATATTAAAAACTAGAATACAATGAATTATGTCGATATTTCTATAAAAACGTGGATTTTCATTGACTTTTTGTTTCTAATCGTTATTAGTTATTTTACACAGGTTTTGTGTTTAATAAAATTCTGATAGGATGAAGTTCTTTAATTATTTTGTTTTTGTGGGCAAAATTTAGTTTGAAAGGGTAGAGCCAGACTGAAAAATGCAATGCCATAGCCGGGATTTGAACCACGGATCTTCTGATTTCCGTCCAGCCGCTCTAAACCATTGGGCTACTATGGCCAACATGACGGTAAATTCATTCATAGTGCGTCCTACACACGGCTAATGTGAAAGACAGTTAATTTCCATTAACTGTCTCTAATAGTGGGCCTTAAAGTACTTACAGCATAGTAACCCGCCATTAAGGTAGTTGTCTCGTGTGTTTATGAGATCTCCTAGTGGTTTACAGGGAAAAACACGAGTCAGTTGGAGAATTTAATGTCATGTTGGCCATAGTAGCTTAAGGGTTAGAGCGGCTGTACGGAAACCAGAAGATCCGTGGTTGAAATCCCGGCTATGGCATTGAACTTTTCAGGCTGACTCTACCCTTTCATAGTGCGTCCTACACACGGCTAATATGAAGGGGCAATTAATTTCCATTAAAATTTAGTTTTTCTGTGATTTCCTGTTTACAAAATACACTGCTTACCGCTGGGTCTAGGCAGTAGTTTGCAAGACTTTTTATATGCCTGTCATAACTGTTTCGTAATTGTCCAGATATCCGGATTTAAACAGGAATTACATTTCAGCAAGAAGGATGGAAACATTATCTGTATGTAGGACGTGTTTATCTTGGTAGTGGGTGTAATCTGTACACATAGACACCTCGAATGATGTGCTAAATACATACTTATTTAATCAGTGCTTATGATTTGGGATGAAGTTGGTTGGTAGCAAAATCGTATTCTCTAAAATACTTGAATTGCTGCAGTTGGCGTGTTTCCCGAAATGTGTTCCAAACCTCCTACATGCCCTTTTCTGCAAATATAGATTTGGGTGTGAACACCGGTTAAATATTTGCTTAGTATCCTACCTGATAACCACTCTCAAAGTAAACAAGTTGCCGTAGATCGCAAGTCAAGGAAAGAAATAGATTTTCAAGAATATTCTAAATTATTAATTACCCTTAAGATTAAACAAGGTAATTCGCATCTTTGTAAGGACAATGTAACATTTTGCAAAGTTTACTTTCGAAGGACAATCATTTTAGATCAACTGCTTACATAGTATTAGATAGTATTATGTATTTCAAATGGGAAGAGTTCTCGCCTGTAGCGAATCAGATTCGTTAGAGCCTTTAGAGCTACCTCGTTATCCCCACTCTTTATATCCCCCCTCTCAATCTCTCGCACACTTGCGAGTCGTCTTGGCGCTAGACGTAAGGGAACACAAAGTGATTTTTCCAAAGTTTTATAATAATGGAGTTGTTGAAATCACAATTGCAACATGAATATTCGTATATTACGCAAATGTTTTAAATATTTAAAGTTAATTATAGTTTATGAATAACTTAATTTTCTAATCCAGCGAAAATACTAGCGGTGCATCCGTATAGCTGTGAATGTTACTTTCGTTAAAGAGATAATTCGTCATTGCCATTGTCTTCAACGTCTGAGTACTGCAAATTTATGATGATAGGTTCCAAAATCTCGTCACATGCTATTTCTTTCCAAAAGTAGTCGTCTTGTAGTTTATCTGATGTCTCACGCAGTTTCCCCAGTCTTGTCGTGTTCCTTGTCAATTTCTTTGTGAATAAGTCGTTCAACGTCAGTCAGTTTAAAAATATTATTTCTGTTTGCTACATAATTTGAGCCTACATTAAGTCTAATGCGTTGTTCTATCAAGGGAGAGAAGGTGGATCGCGTCTCGCTGATCCAGCTGATACACTTTTTCATGGAAGAGTAACTGACTAATGCTGCTTTGAACTCTCTTGAGTAAATAGAGATTACGAACCATTCATAAACAAAGATATGTGACCAGACACGTTCTGCCAGACCAGCAAGAATTGTATCGTTTCCTCTCACGATTTTAACAAACACCTTGGCTTATTCAAAGTACATATTTCTTTTACCACGTCATGTCAAATGTTTACGTTTCAGTTCTGAGTAATTTCAAATATACGTGCACACATACATGCTAACCAATAATGGTGTTCAATACAGTGCTTACATCGCAATGCGTTGTTATAATATAATGGTATCTACTTTATTTGTATTAGGAAAACTATTTGAGCTAAAAAAATATGGAGTTTTTACGGTTATGTTAAATACATTACTCCTTCCTCACGGATCAGTTTTTGCAAAATCTGAATCTTTGTCTTAGCGAGAATAGTATTTATTAGAGATTGATTAGTTTGGCGCTCGTCACACACCACTTAGGGGGAATGCAATACAACACCGCAGGACTCCGATTGGTTGCTCGTCTAGTAGCTCTCAAGGACAAACACCTTCCCATTTGAAACAGGTGTCTTCTGAATTTCGATAGCCTCTGGCTGAAGCTGAAGTACTCAAAACAGGATTACATGCAAAACGACAAGAGGACAGCAAAGAATAGAATCCGAGGCTACGCAGTCAATTGGAAAGTTGTAGAAAGGCTGAGCAGGAAACCTTTGCGGTCACAACGATTCTGGAGTTGAACCGTCTGATTTACTCTTAATACCGAAATTTAATGGTCTTTTTAGACATTTTATTCCTAGGTTTTGTGCATATACACAAGAGATTCTGGAGCTTTCTGCATTAATAACAGGTACCGCGCTGATCACATAAGCTACGGCACCAACCTTAACCTTCCTTCCCGGAACAAATACCAAGTCGTACAGCGTTATCAAATGACGTACGCAGGATGTAAGGGATCGCGTTAGGCGAAAGCTTTGTCGTGTAATGGTTACCGAACGGCGTCTTCTCTACGAACTCTAGACGAGAGTTTCAGCGAGGGTGCAAATGTATCCTAAAAGCGAGGTGCAATTTTCAGGTTGCTCCAAATTCATTATCAAAACCAACGGTGAATAAAATGTAAAATGTTTTAATCAAATCTTTGTACATTGATATTAACGAGACCCGTCAGTTTTTTTTAACAGTAAATAACAGGCATTTTCCTCGAATCTTCGAAGATAATGAACGCATTCACCACAATAAACCTTAACTAAACGTCAAGTTATACGCCTTTTCTTAAGTACTAATCTGTAGGTGTTTTGCTGTTTGCTAAGGCAGTTCAAATCAGCTTATGTTGATATCAAATAGAAGTGGATGAAAAATTATAAACTTAGTTGAATAAGCTGAAAAATGCCTAAAATTAAACATTTGGGGAGAATCAAGTTGAAGAAACTTCTAGAAGTCTCACTAGCTCTTTAATTCGCACTTTCTCCTTCAAAAGTTTACTTGAATCGTGTTTCTTTAATCATACCAAAGAAGACTAACATCTGTGCTCATTTGGAGTGGTTACATGAATCGTAGCACAATCCCAGCTAGCAATGAGGTAACCCCAACTTAGCATCATGCCCAGTCGAAGTTTCACAGTAACGTGCCTTCTCTCTGAGAGATCGTAGGAGCTGAAATCCGTTCAGCACTTGACGCTGTACGTTCTTGTTTGTAGGTATACAGGATGTTTCGAACGAACATATAGAAGTAGTTGCTCAGCTGCTATGTGACCCATATAGATAGTTTTTACCGCCAATAGAGCCACATAAAAAATGCTCCAGAATGAGTGTGAATTAGGCAGTGACAGGAACAACGACGCGTGCCTCACTTTGTCGGAGTTCACACGCCATGCCGCGTGCTGTAGCTGTTTGTAAACACACCGGCATCAAATCTTCGCCAACATGCTACACGTCTGGTTCGCCACCTGGCGGTTGAAACTAAACGCCACCAAATCCCAAGCCGTCACCTTCACTAGAAGACCCCTCCAGGACGTTCAAAATCTGCAGTTAGCAGGAGCAAACATTCCTTGGTCCACACATGCCAGCTACCTAGGTGTAGTTTTGGACATGCATCTGACATGGAAGGAGCACATAACAACCGTGGCAAACAGAGTAAACAGAAGGATGGCCATGCTCTATCCTCTGTACAACAAAAAATCAGTTATGACGCTTAGCAACAAACTTTTGCTATTTAAGCAGGTACTCAGACCTGCAATCACTTACGCTTGCCAAGTCTGGGGTGCAGCGGCCAAATCCCATCTGTACAAACTGCAGATTCTCCAAAACCGCTACCTTCGGTCAGCAGTTGCTGCCGATTGGTACATCCCAAATGAAAATATCCATTCTGATCTTTCCTTCCCAAAACTTTTTGACTACATATTACAACTATCCCATGCCTTCTATGCAAAATTACCTTCCAGTTTCAATAACCTTATCCGAGGTCTCGGGGAATATGATCTTGATCCAGGAGAAAGATACAAGCGTCCCAGACTTATCCTTGGAAATCAATAACTTCAAGTCATTTTCCCATTAATCAAACATCCTTAATCTTACACCTATCTCAACTTTAATCGCCACCATCTAACCACCATCCCTTTTAAATACCCATCACCATGCCAGTAAGGGACCTAGTCCCGGCATGGCAAGAGTCGAAGGGCCCTCCTTCGCGGAGGAGGATAACCCTTCAACGACCCCACAGCGTGTGTGTCTGTGTCTGGCATACTCCGCAGTTGCTTGCTACTATTAAGAATTTCTTTGGCTTATGAAACCGCAACAAAGGAGCTATTACTTAATTAATTATTGTTTAACGTGTTCCAAAATTCCGTTTAGCAGTCCATGATGGCAAATAAGCTAGTGGACATATGCAACTTGTACCGTTTAGATAGAAGTTAATGTTAGTGAGGTTGAGGATGGAAGCATTAAATGACAAACAAAAAACATCAAAGAATTGTAGATAAATTAACCAAAACTAAATGGCTTATACAATGAGACGAGCACTTTATTTCATGATAATACTAAATAAAGCATTTGTAACTGAAAGGGAAGCTGTTGATATTTACAGTTAGTGGTTGAACGTATTGTTCAATTTAGATCATAACAAAATGCTCTGAAGTTAAGCGAATAAATATTGATGTAACTATTTTTATAATTCATGTTTTTAATGAAACTAAATCGTGCGTTCGTTGAACTGCCTTCGGCTCTTCCATCCATCAAAACCATTTGGGCTTGGGAGCTAACTTGCTCAATATTTTAGGTGACGACCCAGTGGCCGTGGTTAAGGCACTGCGGTTTGTTACTGAAATTGGTTTTAATAAACAAGTGTGACTTGTGTTTTATATTTATTAATTTTAGAGATTTTAAATTATTAGTCTTTAGACGTTTTTTTTATGTCCTTTTAACAGTTGAGTGGCTTACTATATTTTACCTTTTTAGCTAAATGTTTGGTAGCTTTTAGGTTTTAATGTTGACTTCGGGCCCAAATGACCTTGTTGTCGACGGGCCTTAAAACACCACACACTCACTCACTCCATCAAAACCATATCCGTCATTTCGGCGTTCGTATAGCGCTCCATATTGCTTGGATTTGTTATCTAATTACGCGCAAAATCCTCCGTGCTAGGACGGAATGTGTAGTTTTACACTGAAGAGCAACCTTCAGAGTTATTAGTCGACTTTTTCACAAATAACTGCCCTTTGCCCCATTACCTGAAAGGTTGGCTAGGGTCACTGATAAAGAACAAGGAGTAATGTTTTTGTTTTCCATGCCGGTACGTCCCAATAACAACTTTTGAGATTCGCTCACCATTGGTTCCTGCGCTGCCTAATCACAAAATCATGTATATTTAATGCTGTATAAAATTATACCTCAGAGAATTTCGAAGCTGCGACACAGAAATTCGGACTAATTAAGTTATAAACTACTCAACGGCTATAATCGTTCGGTGTTTTGAAATAATCTGTATATTGCCTTTGATGGGAGAAACTAATTCATTCAAGGGTGCTTCGAACAGTAAAGGAATGAATGACAAATATTGATTTTGGTCCAGTAAATGAATGAGCAATTTCCCAAAATGCTGTTACTTTGCAAATATAAAAGGGTAATGTGTCGGAAACATTGGCTTACTGATTGATTCCTCCATATCTTTACAAATTTGTAACAAATTAAGTCCCTAACAAATGCCGCAGGTAAAATAACTTAACTTCTAACATATAATTTAGCTGAGTAAAACTATATGTAACCACAACAGCAACATGTCTGTCAGGAAGTGAGTGTTTGTATGGAATTGTCAGAGGCGTGCTGGCATCTCAGCGTGAAGAAGGTGGGGAGGATGTGGTGGGGTTTACCGTCACATAACCTAAAGATATCACCTGTAGCATTAGTAGCAACCAGTGTTGCGCAGTGTGTGCCTCCAGTGCGCGGTGTGTGAGTGCAGGAATCATTTTTCAGGTGCTTTACGTTATGAAAAGTGAAATATCGGTTCCACTATCTTAATACTTAAAACTCATGATTTCATATGTGGTTTTTCTGGTACTGATCTTTTGAATGTACACAATTGCGTTATATTAAACGAATTAAATTCCTTGAAAAGTAATGCAGCAGACTCTTCGAATTATTAAAAAGCAGTGGCTCTTAAATTTAAGGTTCTGGTTTCGGTATTGGCTCTTTTAAACAACGCTACCAATTTAAGTTTGTGTGCACGCGCGTGTGTCATTAGAGAAACTTTTTCATTTTCTGATATTTAATATATTTCATTTTATTATACATCTATTACATTTTATAAACACTTCTCGCGTGTTTAAGAATGTGCTTCCCTTGATGTACGTTGCAAACTTTTTTTTAACTTAAGCTTTGGTTTAACCAAAATATTTACTCAATTTTATTTTGTACCTTAAACCAACAGCATGTGTGTGGGGGGGGGGGGTTATCACAAATAAACTGTCACTGAAAATGGTATCCATTTTGAAAACAAAGATTATTTCAGAAGTTATGGTGTTTTAATTTTTCGGTGAATGTGCACTTAATTTTTGTCTCTACATTACTTGTTTGTTTGGAATGCTATAACATTCTTAAATAATAGTTAAAATAGGGAAGAAAAAAAATAGAACAAAGTGTAGTTTAAAACATCCAGTCTGGTATGCTGTAAGAAATCGTTTTTTCCTATGGAAACTAGTTAAAATTGAATAAGTCAAAGAAAAACAGCTTTTGCTTATAGCATTTTTTAAAATCATTTTGGCGAGGACATTTGTGTAAACTTCCGAATTCTGCGCATCTGAACTCGCAAGTTTTAAGCTATTTCGGCACATCTCCAAATTTCTTTTATAAATAGCCAGTCTTGTCATTTCAGTAAAATAATATTTTTGAGTATAACACGTGAACTTACACGAGAGATTAGATGCATCTATTTTCTCAAAAAGTGGTTACGAAGTATGGAAAATTCTTCCAGAGTTTGCTTTGGAATGTTACTGAAAATATTCGTGTCATAACTTTGGGATATGTTCAACTTAAGTGCTCTTCGCACATAAACATATACACACGCACGCATGCTCGCTTGACCATAGATATTTTTTCTGAAAGTGCTCTTTTAATTTTTTTCTTTTTTTCTTGCTCTCTTTCTTTCTTGCTTTCTTGCTCTCGCTCTCTTTCTTGCTTTCTTTCTCTCTCTTTCTTTCTCTCTCTTTCTTGCTTTCTTTCTGTATTTCTTGCTTTCTCTCTTTCTCCCTTTCTTGCTCTCTCCTGCTTTCTTGCTCTCTCCTGCTTTCTTGCTCTCTCCTGCTTTCTTGCTCTCTCCTGCTTTCTTTCTCTCTTTCTTGCTCTCTCTCTCGCTCTCTTTCTTGCTCTCTCTCTTTCTCCCTCTTTCTTGCTTTCTCTTTCTTTTTCTCTCTCTTTCATGGGCTTGCCTGGCAATTAGTTTTTGTTTCAGTATTAACATGAACCCTGCAAGTTAGGTTATCTCATACTTCATAGTTATTTTTCATCTTGTACTTAGCTCAATTTCAAGAGTCGCTGACACATTTGGTAAACCGGGTTAGGATTTAAGATGCTTCGACTGCACTCCCCTTACCCTGTAGATACTTAAACAGACGAATTGGATTAACTCTGATAAGGCTTCCTTTGAACGAAAGAATACGGTAGTGTGAAAACGCACAAGCAAGATTTCATGTTTGTTTATAACCCTTAAATGATTCAGAATGAGTCTATTTTATAATTATATTGACATTACAACTAAGGTGTTCACAACAGTAAAGCGGAACCAATTGCTATCACTAGGTGTCGATTCACACTTAACTTTAGCCAATCAGACATAAGAATTTCACGTGATAGCTGGTTTCGCGTTACTGCTGTGAGCCCTTTTGTTACGATATCATGCTTATTATAAAATGGACTGTAAATATGAACGACTGGCGGCCTTGACATAAGATAGAACGAATGAGCTCTGGAGTTTGAACAGAACAGCACAGAAGAGGAAAAAGTAACGCGAACATAGTTCGTTTAGAAATGTGATTAAATGATAAGGAAACATTTACACAAGAACTGCATAACTCAGTAGATATTTTATGTATATAGTTTACTTCCCTTAACATTTCTGGTGGTACCTTTACCATATTACTTGCATATGAATGAATTATTTACTGTGCATATTCCAAAATTTTACAATTTACAACTTTAGGCTACATTTATTTGTATTTATCTTGTTGCTACCTTGACTTACATGACTCCCTGGTCTTCTGCTCTGCCAGGAAGCTCTTAACCTTCATGCCTCCTTGTTACTTAATTAGTCCCTTTCTTCCCCCCCCCCCTCCCTCGTCTTCCTTTCCTATATTCTTTACATTTTATGCCCATTTTTCTTTTACTATCTGTAAGAACTCACCAATACTCCTTACCTTCTTTTCCTTCCTGCCCGTTAACATTTTTATAGCTACTATCCTCTTCTCTACTTTCTCCCATTTTTCCTCCCATAACCTTTTTTCTCCATATTGCAACCTCCTCGCGTTCTGTTACATAGTATTCTGTGCTTTCTTTTCCCTCACACAATTCACAAATTTCCTTTTCCCTACCTCTTATCCCTCTTAGAAATATTGTTCCTGTTCTCATCCATGCTAGCCCTTCTCTCTCTCTCTTGCCTCTACGTATGTTTCTCGTTCCCAATTTCTTTTTATTTGTTTGTAAAATTGTATTGATTTCATATTTGCTAGACTTCCCCATATTTCCTGCCTTTCTATATCTACTATTCTGCATTTTACCAATTTACCCACATCACTTGTATTCCTATCCTCTAATCTCCATATATCTCACATTCCTATTTTTTCCCATAATTCCTCCTATATCTGCCCACCAACTGTTTGAGTTCTCTAATCATTTTTGCTGTGTTATGCATAATTTCATGGTTTCCCCTTCTTTGGCCAAACACCTATACCAAAATTTTATTATTCTCTTCATTATTATTCCATTTCTTCTTGTCTTTCCTAATTCTACTGAAGCTACTTCCCTAGATGCTGATCTTGGTAAGCCTAGTAACTCTTTACAAAACCTTCTGTAGTTTTGGTCCACCGTTTTGTTTACCTCTGCGGCCCTCCCCCAGATCTCCACTGTATACAGCATTTTGGATTCCACTAGTG
This sequence comes from Mantis religiosa, assembly GCA_030765055.1. Classification (NCBI taxonomy): domain Eukaryota; kingdom Metazoa; phylum Arthropoda; class Insecta; order Mantodea; family Mantidae; genus Mantis; species Mantis religiosa. The sequence continues at coordinate 31,382,332 of CM060949.1, read as the reverse complement.
CTTCACTTTTACTCCTGTGTGCTCCCCACTTTCCATTGTTATTCAACCTCACTGTTAAGTATTCAAATTCATAGACCACTTATACTCTTTTGCCATTTAGTACTCACCTTTCATATTTTTTTAAATTTAACTTCTTTCTTGAAGAGCATAATTTTCGACTTATCAATGTTTATTTTTATTCTCCACTCTTCACAGAATTTCTGGATTTCATTTATTGCCTTCTGCAATCCTACTACCGTTATAGATCCTACCATTAAGTCTCGGCAAGTAGCAATTACTTGCATATAGGTAATAAATAAAATATTGCATTCCCTCAAGTATAGATTCAGGGATTTCCCGCAATTGCACCTTTTGAGGTTCCTCGAATTAAACAAACAAACAAAATAAATAAATAAATAAACAAATAAATAAATAAAGGAAGGTTCTTGTGTTAGTGAACAGTAAAACTCAAAAGCGAAAATTTTATTGAATACCAAACGTGTAATTAAGTTTTGCATCCTTCAGGTATGCCAAACTTTTATTGAAAATCACCCTTCTCCAAACTATTGTTGAAATGAAAAACGTTACCGTATTCTTTATTTTCTCAAACACGAATCATTGTTTTGTTTAAAATACCATAGTTTTAATTTTGCATATAAGCATTTACGTGTCCGCCTCGGTAGCGTAGATGGTAGCGTGTCTGCCTCACGTTCAAAAGGTCCCGAGTTCGAATCTCGGTCAGGGTGAGTTACCTGGATAAGGTTTTTCCGAGGTTTCCCTTATCCTGAAAAACTAATGTCGGGTAACTCTAAAGCTCCATGGACCTCGGACTCATTTTAGCATCATTTCACCAATTTTCTTCATCGTCCGATGTGACTTAACGTTGGAGGACGTAAATTAAAAAAAAAAAAAAAAACTTTTACGTGTTGAATGTTCTGCGGATAGTCGTGAAGTTCTCTTTATTCCGAAGGATACGAATAAATGGCAAACCATAAGAGATCTACAGAATCTTACTACACAAAAAATGTGTAGATCGCATTCAAGAACATGATTATGCTTTTGGGGGAGGGCGCTAAATATATTTCTGAGATTTTCTTTATTTTTTTTTTTTATTTTTTTTTTTTAATTTTTTTTAATTTTCTAATAGCTGTACTTTTTTAAGGGTAACTAACCGTGTTTTTTTTTTTTTTTTTTTTTTCGTAATCTTGCAAAGGGCGAAAGGGAATTTGAAATCATTTTGCAGCCCGCTTTTTACGACTCTGACTTGCTTGTAATAAACATGTATTTTTTCCCCCTCTTCAACCACGTATTCACTGTTATTAGTACATTCTAATAGCATCGGTTAGAAGATTGCCTTGCTGCAATATGAGCAAATTACTGAAAACAAAATACACGTAAATTAGAATAGTGTTGATGCAGTCATAGAGGCCTCTGAGCAAAATTAAGATTTCCACGCCCGATATAGAATGGGACACTGAAACCACAGAAGCTATAGAACGTCCATAAATAATTTATTCGGGCTTCTGGATTGACAAATTTGCAAGTTCAAGAACATCCGTATTAGCGTGTTGCTAAAGATGATGTTAATAGCAAATAGAATTCAGTGAAATTGTTCCACCTCGGGGAAGAATGCTCCTTTTTATTTATTATAGGATTTAGTGAACGAAATTTTTAGTAGGTTTTGATTGATGTTTTTTTTTTTTATGTACGTGTATTTTTAATAGGTTTTGTTACACTTGTATAGTTTTTAGAAAGTTTTATATCTGGCTTTTGCCATGACTAGTTTTTTAAAGGGCGCTGATGACCGCCGTAGTTATTTAGACTTGCAAATTGACCAAATCCGAAGGCTAGAATAAAGAATATCAATCAGTTACCCATTATAACTAGCGACATGTATGGGATGCTATCGTAAGCGGAGATCTCGGCCGCTGCTAAAAACAATAGTAGTGCAGATTCTAGTCGCAAGAGGCGCGTGACAAGTGACGGTTGTGGTTGTTTCTTTCCTAGGAGAATAGAAGTTTAAAGCGATCCTGTTCGTGTAAACTTGTGCAGAAGGCGTCGCCATGCTCTTCAGTTGTTGGATCCTAACGAGAACCATGTGGCCAGATGTGGCTGAATTGCTCTTTTTGAGCGTAGTCCTTCTTTTATGGTGCAACACTGTGTACGATACTCTATTCCGAAATTCGTTAGCAGAGCAAATGATGGAATAAATAGTTGTTGCTTGGTTTTAAACTTCAGTAATGAACGTGATGTAGAGGTTATTGCGAACGAAGTTGGCCGTTTGACCAATTAAGTATGGTGAAATAACGTAAAAAGCAAATTCAAATATCATTAAGTGAGTTGTGTATTAGGTTCTGTTCTTTTAACTAGCAAGTAGATACCTACGTGTATATTGTGTAACATGGGATGCTGTTCACTTCTACAGAGAGAGAAAAATCTTCAGTCGCCAAAGCATCATTAAAAAATACTAAAACACACACACACACACACACACACACACACACACACACACACACACACACACACACACACACACACACACACACACACACACACACACACACACACACACACACACACACACACACACACACACACACACACACACACACACACACACACACACACACACACACACACACACACACACACACACACACACACACACACACACACACACACACACACACACACACACACACACACACACACACACACACACACACACACACACACACACACACACACACACACACACACACACACACACACACACACACACACACACACACACACACACACACACACACACACACACACACACACACACACACACACACACACACACACACACACACACACACACACACACACACACACACACACACACACACACACACACACACACACACACACTTATAATTCAAACCTCTGTGTAACTGGGAAAGTAGTGAAATTTTAACAATTTAAGTGAAACATACGAAATTGATGAAAAGTTTACTATTGGGGTTAGCTACGATTTAAAAATAAAAATCAGACCTCATTTCCAAAGATTCAGATGACTTTTCTTCACAAAGATAGCTAAGGCAGTGAACTTTTTATTTAATTCAAATACGGATGTCCAATTTGTTAGAATTGTTTTTCTAATCTCTTCAGCGTGGAGGAGTTATCGATTTAATAATTGCAACAATTTGGGGAAATTGTAGCACTCTTAATACAACCATAGCATAATATTTATAAAGTTTAGCGGGCACGTCATACATAGGTAGAATGCTCGCTTTACAATGCAGCGAATGCGCCGCGAAAATCTGGGATATTCAAAGTTTGCAATTGCTGTAATTTTGTGTCATGTGGAGACTGAGAGAAATGATTATGCTTTGGCAGAAAAAGCAACCTGAACATTAAATCAGGACTAAATAAAGATTTTCTATAACATGTGAAAGCAGTGTTGATGGTTAGGGTTGCCACCTTAGACAAAAGTCGAATCACCTAACGTGCCGGCATTGTGTTTTACAAATTCAATTTTAAATATTTCAAATTAGAGCAAACCATTTATACATTGAATATTTCTGAAATTACGGAAATTAATTTAGTAAGAACTTGAAGCTGTAGCTTCATATATACCGGGCGCCGTCCTTAGTGTTTGGGACGATGTAAACAAAAGCACGTGTACGTGTGTGACATCACTGGCTGCTTAGAGGTAGTTCTTATTCGCTGCACTGGACTTAAGAATTTGCTTCTCATGTAGAGTATATTGGCGATATTCGAAACTACTCGTATTTGTTTTAACCGAAATTCAATTCAGTTTTAAGATTCAATAACATTTTCCCGCATAACGAACTTGTACCATTTGCTTCGTGCTCTGGGTATTTAGTTTCTAAACGACTGTATGAAGTCTATACTTTTTTATTGTAAGTGGAGGCCTAGATATATTTAAATAATGAAGCCTCCTCTGTTATACATTAGCTACATATCTTCTAAATATTTCCTGGTGCGATGTACTTAATTTCTTTATTTTCAGTTACTCGAAAGTCATAAAATTTATATTTTAATTTAGAGGGATGATTTTAGGAGGGATAGAAAGATAGCATAAAGATCTGTAGGATGAATTGTTTTATTTTCAAGTTTTAAAATCGTTGTTTAACATAATCTATTCTCTTCCGCCGTAAATTTAGACCATTATGACGAATTGTAAATTTAAAAAAAGAAAGAAAGAAAATACAGCTGTATTACTAATATTACGAATATTATTTTACGTAACACCTTGGAACTTAAAAACTCAACGTAGCTTTGTAAACTGTAAACGAAAAGTTGGAATTTTAGGAGTTTGGGCGACCTGTCACATTCGTATCGCGACATGGGACAGTTAAAAAAGAGACAATCGCGGCAGGTGGCGATCCTGTTTATGGTCGATCAAAATTCCACAATATTGTTAATACATAGTAATTGTCAAGCGTTCACTACATACATATATTTGTGGATAAACGTTTCGTTTCTACGTGGACCGAGTAGGTAGTTAGAGCGGTAAACCAGATAAACTGTTTTTCATTAATTCATATTTGACGTGTGCATTTTGTTTATCTGAATTAGATTGGGCTTTCCAAGCAATATGTGAAGATGAACTTACGTACAAGAAATAATGATATTATTTAATACTTTACAGACTGACTTGTGTAGTTGAAAAAAAAGAAAACAGTAGCTGTAATAAAAAAGATGTTTGTGTGAGAAACAGGCACAGGAAATGGGAAGTGGTTAAGGATGTGGAGAGTGAATGTGTAGCCATGTTGTGGCTGTTAGTGGACTTATTGGTGGGTGTGCTGACATTGGTGGCCTTGTATTGCACCTGGCAACGTTTCCAGGAACACCATGAGCAGATACCGTCGCCGCCACGGGAGAGGGCTGTTTCTCCTAGCTCCGGCATTTTGGCGGACCGTCTGGGAAAGTTGGACGCCGCAACTCAAGGATGGCGGAAGAGAGTGGGTCCCACGGACGCTGGCCAATTCTCCGTCGCAGGGCGAATGAACCATACACCACCCCCACCGTCACCCCTTCTGCAACAGGATGGCGAAAGGAAGCGGAGAGTTCCCAGGGCGAGGAGTTTTAGGAGCAAGGCCGGTGAGTTTGCACATGTAGAAATTATGTTTTTGTGTTTCACTATCTATTTCCAGATGTTATAGATTCATAATAGAAGGGCCTGAGGGCTTTAATATTTTGACATCATAAATATGAATGATAGGTACTTAGTTTTTCTATTATCTACGCACAGAAAAAAATATTTTATGTACTGATACAAAATTGTAATCCCTTGTTCTTTTTTTCTTAAAAAAATTTAATTTAAATAGATTTTACAATATTTAATGTAGAGTCTTGCGAATCAATACTAAGTAGTGAAACTTTTTTTCCCTTCCAATTTACATCCTTCAATGTTGAGTCATATAGGATGGTGAATGAAAGGGGTGAAATGATGCTCAAATGAGTCCAGGGTCCATGGAACGTAGAGTTACCAGACATTTGTCTTTCAGGATAAGGGAAAACCCTGGAGAAAACCTTATCCAGGTAACTCACTCTGACTGAGAATCGAACTCGAGACCTCTTGAATGTGAGGCAGACGGATCTCCTGGATAGTGGTTTGCTGGGAAATGTGCAAGTCAGATGGAGAATTTAATGCCATGACGGCAAGTTGGTCATGGTGGTTCAATGGGTTGGAGCGACTAGACGGAAACCAGGAGATCCGTGGTTCAGGTCCCATTGAATTTTTCATGTTGACTCTATCAAAAACCTTAGCCTATATATGGCTAGTATAAAGAAATGATTAATTTCCATCAATTAACTAAAATAATAAGAGTTAAATGATGAAGCATGGGACTCTAGTACTTACAATAGTAAGTCGCCACAAACAGTGTATCTCGAATGCAAGAGCCTCTAGTTTGCCGGAAAATGTGTGAGTCAGATGGAGAATTTAATGTCATGACGGCAAGTTGGCCATGGTGGCTTGATGGGTTGGAGCGACTGGACGGAAACCATGAGATCCGCTGATCAGGTCCCGGCCGTGGTATTGAATTTTTCATGTTGACTATCTATCAAAAACTAACTAGCTCAAGCAAGACTGGCTAAGCTCTACCCTCTTATCAACAAAACATATTCACTCAAATTAAAAAACTGCACACTACTGTACACGACTTTATTAAGACCACTCCTACTATATGCCTGCCCAGTCTGGGGAGGGACCAGTCCTTCCAAAATCAAACGTATCCAGACATTTCAAAATGAATCTCAACAAATTCACCATAGTTTGTCAGAAATAGTCAACTACATAGAGAACTGGAATCAGCACCATTCAACAGTCAATTTTTTCACAAGCTGAACAGTTCAACCTGAAACATGTCTCAGGAGCCATTCACTATACCCTTGGCAGAAAATCCAGCTTTCGAACCAGCATCACGAGTAGCCTACCACTGGATCAGCTCTCACAGCTTTATCTTCTATAATACTTAAAACAATAATATACTTTACTTATGGGGGGGGGGGGGGCGAATGGGGCTTTTCTCATCTCATTGTTATTCATTGTATCACGTATGTAAATAATGCCTGTAATCAATGATCTGTAGAGCGCACATGTGCTGATCGATCAATAAATTAGTTTAAAAAAAATTCACACATAATATAATCAAGAATTGCTTCATGTGCAATTAAAAATTTGGTGTCTTAAAAATTACTTTGTGCTTCTGTGACATTGTAGGTTGACTGGAACAAGGATAAAGGGCTGGTAACATGGGAGATAGAACACCCACAGTGCTGTCATTGATGTGTTAATAAAGTAGCTATTTGATTTACTAAGCTTTAAGATGTTGAAATGAATGTAAAAGAAATGTAATTATTATTCATTTAAATAACAAATTGTTTTAGAGATTCACAGAAATACATCTCTCTCTTTTTCTCTCTCTCTCTCTTTCTCTCTCTCTCTCTCCACATGCATACACAGATTCCACATACATGGGTAGTTGTAACTCTGAGAAACTGGTCAAACAAGTAATTCTAAACCATACTTCTCAAGTTTGCATTTCCTGAGATCTGTAGAACTGAAGGATAAAAGGTTCCCATACACCCTTGGTCCTGTTGGAGGGATATCAGGTGTACTTTACAGGATATCTTACCTGAGAAGTGTGCTCTGTAGTGGACTTGGAGATTCTTGGTGCTCAGTGGTATGAAACTTAAGACATTTATGTTGTTTTATTTATAGGCTAAACTTTCAGGCAGACACACCCAGTTGTGAGACTGGAGTAGGTACACTTATAAAAAATTGTGCAACATTGTAGCCAAGTTGGTTAACAGAAAGAAGGAAAGCATTGCTGATTTATTCTCTGGATTAGTTATGCTAGATGTGTGGTCTTATTTGATAGTCACATTCCTGTACCATCTGCTTGAGCTAGTAGAGGTCTTTAGTTATGTGGTTGCCTTCCTGTGCATCTATTTTCTAACAAAGTTTATTGTTATAATGTGCTGCACAAAGAGCTTATATATTTCATTCTTAATGACTCCAGATTACAGTATAATTCTAAAATAGCTTGTCTTGCATTACATCTTTCACATTTTCTCTTTAGTATGCATCTCATTTGACATCCACACATGAAGCTCTCTCTATGTTTTTGTTGGAAAGCAGTATATTGATCCTCAGAAACTGATTGCTTAGATCATTACTGCATAAGAAAGTGTCACGTCATCATTCACACCTTCCTATTCATATTTACTATTACAGTTTTTAATTTAATGTTTTTATGAATTAAATTGGCCAATGAAGGACTCACTCACTGACGGTCTATGCAGAAGACGATCGTGTGACTTGACAAACACTATAGCACTGTATTAATCAATATTTACAATTTGCATTCAATAAATCTGAAATGAATTCTGGTTATGAATAAAATATGCATTGATTTGATTGAGCTGTGCAAATTGTATGGTTTTGTCACCACTTTAAATTATATATACATACATATCTAATGTACCATTTAAACTTAAGTCTGATGTGTTGTATTCACATGACTTCCTCTATTTTCTACAAACTACTCTGAAATTCTCAAAAATCAAGATCTAGTTTTTGAATACTGGGAAGCAAGAAAAATAGTCTTATTATAAAATTCTGAACATTAGACACCCCCACTCTTAAAAACTCTTATTTCTCTTATACATCATGTGAATCACGACAAACATTTACAGACATTAGAAAACTTTTAATTTTCTTGTTGCAAGGGGATATGGAAATATGGCTTTATGCAACAGTGAAATAAATCTTTATGAACCACACATGGTTGTGTGATAGCTTTGAAACCCGATTCTTTTTTGCATGGCTAAGAGGTAAAATATTTCCCACTTGAAAAGTATTGGAAAATTCAGACCAATAACAAGGAATATTTCTGAAATGATTCACTCAATAAAAAGAAAGTAAAAAGGTATTTTGGCAAAAATTGTGTTTTTCAGTGAGATTTACATTTTTTGTATAGTAAGATTTTTGTCTACCTCTTATGGTTTACCAGTTGTGTAAAAATCCAGAATAAAGAGGACTTCAAAATACATTCTCAGAAAATCAAGATAAACATTTAATTTGTCATGAAAATATCTTAAACATATGGTATTTTAATCAAAATCTCTCATAAAATTTGTGAGAGAATCAAAACTATGTGCCGAAGAAAAAGCAAAAGATTGTGTTACTGATATCAACCATACCTAACGAGAACATGATCGATTCTGAGGGTGAAGCAAATAAAACCTGAAATAACATTCTACAACAAAGGGAGGCATGGATGTGGTAGATCATCTGAAGTCAGAGTATTTGGTTTCAAGAATAACAGTTGGACACTTTCAATATTTTTCAGCCTTCTAAATATTGACGGAGTGAATGCACAGATAATTCATAAGAGCAATACCAGTGACTTGATGCCAAGAAAAAATTTTTATACTGAACTGAGTGTGATGCTGGTAAAACTACATTTGATGAAACAAACGTGTATTCCAAGGCTGTCTGTTCATCTAAAACAAATAATTTGAACTTTCACTAGTATCCGTGGCTTACTAATAACACAGGAGTACACACAGGAAAAGCTAGCAAGGGAATTATCACTACGCTCATACTCACATTCGTTTGAGAGTTTGATGGCATTATCTCTGCTCTATGAGGGGCATGTTTGCCAAAAATTGGGTGCGAAGTATAGCTGTAAGTACCTGAAAATGAGTTCAGAGTATGTAGGAACATGCAGGCATAACACAGTATTACATGAGGGGATTGTTTACCCCTGTGGGCGGTGGTCTACACACAGGTATATGTAGGAGCGCCAGCACAGAGTTCACAAGGGATGTCCAGCAGCTACTTACAAGCGGTCACATGCAGCACTTTTCAGGCTTCAATTTTGGGTGTTGCAGTTCTATTCTGCAGCAGATTTTTGGTGCACAGGCGTCACATAGAGCAGAGATAATGCCATCAAACTCTCAAGTAAATACAGATATGAGCTTGGTGATGGTCCCTTTGTCACAGAAGAAAGAGTAGATTTACTCAGCATCATTGTAACAGTTTCTCCTATCCAATTAACAAAGAGCACACAGCAAAAACTGTTCATGTCTAACACTAGCCGGGATTTGAACCACGGATCTCCCGCTCTGCGTGTGGTTGCTCTAAACCACTGAGCTACAATGGCCAACATGCCAAGATGACATTAAATTCTCCAATGTCCAATATGTTTCCCGGTAGACCACTAGGGGTTCTCATATACTATAAGACACTCATTCAAACCTTAGCCTACACGCAACTAGTGTGAAAGAAATGATTATTTCCCTCAATTTACCTAAAATATAAAAGCATAGTGGTTTAACTATGAAGCTTGGGACTTAAGTACTTACAGCATAGTAAGTCGCCACAGGTGTGTTTCATAGCATATGAGAACCCCTAGTGATCTACCGGGAAACATACAAGTCAGTTGGAGAATTTAATATCAACTCGACATGCACAGAGAGCGGGAGATTCGTGGTTCAAATCCCGGCTATGGCATTGAATTTTTCAGTCTGGCTCTACTCATTCAAACCTTGGCCTACACACGACTAGTGTGAAAGAAATGATTATTTCCATCTGACAGTGAACTCAAAACTGAAATTTGCCTTTGCAATTGAAGTCACGGTTTATCAATGTAATTTTAATGATTATAATATAAATTACCAGGGTGTTGCATTGCTTTATTTTTTACTAAGTTTAGATTTTTGTTGTTTCTTCTGGCACATCATTTTATGGATTTATCTTTGGCTCACATTGGTTTAAACATCTTTACAGCACTGCTCATGCAACTCTTATGTTCACTGTAATGATATATATTGAAAAAGACATTATTAAGAAACTCATCTTCTAGGAAAAATACATGGGAGTGATCGTATGACAAGTGTTGCAAGCGATCCCAGGTTAATGCTGTTTTGCTGTTTATAATCTATTATTGATGCTGCTACTAAGTTAATAAGTACTCAGCATTAAGAGTATTTCATCGGCAGCTGAGCTGACAAATATCCTTAACTTAAATGCTGTCACTTCCTATCTGTTCACGCCATATTTTTTTATTTGTTAATCTTTTTATGTGAAAAAGTTCAAAAACATACAGTTAAATGTTACATTGAGGTAGTAAATGCTATGGTTTTTTTTTTTTTTTTTTTACCCACATTTATATTCAGCAAGTTAGCTATTGCAAATAGAAAAGTGTTCCAGAGATAAAATGTTAAAAGTTTGCTTCAAATGTATTACTGTATATTTGTTTTTCAGAGAAACTCAAAGAGGTGGCATCAACACCATCTTCACCCCAAAAAGACCTTCAGATCTCATTCAAGCGCAGTATCTCTGCCCCTGGAGGAGATGATGAAAATGGTAAGTTGTTTCAAATATGGATAAAAAATGCTGGCAACATCAAATATATGTTCTTGCTTTTACAAATGATTTTACACCATTTAATTCTGATGGAAAAACCAGTAAGACCCTTAAAATACTGAAAAATTGGTAGTTTTAAAATACTTCTGGTTCACCAATTCTGTAACACCAAAAAGTGTGCTTTTGAATGTGCCAGATATATAATCAATGGAGATAAAGTATTAAAATAACAGTAAATTATGAAAAATTAATTCACATCTTTCTAAATTTGTCAAAAGCTGTTGATTGTGTATTAATAAACTAGAAAATTTAGTTAAGGGATTAATAAAGGTTTGGATCATTTCATATGAAAGGAAGACAATATGTTGAAATAAATTGCAGAAATAAAGATGGAACATTTTGGTGTTGCAAGTGATATATTTGACTTCATTTTAAGAAATGGTGGCTTAGCAGTAGGTTATGCAGATGACATGACAGTAATAATTAAAGCCAAAACAATAACTGAGGTTGACATGAAAGCAAAATATGGTTGGATTAAAAAGGATGCAGGGGTATTATGCAAGTTTGGTTATGGTATGATGTTAAATTACAAAAGAGTTCCACACATACCAGCAAAATAAAATGAGAAATAATTGTAGAAATTGTTCCGGGAACAAATCGCAATAACACTCTAGGAGTGATCATTGACAGACAACTAAGTAGGAAACTGCATACAAGGCTGATCAGAAAAGAAACCAAATACAGGTATGTGTATGATAAAATAGTCGAGAAATATTGTGGATAAGAAAACTGTTAAGAGATCTACTATAGATAGTCAACATGAAAAATTCAGTGCCACGGCCGGGATTTGAACCACAGATCTCCTGGTTTCCATCCAGTCGCTCTAACCCGTTGAGCTATCATGGCCAACCTGCCATCATGACATTAAACGTGGCAGACCAGTAAGGGCTCTCACATTCAAGATACACTGTTTGTGGCGAATTACTATCGTAAGTACTTGAGTCCCAGGCTTCATCATTTAACTTCATCATTGAATTTTTCATGTTGACTCTGTCAAAAACCTTAGCCGATATACGGCTAGTGTGAAGAAATGATTAATTTCCATCAATTAACTAAAATATCTATTATACTTTCACTTATTTGCAGATGAAATATGGAATTATAATTTGGGAAAATATCACATAAACAGATATAAAAGAAAAATTGAATATTAGAAAAGTCAGATATACAGCATTCATGTAGACCAATTTTTAAACAGCATAAAATTTTAACTGTTTCCTATGAGGTATACATGAAAAGAAAAAAATTATTATAGAGGAGCAAAAAAGGAAGGGGGGAATTTGAGAAATAATAATGAATATTTTAGATGAACCTGTAGGGATACTTTTAAACAACCGAGATGTAAAGAATATGGAGAAAAAGCAATCCAATACGTTATCTAAAGAAATAAAAACAAAAGATAAGCATGCATTAAAATTTGTGAAGAAAATATACACTAGAAAATGCTTTTCATAATTTAATAGAGTATAAATTAAAGCAGCATGGTGTAAATATTTGTAAATACCTCTTATATGTAAATCTGGCATGTCCTTTAATTGTTGTGTTTAAAGGATGAATAAAATGAATTAAGAGGTAGATGAAATATGAGAAAACTATCATAAGCATAGTGAATTTGCTATTTGCTGTTTTTCGAATATTTAGAATTTTACAGCTTCCATGGATTAGCCAATAACTTCCTGTGATGACATACAGTGTAAGAAGTAATGCTGACTTGTGTACATTTTCATTATACATGTACAGTATGATAATTAAATAAACTGTAAATGTGTAATGGAACCAGTTTACCCTGTAGTTAAATTTAATAGCGAAAGTTAATGGACAATCTGTTCCATTTAATATATCTCATACATTGCATGTCTTGATGACAATATTTTGTGTACTGTTAAATAGGAGAGCAGATTTCTTTTATTCTTAAATAAGGTATTAAAGATTTTCTTTTCCAAATCTTAGAAATACACTGAGAGAATTCACAAGAATTTCTATAACTTCTTGATACTGTGACTTTGTGGGTTCGTAGAATTAAAAGTCCAAGTTGCAGAAATTCAAAATGATCTTTATTTCCGTAGAAACACACTTGTACACCCCTACACAATCGACAAGGTTGTTGACTACAAACAAAAGAGTTCACTTTCAAAACACAGTTGCATGCACATGAATCCAATTTATGACTGTACCACACTGGCGAGCTGCAGCTTCCTTTTATAGTTCCACTCACAATTTCTAGAAACCACCGGAACATTCTCAAACAATCAAGACGGCAAACTTTTCAATCAGCTTTCTGTCTCTTTCTCTCTGTTTTGGCAAGCTTTTATATCCACACTGCACTATCTGCCCTATCTATCAGTTAGCAACAACAATGAGTAAATAAGATTCTGAAAAATCCCAAATCACTATCAAAGAGAGAGAACTGTGTTACCTCATCCAGGTAACTCGACCTGACAGATTCGAACTGGGACCTCTTGAACGTGAGGCAGACACGCTATCATCTACGCTACCGAGGTGGGCTTAAATGGTTATAAATGGTATCTACTTTATTTGTATTAGGAAAAGTATTTGAGCTAAAAATATGTTGTTTTTAATACAGTTATATTAAATACATTACTCTCTCCTTCCTCATGGACCAGTATTTGCAAAATCTGAATTTTTGTCTTAGCGCGAATAGTATTTATTTGAGATAAGTTTAGCTCTTGTCACACACCACATAGGGGGAATGCAATACGACAGCACCGCAGGACTCCTATTGGTTGCTCACCTAGTAGCGCTCAAGGACAAACATCCCATTTGAAACACATTATAAACATTGTGTATTCAACTGCAAACTATTTTTATAACTATTTGGTTTCCAGAAAGGTGAGTCATGAATTAAAGAAGGAAAGATAATATTATGCACATGATAATGGCAATATTGCACACTTTTTGTTCATGTTGTGCAATTTATTTCTTTGCCCAGTCATATTTCATATTTATGAATGTTGAATAAAATTACTGTGTTTACAGACCTGTCACTGGATAGGCAGACTGAGGTAGCAAGTGGTCCAAAGGTAACTGTGCCTCGTGCTGATGATGAAACTTTTACGAACTTCTTCTGCAGTAGCATTTTATCAGCAGAGAAATGCCACAGTGAGGAGCGTGTTGATATTCGAGATGAAGATTTGGATAGCATAGTCAGCTCATCTAGTCAGTTGTAAGTATACCAAAATGGCAGGTGTGTGCACTAAAACAATGTAGTTTGATAGTTCTTGAAGTTCTATCCTTAGTTCTATCCTTTTCACAACAGCAGTGGTACTAAGCGAAGTTCATGTGAAACCAAACTGTTTATTAATTATAAGCTGAGAATTTACCTTCAAATAGAAGTATAGCATCCCTGTGAAAGACGGGATTTTATTAGTGAATAAAGCAGCAGGATCTTTTGCTATAGGGAATAGCTGTCAAGTGTATGCTGAACCAAAGAATAATTATGAATGTCAACATTTTCTGTATGGTGTAAAAAGGATAGAGTGCAGAATAAATTTAATGACTGGCAATGTCTAATAGTGCATGTTTCATGATTTGACACTTAATAAGAATATGTCTGCATTCTCATTCATTTTTATAGAAATGTGGAAGCGCTCCAGTCTGCTCTCCTGTATTGTTGACTGGATTTCGTGCTGTGTGATGTTTTTCCTTTCAATTTAATTAGATTCCAATGTGTAAGGACTATGATACAATGAAGCACAAAATTAATATTATTAGAGTCGAACTAATACTCAATGCTCCACTTATTGCTAGTATTTACCTAAAACACTTTTCGTTAGGATCTTCCTAACATCAGCTGTTCTGATGGGGCCCAAATGACCTTGTTGTCGACGGGCCCTAAAACACCACACACTCACTCACTCACTCAGCTGTTGTCGACTAATGGATGATGGTTTGGTGAACTCATTGGAGGTGATAGGTCCGTCTCTGTCGGATGTTGATGAACTTGAAGTTTGGTTTTTCTTCAAAGGTAATGTCGAAAATAAACAATTTTCTTTCATATTTCTTTATGAAGATTTTTTCCCACGTGGTTAATGCAGCTGGACCTTGGACACTTTTTAATAAGTGGATTTCTCGTTCTATATCAGGATTCTCCTTCCAAAAATGGTACGCTACTGCCGGTTTATCTATTTCTTTGTTCCTGATGTTCCTAAAATGCTCTTTATGCCTAATGTTCAAGTTCCTTTTAGTTTTTCCAACGTAAAAGTTGTCACAGCCTTTGCAGTTTATCCGGTACACACCTGATTTTTTTGTCTGTGGGTATCTCCTTTGTATTATGTGATTTCAAAAGGTGTTGTACACTAAATTTGTTCTGTGGGACCAAAGTAATATTGTTCTCTTTGAAGAATTTTTGGAAAAGGTGTGTAGCTCTGGAATGATACGTAAATTTTTTGTATGAAGTTTCATTGCTGATTGGGGAAAGAGTGTAAACATAGTGACTCATAAATCAAACTCAAAAAGAGTAGTTACTTGTTTGCATCTTTGTTGTCTTTTGAATTTATCAATTTTCTTTTTGACCAATTCAGCACTGAATCCATTGTATTCTGCAATGTGAATGATATTATTGTACTCTTTGATATATTCCATCTTGTTTAGAGGTACATTAACCAGCCTGTAAGTTAAACTGTTGATAACAGCATGCTTGTGTTGTCTTGGTTTATATCCATCTGATTTTATGAAATTTTCTGTAGGTTTCCTTCCTATGTATGCCAAATTCAAGTTTTTTGTTTTCTGATAAGTTTCAAATCTTAAGAAAGAGATTTCATTGTTTATCTCTTTTTCTATGGAAACTTTTATTGCAGGATTTTGTAAATTAAGTAGTTTTAATGCATCATCTACTTGTTTCTCATTTATATTGCCCAAATGTCATCCACATATCTATACCAAATGTTTGAAAATTAGTGGAAATGCCTTTGTGATATGGGTTTCCAAAAAGCTCATGAAGAGGTCTGCCAAAAATGGGGACAATGGGTGTAATTAGACCAAAGCATCATAGTGGAATACTTTCACTTAACAAATATTTGCATTGAACAATCCTTTTTTACATTCAATAAAAAAAAATTTCAAACAAAAATCAGGACTATCTATGGGCAACCCATAGGGAGGAATGTATTGCATTTATGTTGACTGTGTGAATGTCCGTTTGAGGGATGAGTGGTACATCTTGGACAGCAGCTTGCCTAATGGTGCAAGTTGCACTAGTGTAAGACAAGAAATAAATATTTTATTTACTTAGAAACTTCCAGCACTTTTTTGCAGATTCTGTAAAGTGTGACACAACCATATTAATCATGTATACTTTAATTTTGGTAACATATATTTATTTAAAACTATCCAAAACAGCTGTTTAACTACAGCTTTATTTTTGAGGAAATTTCCTTGTCATTGCAGAATGATGTGAATGCAAACAAACATGTATATGTAGAAGTTGCAGCTGTTAATGTGAACCATGCAGATATTTCAGGAAGTATGTTGACAATTCTTTGCTTACTTTCAAGAGGACAAGTTTTGTAATCTCTAATTACATTGTTAGCTTCTTATTTACTCATTTATTTGTCATTACTCATTAGTTATTGTGATTACTGTAGCTAGGTGATGGCTTGTTTGCTATAAAATTGACATTGGTGATATTTCAAAATTCAGTACATAGTCTCTATTCTTCAAAATAATTTTCCTACAAACTACTTAATTTACTTAAATCCTTTAATAATGTGACTTTGTGGGTTCGTAGAATTAAAAGTTCAATTTGCAGAAATTCCAAATGTTCTTTATTTCTGTAGAAATACATTTTGGTCAACCCTTACAGTAGCACAATTACATAACATACACAAATACAGCTTTCAAGGTCATCTGCCACACCTACAAACAGAGTTCACTTTCAAAACACAGCTCTACGCACACGAATCAGTTCCTATTACAACTCTGTCTCGATAAACTAGCCACGGCTTCTTTTATATGCCCGCTCACTGCTCGAGAAAATAACCTATATTTTCTGGGGAAAAAAAAAAAAAACAAGACGGCGCTGGAACCTTCCAGTTTATCTGTTTCGGCAAGCCTTTTATATCCGCGCTGCACTATCTATCCCTTTGTGAGTGCCAGCCGCACATCGTCACAACAGTGGGTTCGCGAGAATAATTTAACTTCTGGATTTATTCCATTAACTGAACAAAAATAATCTGCTTCTGAATTATCAGTTTATGTGTATTTATGATTTGTAAAATGCTCCTTTACTCTTGTTTCCAAATTATTTGGTCTTTCCAATCTAAACTTAGTTACAATGTAAATAGTTAAATTAAAAAAATTAGGCATTTACCAATTAAATTTTTGAAACTTTATAAATGTCTAGCGAAATGTGTTCCAGTTATTTCTGTGGAACTAATATTATACCATATCCTTTCAAATCTTCTGTGAATTTTTACCTAAGGTTGAAGGTTAAGTCATGAGTCTTTGATCAAAGTTACCCGAAATTTGTCCTTTGAGAATAAAGAAAAGGGTGTTTCTGATTCTGTATTGCTTATAGATTTTGCAGTGCAAGAGATGCATGCTTATACAAAAAACTGCTTATCTGTTTATTTCTCTCTATCTCTCTATCTCTCGCTCTTTCTCTCACACATTTTTTCCCTCCTTCTCTCCCTCTTTCTCATGTATGCATTTAGGCTCAGACAGATAATCAGTCTGTATAACAGTCCATTTAAAAGGTATTTTTTTTAATTCTTTTTTTTTTTTCTTAGTTTTATATTTCCATTGGCAATTTATTATGTCATTACACAGAAAATGAAGCTATTTGCAGTGGAGTAACAAACACTACACAAATAAAAATATTTAGTAAATATTCTCCACTTAACTTAAGAAGCCGATGACAATACTTCAATTATGTTTTTGTGAAATTAATTTCACAAAAACATAATTGAAGTATTGTCATCGGCTTCTTAAGTGGAGAATATTTACTAAATATTTTTATTTGTGTAGTTATTATATCATGTTCTTATATTTAGTAGATGTTTATCAGAAAATATTTTCCTTTGTGCAGGGTACATATTTGCTTCTATGTTATAAATCTGCACACATAAAATTGTTGCCAAGTAATCAGACAATTATATTGCTCCACTCGGTAATGCAAGATGATAAATGTTTGCCTGTGTGGTGCACTCTTATCTTTTTGTGTTCAGAGTAACAGATTTCTATCCTATAGGGAAAAGTAAACCTCTTTCTTTCTTTGCACTCAGGTTGGTACAGAAACGTACAGTCCGCGTTCAAAGGAAAGTGAATCCTTCTCGAAACCCTCTCAGGGCCCTAGCTGCACGCACAGATCTTCAAGATGCTTATGTTGACATTCGTACTGGAGTTGCAGAGAAAGAGCTCAAAAGGCTCAAAGTGGAAAAATGTAAGGCTCAGCATCTTATTTGTTTTGGTATTTATGTAATGTTCATTCTTAACTTTAATGGAACATTTCTTATTTTTAACAACATACAGTATGATATTGTAGTCTGATATACATTCTCTGTCTTGAAGTTTATATGCTTGTGACCATTATATAAGTGCTTTCTTCTAAAATTTAAGCTAGTAAATCTTTAGACGAAAAAGAAAAATCGTAGTTTTGTTGTACTATCATTTTAAAAGATTTGAAGATGTAAGTTATGTCTTGTGACACAAACATCTTTGAATTTATTTCAGTGAATATATGGATTTTAAACAAAACTTTTATATAGGTAGATAGATAATTTATTCATCTTGTAAATCATACATTGTACATGAGTGCTATGATATAAGACACGTCAAATTGTGAATTTACAGTGCAATAACTATCCTTGTAAATTAACAGGTATTTGTTCAATGTATATATTATCTATCAATAATTAAAAAGAATTAAATTTGCTTTATCTTTTGAAACAGTGGCAAAGAATTCATCCCTTGCTGTTGAGGCACTTGCAGGACTTGCTAGTAAAGAAGACTTCACAGCCATCTCATTGAAGAAAGCATCTGCTCTTAGTGGGGGAATGTTACCTTATAAGGATCTGATGCTACTACAAGTGAAAGGTCGTCGCCATGTACAGACAAGGCTTGTTGAACCTGTGGCAAGTAGCATCAACAGTGGAGATAATTATGTGCTTGTGACACCAACAGAGGTAATTCTGCAAAGCAAATTACAGATAATTAGGAGATAAACAGATAGGTCAATCAATTAAAACTTTTATCTTTCTGAAATTTAAGTAAATTAAAAAATTTATAACTCATTAGTGCTGCATGATTTCATGGATTAATCAAAACGATTAATCAATTAATTTTGTAATTTTAGATTAAAGATTAAAAAATATAACTTTTTTTTTTCTAGGTGTACAATTATGTTGGCCGGTACTCAAATGTGATAGAACAGTCTCGTGGAGCTGAGGTAGCTCAACAAATCCAACAAACAAAAGATTTGGGTTGTTCAGGGGCTCGGCAGGTAATCACAGTAAGTGAAGAAAAGCAAATGTGCTCCAGCTCGCAGGCAGAAAACTTCTGGAAACTTCTGGGATCAAGTACAAGAGATGTAGCGGGTGCAGGTCACCCTGATGAAGATGAACTGTACGAGTCAGCCATCATAGCTAGCAATATGGTATATGAATTGCAAGGAGAGGAACTTGTTCCCATGACTGAGTATTGGGGCAGTATTCCTAAGATAGAAATGCTTGATCCATGCAAGGTAAGGCATGATTTTTGCTGGTCTTATTTTAGCAAATCGCCGAAAATGTGCAAGCAGGCTTCATGATGTACTGATTAGTTCTTAGTTATTATTCAGGCTTATTTTAATTTTCTGCAGCATATTTCTCTCTCAAGCTTTACGTATCTTCATATTTTAAATACAATGGTATAAAACTAAATATATTGTGCGTATACATTGACATAACTTTCTCTGTGGGGTACATCTTTAAAAAATCCTGTACATAAACAAGTATAGTGTACACACTTAGGGAGCTTATTCTTTGATTCATATTGTGCTAGAAGTAAGCTGAAATTCGAGAATGTCAGGCAGTTGACACGTTTGAAATATATTCTGCATAATAAATGAGTGAAGCTATTAAGTGTTCAAGTAGACTTAACCTTGCATGTGAATAATATGAACTTTGTACAATATGTAGAACAATACCTATTTACGTCATAAGTCAACTTTTTTAAGCAATGAACATGAGCAATCTAAAATATTTGATGCTTCATAGACATTCTATCTGGGAAAACTTAAGGATGTAATAATTAATATTTCTAAAGTGATTATTACCACAAAAAGTTTTATAAATTACACATTTTGATGCATTCTATATTTTTTCTGTTTTAAATTTTCACTTCTTCCTTGCACAAAGTCAAACCAAATTCATTCCAAATGATGTCTTAAAAATTTTCATATAAACTTCAAGATATACCTTTTATTAATGATGTAAATATCTTTAACACATGACATGAATCAGAATTATTAAAGGAATTTTTGAGAAAGAAAATTAAAAATAACTATAGGTCTCATGCGCATACATGCTTACTGTTTGCAATACATTGTAACAGTTGTTTTTGTTTGGCACTAAAATGAGTTTTGTTTATTTACTTGGTAGTGTTATTTAGGGGGAGGGAAAAAAGAAAAAGAAAAAAAAAAAGATATGTATATTGGTTGGTACAAGTGACGTAAGTATAAAGAAATGAACGGTTGCTATGGGGAGAGAAAATCAATAGTCTTGCTGGTAGAAAAAGAATGCGGAGAAGATGAGTTTTTATTTCAAATAGTGGGCATGCAGGAGTAAGCAATTTTATGTAATTAACGGCTATGGGGAGAGAAATTCAATAGTCTTGCTGGTAGAGAAAGAATGCGGAGATGAGTTTTTATTTCAAATAGTGGGCATGCAGGAGTAAGCAATTTTATGTAATTAACGGAAACTATTTATTAAGAAAGTAAGGATTTATTGATATGCTGGAGGTAACCTGCAATGATTGACTAGGAAAGAAAGTTCGAGTAAAATGTAATCCAGATGATACAATTAAATTATATATTACGAAATTGAACTTGTCCAAATTTTATTTCTTTCACTCGTAACCACCCTTGAAAAGAGATCTTATGACTCATATTTAAGCAGACACAATATTCAAGAACCAATTCAAATTACAATGAAGAAATCCTGTTACACATGGATTTCCAACCTGGGACTTCAAAATAGTCAGCGTGCATCCCATCTTCATCATAGAAATCCTGCTACAACATTCGTTCTTATTGGTTTGAATTGTCAGCATTCCATATCATCCATATTTACAATTAAATGTGTTGTTAAATGTTTAACACTTGTTTTGACTAACAAGAAGTAGAAGAATATACTTTTGTATGAATAGTTTGTAGAAGTATGGTAAAGAAAGTGATGGGAATGTTACACATTAGATTTTTATGAATTGTCTTTTAGTGTGTAACTAGTGTATGGCTGTTATTCTAATGATTGCATTTTGAGGGGTTTGAAGTTTATGTAAGGTGGTCTTTGTAGCACAGTCCAAAATTGGTTGTTATAAAGATATACCAATAGATCTAATGGGTTTGTGAAGGATGTGCCAAATCTTTTAGTGTAGCTGGGAATTTAAGTTAATGCTGGGAGATATATATATGTACCAATGAAATATATATATATATATATATATATATATATATATATATATATATATATATTTCATTGGTACATTATTTTGGAGGAATTTAGTCACAGTGACGTCCAAATTCATAACATAACACAACACTGTAGTCGGTTTTTCACAGTAAGTCACATTTTAATTTTTTGAGGGACCGATTTTGAGAGCTCCATTTTCAGTCTCAAAGGTCCAACTTGCACACCTTCATGAATTTCATTGGTAATTTGTTTTTATCCTGACATATTATTTACTATGATCTTGAAAACGTTTCAATTATACAACAAGTGAAGTTAGAGTGTAAACATAGTGACTCATAAATCAAACTCAAATATTATTTACTAGTTCCATGTAAGTGCTTAATCCATTGTCACACGTAAGCTCAATTTTAATAATGTTAAATATTCCCAATATTGAATCTTGTACAATTTAATGTATAAATCTGTAGAAGTTGTACTCAGTGAGTGAGTACATCATACGAAACAGTCATATTAGCCAGGGTTGTAATGCTATGAGGGCCACATTGACAATTTTTAGAATGCCGTGTTTTTAAAAACAAATGACATTAGTTGATATGACAGCTACTTTGTAATGCCTTGTAAGCAATTGCAGTGTAGTTTGATTTGCTCTTTCTTTGTTAATTATCATTTGAAGGTTGTGGATGACCAAAAAATGATTTTGACTAAAGAACATTTCTGGGCAATGTTGTTTTATGATTTTAAATTTCCATTAACACCTAAACAATATCAAGGTAGTTTTAGAAAAAAAAAATTTGGCAAAGAAGGCCCATTTAAGTAAAAAATTTATAATTATTAGTACAATGAATTTTGCGAAGGTGGCCCAATAACTGTTATTTCATAAAACTATTAATAGTTTGTTTTGTTACACTACAGCACTTACATTTTAATTTTTGAGGATCTAGTTTTGGGAACTGTTGCTTTCATTTTCGACCTCGAAGGTCCAACTGTCATTTGTTGTTGTTGTTGTTGTTGTTGTTGTTGCTGCTGCTGCTGCTGCTGCTGCTGCTGCTGCTGCTGCCTCCAGCCTTTTCTTCGATGGTGCTACAATAAACTTCTTTATCAAATTGTGGACTGGTGAGATTTCAAAGTTTATTAATCAGTCTTTGTATTTCTATATTACAATGTTCTTCCACATTGTGAGTTTATGGTTTATCACACCTTTTAATAATTCTGAATTTGGTTCAAGGTTACAACTTTTGTTCCACATGTGAAATGCTACTGCTGAAATGAAAACTATAACCTTGACCTAAATCCAAATTTATTAAAAGCTATGATAAACTTAAACTCACAGAATGGGAGAATATTGTAATATGGAAATGCAAAGAACTATTAATACATTTTGAAATACATCAGTTGACAATTTGTTAAAGAAATTCATTGTTCCATCGCCAGAGAAAAGAGTGCAGACAATAACAAATGGCAGTCGTATCTTAGAAGTTGAAAATGGAAGCAACAGCTCCTGAAACTAGTCCCTCAAAAATTAAAATTTAAGTGATGTAGTGTAACAATATTGACTACAAAAGATGGGTGGGGGAGAGAAAAGAAAAGAAAATGTAAATCATGAAAATGCGTAACCACCGAATATCTGGATTCCATAAAGATGAGTGCCATGGTCTCTTCACTGTGCAGCCCTGACCTGCACCATCTAATTTCTTATAGTTTCCAGAAACTAAAACTAAAATGTGTGGACTCACTTTTTTGTCCTCGGATGAAACATGAGGATACATTATAAAAACCTGGCTTCTCTAGTTTCTCAGGAAGAGGGCATCATTACTTTAATGATGATTTCACTGAATGCAAAAATATGTTGATGTTAAAGGGGAATATTTTGAAAAAGGATAAAATCATTTAAATTGTCAAAAACTAATCATTCTTTGATTTCTTAAAATTGTTCAGCCCTTTTACTCCTAATTTTGGAGAAACTTTCTTTTGTGCGACGCGAGAATATTTTCTAAGTCCAAAGGTGCGCGTATGCGCATGCGCAAGCAGACGACCAGCTGGTTTTGGCATTGCAGCCAACATTAGAGATATGTAACACTTGTAGCCAACCTCTGCAAAAATGCCCCAGACATCTGCAGTCCCATCCATGTCGTTCAAATCGACGAATGCAAAATATGTAGGTCGACGCAAGTTTCATCATGGGTGTGTTGTAGAAGGCAACTGGATCCTGGGAATGATCGACGTGGAAACGAATGAGGTGCTGATGATGATATGCCCCAACAAATCCAAATATGCTCTACAGTCTAATTGCAGAGCACGTAGAGTTCACCAGCACCATTCACACAGATGCCTGGAAGGGATACTATGGGTTGATGGCTGGAGGGTTTGCTGTGCATCTCTCAGTAAATCACTCAGTGCACTTTGTCGACCCAGTTACAAATGTGCACACAAATAACAAGTCACGCTGGCGAGGACTACAGCATCGTCTAACAAGGGGTGGCATTCGTAAGGACAGTGTGCATGCTCATATTTCTGAGTATTTGTGGCACAATGACTGCAAAAACCGGTCAGCAGACCCATTTCAAGAATTAATTGAAGACATTAGGCACGTCTACCCTGTAGTGCAACGATGTTTAGCGTAATTAGTTAGCTAGTTGGTGAAAATTAGGGACTGTTGTGTGTGTTTAGTGTAATTAGTTAGGTGGTTAGTGTAAATTAGGGACTACTGTGTGTGTTTAGATTTAGGTACTACTTTCAGTTCGTCTGCTAGATAGTGTAATTTCGAGACAACTAAGACTGTTGGCAGCATTGTTCAGTGGAGAAACAAGCATAGTTTGGCTGCACTGAATTCTTCAATATGGCTACATTACACAGTAAGTAAATAAACAATAAATAACGTTAAAAGAGTGCCCTCCAACACGAAATTGCACTAAAAAGTAAAGAAATGATATTAAAAATCATTGTTGTATATAAAAACATAAAAAAGTGTGAAGGAATTAGAAAAAAATTGCTGTGTCGCACATTAGAGAGAAGAGCCCTAATTTTTAATTTGTTAGAACATGTTTCCTAGCATTATTGCAATCTTTGACTATAGCCTGCTGAATGAGTATTTCATATTTCCTAATATAGAATGTATACTTTTTTTTTTTTTTTTTTTTTTTTTTTTTTTTGCAAGTGTTCAATATTTTCCTTTAATTTTTGCTACAGAAATTAGTAGTTAACCATTTTTAAAATAAACATTTTTTCCTGTGAATTTTGTTAGCTCTCTTCTATTGAAAATGTAAGAAAAACAGTGCTTTCATTTGCCAGGTACTATTGTTTGACTTTGGATCAGAAATGTATGTATGGAGTGGCAAGAATGCAACAATGGAAATGAAAAGGACAGCTCAAGTATTAGCTCGGGAGCTCTGGGCAGAGGGTTATGACTACTCAGAATGTGACGTCTGTCCTCTGAATGTGGCTTCATTGTTAGGCCAGCGTAGTTCACAATCTGTGGACAAGAGCAACATGGCTGGCCCTGCAAGACCTCCCTGGGCTCTCTTAGCCAAAGTGAACCAGCACATGGAAACTGTGCTCTTCAGAGAAAAGTTTCTTAACTGGCCAGATTTTTCACGTGTCATTCGCACCAAAGGTGGTGATGATGAAGAAAAGCAGGTAAGAATGATGGTTTGAAAATTACTATTAAACTGACTAGTGCAGTATTCCTAACTGCAATTTCTTAGTGCACATAATCATGAACAGCTGATGCTGATTTTGTATATCTGTGGAACCTGTTTAGGTCAATATTCTCAGCATTAGAATTGCTTATAATTGTGGATTCTGTGTGCGATGTAATAATACAAAGCTTTATTGATATTTTGTGGTACTACAGACAGCTGTGAGGGAAATGTAACAAAGAAAATGCAATAATGTACTTTCATACATACTGGTCATTAGCCCCTTACTGTTGTAAATTAATAAACTGCACAATATACAAGTTTTTAAAAGATTTTAATGTGTTCACATAATCAGATAAGTTGAGTGATGACATGCATGGTGAAAATAACTCTTGAGAATTCATGTCAAATAAGTAAATAATATATGTGACAGTCTATAAACAGACTGCTGGGTAGATAGTCAAACTGAAAAATTCAATGCCATGGTTGGGATGTGAACCACAGATCTGGTTTCTGTCCAATTGCTGTTACCCATTAAGCTATGGCCAACCCACTGTCATGACATTAAATTCTCCAGTTGTCTCATTTTCTTGGTAAACCACTAGGAGCTCTCATATTCGAGATACAGCATTAGTGGTGACTTATTATTGTAAGTATTTGAGTCCCAAGCTTCATCAAACTCTTGTTATTTAATTGATGGAAATCAACAGTTTCTTCACATGAGCCATATATAGGTTAGATTGGATAGATAGTCAAACTGAAAAATTCAATGCCATGGCGAGGATTTTAACCACGGATCTCCTGGTTTCTTTCTACTTAAACACACAAGAGGAAAATAAGAATTGTCCACATGGGAACAAATTTTCATTTCAAAAAATAGAAACAAAGTATTCAATTTTGGCATCTCTCAAGATTTCTTCAGTAAGTTTCTCGAACTGCCACCAGAGGAGATCTCCGACAAAATATGGCTGAAGAAATAAGGCTGCACCACAGAGAACCAGTCGATATCTGGTTGAAAATTAGAGGAAAATAGCCTCCAAAACATGTTCCGGGAAATTTAAAAGTATTGGAACACCACAGTGAAGCGAAACAATTATTAAATTGTAGATGAGTCGTATTTATTACACATTAGCTTCACTTACATACCTATATTGAGGAATGTTTTGCGAACTATTGTTCGCTTCATCGGCTCTAATGCGACTAAAGCTTGATCCAGTGGTGTGGGTAGTTTTGGAGTTTCTGCTGCCATCTGTTGATTTTGTAATGAATTTAAATATGGGGTTGTCTTCTGGTGGGATTTCGAAGTTCATTAAAAACCAACTAATGAACTTTGAAACCCACTAAAGACAATCCCACATTTAAATTCATCACAAAATCAACAGATGGCAGCAGCAACTCCAGAACTACCCACACCACTGGATCAAGCTTTAGTTGCATTAGAGCCGATGATGCGAACAATGTTTCGCAAAACATGTCCTCAATATAGGTACATAAGTGAAGCTAATGTGTAATAAATACAACTCATCTACAATTTAATAATATATTAAGTGTTTAGTGTCATTGATTGACTCGCCCTTAAATTCAATTTATTACAACACTGTTTTCAACACTTCCATGAAAGGTAATTAGGAAACTTGTTATCATGCAGTGGTAAGCATGCTAAATTTTATTGTACAAAATTGCTGAAAACAACTTGTATTCAGATCATAACTGTTCAGTCAATTTTCCACATATTAGGAAAAGTTAACACAGTTGCAGAATCTAGGAGGTAAGAATGTTGCATTTCACCATGAACTGAGACACTGAACATTAATGTTTGGTACATTTAATGAAAGATGATGTGATAAATTTTATTTTTTGCTGAGTCTTCAAAGACTGAACTTATCCAGATATAGATAGTCAACATGAAAAATTCAATGCCATGGCCGGGATTTGAACCAGGGATCTCCTGGTTTCCATCCAGTTGCTCTAACCCATTGAGCTACCATGGCCAACATGCCGTCCTCACACTAAATTCTCCATTTGACTCCAGATATGTTGTTCCACAGCTTAAAGCAGGAATCTTTATCAGCAAGATGGTGCACCTCCTCACTTCACATTGGAGATAGATACGCAACTTTTTGAATGATAGTTTTCCCAGACAATGGATTGATATAGGATCTCAGACATTAGCTTAGCCACTAAGGTCACCAGATCTATCCCCTTAAACCTATTTCTACGGGGATTTGTCAAGGATCCAGTTAACAGAACACCAGTGGCTGACCTCTAAGATTTGAAACTTGGAATTCACCTTGCGGTGCAAAATGTCACAATCCTGGAGAGAGGAGGAAATAGGCTTGAAATCTGCCAATATACAAGTGCATGTCATGTTGCAATCTATTGAAATTTTGAGCCCAAATGACCTCGCTGTCAATGGGCCCTAAAACACCACTCACTCACTCACTCACTCACTCACTCACTCACTCACTCACTCACTCACTCAGTCACTCACTATTGAAATTGTAGCTCTTTAGCTAATAGAAAATGTTCAGTTTCGGTTATACAAGTTTTTGAGTAACCATTTATTTTATGGGTGTGTTTAGTGGGACACTGTATTTGTACTATGTGTACATGTGTGAATTAATGAAATATATGTTGCTGCATTCAAAATTTGACTGAAATCAATACAAGTGTAATTTTGGTTATAAGAACAGCATTTGCAGTTAATTGATGGAAATTAATCATTTCTTCACACTAGCCGTATATAGGCTATCTATCAACAACCTTAGTTTATATACGGCTAGTGTGAAGAAATGATTAATTTCCATCAATTGACTAAAATAATAAAGTGTTAAATAATGAAGCCTGGGACTCAAGTACTTACGATAGTAAGTCGCCACAAATGGTGTATCTCAAATGCGAGAGCCCCTAGCGGTTTACCAGGGAAATATACAAGTCAAATGGAGAATTTGATGTCAGGACAGCACGTTGGCCATGGTAGCTCAATGGGTTAGAGCGACTGGATGGAAACCAGGAGATCTGTGGTTCAAATCCCGGCCATGGCATTGAATTTTTCATGTTGACTATCTAACAGCATTTGGAGTTTTTTTGTTATATCCCAAAATATGCATAGTAAATATTTTACAAATGCTGCCATGCCATTTCCACCTTGCAACAAAAGCAGCTGAAATTTAGTGTTATGCCTAATCTTTCAAGCTTGTTTTTTTAAATGCTATACTATATTATACTTATGAAATTAGTTCTTAAATTTAACACAGGTAAGGGAAGCTTTGATTTAAGCAGAGCACTAAATAATAATCTGGGTTATTGTGCAGGTGGATGCCAGTATTGACGTTCAGCCGTGTGATGCTCAACTGATGCTGGATTCCATTTCTAGTGAACCAGACTTGGAACTGGAGAACAATCATGTTGGTCGTGGCGCTCAGTACTATGATGAGGAGGTTAGTTTCTCTTGCTATCAGTTTCAAAATAAACAGAATTCATTTAGACAGAAGGAAGTACCAAATCACTCAAACTTAAGTTCTCATTTAAAATGCATTCTCAAAGATAAAGCTATGCATTTATGTTGTAGATTCAGTTGTGTTTTTAAGTTATATAGTTACATCTGTATTATAAAGGACCGTTTACAATGGAAACTTAGACATAAGCTAATGTAAGTGTAGAAAGTTGTTAGTGTTATCCTACGGTATGCATTCACATTGACTGATGACATCAACATGGCTTAATAGTATAAAAATGGAAGTTTGCAAGCTCCAAACTTTTAAGCACTATACCATTCTGGCTAGGAACCTCTGGGATGTTTCAAAACAATCACAGCAAAACAAATTGTGAAGACAGGGGTGGGAGTTTAATGTTCTTTAACTCTGTTCATTTCAGTAAACTAACCTCTTGTTCAAAGTATAAAATTGAAAGAAGCGTAGAGACAGTGAAGCAAAACTTAGCACAAAAGTGAATCGAGAAGATATTGACACACTGCTTCACTCACACTGTTTTTTCACAGGACATGTTTCAAGAGCTTTTGCTCTTTTCAGCTGGAACTCGACTGGTTCTGTAGAGGAAACCACTACAGTTTGCACCAGTCAAGTTCCAGCTGATGATAAGAGCAAAAGCTCCTGAAACATGTCCTGTGAAAAAAGTGTGTCAATTACTTTTCGATTCACTTTTGTGTTAACCTCTTGTTACTAACCTCTTGTTACTAACCTCTTGTTACTAACCTCTTGTTACTAACCTCTTGTTACTAACCTCTTGTGTACCACCAGTGGCTTTTATGCAAGCTGCCACTTAGGCTAAACTGTTTATCTCTGTTTTGATTAACTGCCTTTTATATACATAAAATATGAAGCTATTAACAGCGAAGCAAACAAAGATATACAAATATAATAATTTGTAACTTAAAACTTCACTTATCTTATAAGAAATGACAATACTTATAAATTCTCCAGGATTGTGATTTCATGTGTATTCATACACATCTGTAGCTGGAAAAACAAAGCTGTCGCCATAGTTACTAAACATTAGACGTTGATATGTTCTTGTTAGTACTACCAAAATCTGAAAATAAAGCAAATTTAAAAACAGAATCGACTGCCAGTATTTCAAAATTCAGTATGCGATGTTTGTTTTTTAAAATAAATCTTTTCCCAAACCATTAAATCTATCAGACCATTTAATTGTTTTAATAATTTAACTTCTGGATTTATTTGTTTATGGTCTGATAGATTTAATGGTTTGGGAAAAGATATTTATTTTAAAAAAAAATCACATAATGAATTTTGAAATACTGGCAGTCTATTCTGTTTTTAAATTTGTTTTATTTTCAAATTTTGGTAGTACTAACAAGAACATATCAACGTCTAAAGTTTAGTAACTGTGGTGACAGCTTTGTTTTTCCAGCTGAAGATGTGTAGGAATATACATGAAATCGCAATCTTGGAGAATTTATAAGAATTATCATTTCTTATAAGATAAGTGAAGTTTTAAGTTACAAATTATTATATTTGTGCATACCTTTTATATTTCTGTTTGTCATTGTGAATGATCCATAAGACAGTTCTTTTTAGCTGGTTTTTGAGTTGAAATCCTTCTGTTAAATTTTGTGCTATGAATGTACACACTTTTTGGGATAAATTTATAGAACACCTATGGTTGACAGATTTCTTAGTTTTTCAATGTTCAGATAACATTCTTTTAATATAATAATTCTTATAAATGCTAATTAAAATTAAAATACTCTATAAGGTAATTTGAATATTACTTCAAGATTTAACTGTATTATAACACCACGTGAAGCAAAATAATTATTAATTTATAGATAGGTCATATTTATTACACATCTGCTTCACTTACGTGTAATAATACTGATAAGATAAAACCAGAGGAAAAGTCAGGCATTTACAAGATTAAGTGTAAAGACTGAAAAAATTTACATAGGGAGGACAAAAAGCATAGGCACTAGAAAGAAAGAACACTTCAGGCACTTAAGATACAAAAATATTGATAAGTCCGCAATAGCAGCTCATTTCTGGTCTGAAAATCATGAAATTGAAGATAGCACAGAATTACTAAAATACGTACAAAAACATAGTGAACTCGTCATATGGGAGAGAATATACATAGAAAAACATAAAAGCCAACTAATGAACTTTGAAATCCCGCCAGAAAAGAATCCCACATTTAAGTTCATCACTAAATCAACAGATGGCAGCAACAACTCCAGAATTACCCACACCGCTGGATCTAGCTTCAGTCGCATAAGAGCCGAAGATGCAAACGATGATTTGCGAAACATGTGTAATAATTCTTTTAAAAAAACGTAAGTGAAGCAGATGTGTAATAAATACGACTCATCTATAAATTAATGAATATTACTTGATTATTTGAATATTTCTTGGTAACTGAATAAAAGACTGGTACTATAAACCACCAGAATTGTTTCACGACACTTTCAATTTCTGTTTTTGTCCCTCCAATGTCAGACCTTATGGGAACTGGACTTCAATACAACACTGTTAAGAGTGTGAACTCCTTGGATTGCAGGCAAACCAAAGAAATAATAGTAGAACATTGTTTTTCTACACTTTAAGTCAATAAAATATGTTTAGTCATAGTTTTTGCATAGTTAACAGTTCCCAACAACTGTCTGTATAATTAAAATTATATTAATAGTCAACTGAGACACTCTGTACTTCACATACCACAAATTTTCTTTGAATGCGTTTTGCCTCCACTTGAAGGTATAATAAATGTTGACTGCCTAGAACTGTGGTGTTGCAGCTGATTATGGTTCTCCGTAGACAAGACATTTAATGGCGATTCAATGAGGCCAAGTAAAAATATTTTTGTCCGATAGAATGTCAAAATTCATTAAACATGTTTTGAATTTCTTTATATAAATGTTTTCCCAGATGTTTAATGAATTTTTCATTCCATCAGAAGAACATATGTTACTTAGCCTCATTGGATCACCACCAGATGTCTCACCTCCCGAGAACCATAATCAGCTGGAACACTAAAGTTCTAGCCAGTTGACAATTTCTTGATGATGCCTTCAAGTGAAGGTGAAATGCGTTGAAAGAAAATTTGTGATATGTGAAGTACAGAGCATCTGTCGACTCCTAGAATAATTTCAATTATTACATTACTTCAGTGTAAATTCAAATACACCTTTTCAAACTGTCTGTATTTTTATTTACTAATAGTATTGTGTGTCTAATATATTACTACATATTTTTCTGTAGTTTTGTGCTTAAAAGTACAGAATACCTCAGCTGTTTCTCATTTGTTCCACATAATTGCTCTTTACATGCCTCAAGTAGAATTTTGAAGTAGGGCAGTTCTTCCTCTATAAATCCTACACTCTCCATAAAATGCTCTACCTCAGTTTATACATACATATTCTTAATATAGGCATTTTTCTCCAGTGTTTTGATGTATAAATCAAGTAAGCTTTTGAACATTTACAATGCAATTTTTCAGACGCATAGACATTTTGAAATAAAGACTGCTGATGTGACTGTGTGGCACATCACAGAGTATGAGCATGAAAGATTACCATCATCATCAGTAGGACAGTTCCATGCTGGTGACAGCTATGTTGTACGCTGGCTGTACTCCATGACTGTTACTGGCCGAGAGCTTAGTGGACAGCCTTCACGCCATTCCACCAGTGGCCGAGATCGCTGTGCATACTTCTGCTGGCAGGGTAGCGTTGCAAGTCTCAATGAACAGGGTGCTGCAGCTCTCCTAACTGTTGAATTGGATCAAGAGAGAGGTCCTCAAGTGCGTGTTGTACAAGGCATGGAACCACCTGCCTTTCTCTCTCTCTTCAAGGGTCACATGGCTGTTCATGCTGGAAAGAGAGGCGATCAGTCAGGTGGGTCTTAATTGACATTAATACAAATAATATTTTTTAGAGGCTTCTAGACAAATGGAGCATTTATTTATGAATTTTAGTTTAAAATAAAACAAGGAAATTCATTGTGCCCCTTAATGTTGTAGTAGAATAGAATTTATTCACTGATTGTCATACAATAAGTATATATGGCTTTGTTAATCTTACATAATATTATTCACAGTATACACATAACAGAAAAATTACATAAACAAGAAACAGGTTACAGTAAACACCTAACAGAAGAAATTACAAACAAAAAAACAGGTTAGTTTGAATTCCAGAAAATCATTTACACTATAAAATTTGGAAACTGTTCTTCCACACTAGCCGTGTGTAAGCTAAAGTATGGAAAGATAGAATGAAAAATTCAATGCCATAGCCGGGATTTGAACCACGGATAGTCTGGTTACCGTCCAGCTGCTGTAACCCTTGAGCTACTATGGCCAACGTGCCGACATGACATTAAATTCTCCAACTGACTCATGTTTTTCCCTGTAAACCACTAGGAGTTCTCATAAACACATGAGACAACTACCTTAATGGTGACTTACAATGCGTAAGTACTTTAAGGCCTGGGCTTTATAGTTAACCACTATTAGGTCAATAAATGGAAATTAATTGTTCTTTAATACAATTTTGAGTTGAACTAATACTCAATGCTCCATTTATTGCTAGTATTTACCTAGAATGCGTTTCGTTAGAATCTTCCTAACATAATCAGCTGTTGTCGACTAATGGATGCCGGTTCAGTGAACTCCTCGGAGGTGATAGGTGCATCTCTGTCGGTATCTTGATGAACTTGAAATTTGGATTTTCTTCAAAGGTAGTATCGAAATTAAACAATTTACTTTCATATTTCTTTATAAAGATTTTTTCCCACGTGGTTAATGCAGCTGGACCTTGGACACTTTTTAGTAAGTGATGTTAGGAAGATCCTAACGAAACGCGTTCTAGGTAAATACTAGCAATAAATGGAGCATTGAGTATTAGTTCGACTCAAAATTGTATTAATTTTGTGCTTCATTGTATCATAGTCCTTAAACAACGGAATAATTGTTCTTTCTTTAATTGAATTTTTCAGTCTGACTCTCTTTCTATACTTAAGCCTCCACACGGCCAGTTTGTAATTAATAAATAAATTTAGTTATTAAATTTAAATAAAATTAATAATAAATTTAGTTGAAATTGGTATTAAAGATAGTTCGTATATAGGACCTTGTAAAATTTACATAGTTTACTTCCAGAGATACAAAGAATATTATCAAACCAATTTATGGTTTTGTCTCAAAACTAATGCTTCCGTAGTATAACACTGTGTGGTTACACAATCCTGTTACATTTACTGTCTCTCCTAAAAGGTTTTCCTAAAATTAATGTATTTTTAATCTGTTTTAAACATTGTTAGGTAACAATCCTAGTAGTGAAGCTATTATTTTTTTTAATAACACTATAAATTGTTAGAATCATATCAGCACTGTTGATGTGCCAGAATTTCCTCCTGTAGGAGTTTTTACATGCAAGTAAATCTACTGGCACTAGGCTGTTGCTTTTAAACACACTTAAAACCATTGGTCTGGGCCAGGATTTGGACCTGATACCTTGGGATCAGTAGGTCAGCGGCCAACCAACTGTTCTACCCAGACCAA
The DNA here is from genome assembly GCA_030765055.1 of Mantis religiosa. Classification (NCBI taxonomy): domain Eukaryota; kingdom Metazoa; phylum Arthropoda; class Insecta; order Mantodea; family Mantidae; genus Mantis; species Mantis religiosa. The sequence continues at coordinate 31,348,100 of CM060949.1, read as the reverse complement.
CACATCGTACTGAAAGTCATGAGCAACCACAAACCCCAGAAGAACTATGAACCAAAACTTTCTTCAGAGATTTCAAATTGAAGGTGGCGATTTCTTGGCAATTATTGTGACAAGTCATGAAAGCCGGTTCAATCATTATGAGCCTGAAACAAAATGAAATGGCACCATTTGGATTTATCGCAAAAGAAAGCCAAGACAATGCCGTCTGCTGGGAAGGTTATGGGTAGCATCTTCTGGAATGCAAAGGATTGCATTTTGTATAAAAATTATTTGTGGAAAGAGATTGAAAATGGAGGCCAGGGCCTTTGAAACTAGTCTCTCATAAATATATGAAAAAGTAAGTGACGAGTGTCAATAAACCAACCACAAATAATTTTTATATTAATTTTGACGTCACTGTTACTAAATTCCTCCAAACACACATCAAGATTGCATTTTGGTTCATTTTCTTGAACCTGGACAAAAGTGCTGCCCACTATTTCCAGATGCTTTAGAAGTTGCATCATGCATTCATAATCATCGTGCAAGTGGATAATGCTTGTCCTAAAACTGCTTGTGTCACAATGGAGAAGTTCAGAACATTTTGGTGGGAAACTCTTTCACATCATCACTAGAATTCTGGCTTGGCAACCTCCAGCTACCATCTTTTTCGTTCTGTTAAGGAACATGCCAGCCAACACTACAAGGTGGTGGAGGATATTCAAACAGTAGTGCATTAGATCTTTGTGCAGCTGGAAGAGAGTTCTATCTTAAGCATATTTTCAAAACTTGCAGAATGATAAGAAAAATACAAATTTGTTTATTTTCAGTCCTATAGTATACATAAAAACAGTGTTACATAGACCACGTCAGTTTATAATACACATAATTACAATATAAAATAACACTATACACATATAGACAATTGTTCTTAAGACCACATCAGTCATGTGATAAAGAATACAAGTTTAAAATTAACCTAAATATTTTTTTTGGGGGGGGGGGGGTAATTTACATCCTCCAATGTTAATTCATATCAGACGATGAATGAAAGGGGTGAAATGATGTTCAAATGAGTCCGGGGTCCATGGAGCTTAGAGCTACCTGACATTCGTCTTTCAGGATAAGGGAAAACCCCGGAAGAAACCTTATCCAGGTAACTCACTGTGACCGAGATTTGAACTTGGGACGTCTTGAACGTGAGGCAGACATGCTACCATCTACGCTATCGAGGCAGGCCTTAAATATTGATAATGTAAATCTGTGCATACTATTATGTCAAACTCAACTATGCTTAAAATGTGATTAATTTCCATTATGGATAAGAAACTCATCTTCATTATAAAAACAATGGGTTAACAAATACATTTTGAGCTCTTTTTTTAAAGTATTTCTGTCTATCAATTGACTTTAGTCTGTTTGGTAATATGTTGAAGTATTTTGATCCAGCATAAATAATATTTTTATTTCCAAACTGGCCCCTATATGATTGAAGAAAAGTCACTTTGTCTGCGAGTGTGATGTTTGTGTATATCTTTATTTAGGCAAGGGGATACTGTTGAGTGTTTTTTTTTTTTTAACATACAAAGTAACATAATCTACGTATATGCAAAAGAGGGATAAGATTTTGAATTTCTTAAAGTATGGTCTACTGACTCAGATTCTGGCAACTTAGCTAAAACTCTAATAGCCCTCTTTTGTACTGGAAATAGGTGTGCAAAAAGTATTACCAGCAGAACCCCATAACATAGCCCCATATTCCAGATGTGAATGAAATAAAGAAAAATATAAGTTATGAATTGCTTGCACCAAATGGAGATTATGTTGAAAAGTGAGAGAAAAATCTGTAGATTTTGATGATGTGCTTAGTTTATGTAAAAAATAGTTATTTTTTTATTAAATTGTTACTTGCTACAATAAATATTATCCTCATATATATTATGCTTCTGACAAGTCGCTACACAGTTTGAAAAAATTAATTTACTGTTACTAGCCAAAGCAATCATAAAAGAGTAGCATTTCTTATATTTATAGCATTTTATCCAAATAACACTTTATTAAATTTTAGATGAGTCGCATTTTTTACACATCTGCTTCACTTTCGTACCTATTTTGAGGACATGTTTCGCAAATCTTCGTTTGCATCTACGGCTCTTGTGCGACTGACGCTAGATCCAGCGGTGTGGGTAATTCTGGGGTTGTTGCTGCCATCTGTTGATTTAGTGATGAACTGAAATGTGGGATTATCTTCTAGCGGGATTTCAAAGTTCATTAGTTGGTTTTTATGTTTTTCTATGTATATCCTCTCCCATATGACGAGTTCACTATGTTTTTGTACGTATTTTAGTAATTCTGTGCTATCTTCAATTTCATGATTTTCAGACCAGAAATGAGCTGCTATTGCGGACTTATCAATATTTTTGTATCTTAAGTGCCTGAAGTGTTCTTTCTTTCTAGTGCCTATGTTCCTTTTTGTCCTTCCTATGTAAATTTTTTCACAGTCTTTACACTTAATTTTGTAAATGCCTTACTTTTCCTCTGGTTTTATCTTATCAGTATTATTACTGTGAAGTAGGTTTTTAATGTTGTAATTGTTTTTTGGTGCCAATTATAACCAAAAAACAATTACAACATTAAAAACCTACTTCACAGTAATAATACTGATAAGATAAAACCAGAGGAAAAGTAAGGCATTTACAAAATTAAGTGTAAAGACTGTGAAAAAATTTACATAGGAAGGACAAAAAGGAACATAGGCACTAGAAAGAAAGAACACTTCAGGCACTTAAGATACAAAAATATTGATAAGTCCGCAATAGCAGCTCATTTCTGGTCTGAAAATCATGAAATTGAAGATAGCACAGAATTACTAAAATACGTACAAAAACATAGTGAACTCGTCATATGGGAGAGGATATACATAGAAAAACATAAAAACCAACTAATGAACTTTGAAATCCCGCTAGAAGATAATCCCACATTTCAGTTCATCACTAAATCAACAGATGGCAGCAACAACCCCAGAATTACCCACACCGCTGGATCTAGCGTCAGTCGCACAAGAGCCGTAGATGCAAACGAAGATTTGCGAAACATGTCCTCAAAATAGGTACGAAAGTGAAGCAGATGTGTAAAAAATGCGACTCATCTAAAATTTAATAATTTTTCGCTTCACTGTGGTGTTCCAATACAGTTGAATCTCAAATAACACTTATTTTTCATTGTGCAGACAAAACGTGGCGTTTATACATAAGTAGAGGGGAGCTGCCTCATGAAGGAGTACTAGTGGAAGTGCCCTGCTCAATGCGCCATCTCCGCAGTAGAGCTTCTTTTATTTTGCTCAACACTAAAACAGGCCGTGTATTTGTTTGGCATGGTGTGAGATCCCAGCCTCACACAAGACAAGTAAGTTTGCATAGTATTCATTTGGCAAACATTCTACTCTAATAGGAAGGAAAAGCTATGACTTTAACTTCACTATAACCAAGAAAAATTATAAAAAATTTCTTAGTTATGTGGTGCAAAATGTGTTTATTAGTGTCTAAACAAAATCTCAAATGCATGACACTCTCATTTGAAAATTAGTATCATTTGGTATCTTTAAAGTGATCTAAATATAAACTAAATGAATGAAAGGTAATGTATTGCTTTCATTGCAGGTAGCTCGAACTGCAGCTCAGCACCTAAAGTCCAAACCTGAGGAATTTGAATTTAATTCTGAAGTCACCATTGAGATTCAAGAACTAGAAGAAGGAATGGAAAATAGCACATTCTTTCAAGGTACCAAAATAATATGTTTACTATTGAAGGTATACTTACGAATAACCTTTATAATCTCACTGCTTTTACTCCTTAAACATAATGTTTGTAATACTTGTAGCTTTGTTGTTCCAGTGAAGTGATTTATTTATTTATTTCTGGGTTGTCTGAGAGAATTAACGTTTTATCTAATTTAAAAATGACCAACTTATGGACCATTCCAAAATTAAACACAACTGAGACAAACATTAAAGGAGTAAGAGAAGAATTGATGCACATTCTTTAAGCAAAGTACATTATGCTACTACATGATAAAGTTAATTCTGTAATACACAGATGATCATGCCTTGGTAATCTTTAGTGTGAAGTTAATTGTGCTACATAGTGTTGCAAAACTTACATGCACATATGTAGCGTCAAACATAGGGAGGGTTGAATTAGTTCTTTGTTATTTACAATAGGATTGCCCATATCCGAGATAAGAGCATAGTGATGCTGTTAAAACAGAACTTTTTTTTTTTAAATTTACGTCCAACGTTAAGTCATTTTGGATGAATGGAATGGGTGAAATGATGCTCAAATAGAGCCCAGGGTCTATAGAGCTTAGAGTTACCTGACATTCGTCTTACAGGATAAAGGAAAACCCTGGAAAATACCTTATCCAGGTAACTCACCCTGACCAAGATTTGAACTTGGAACCTCTTGAACAGAATGTTTGTTTTGCGATTGGTGTCCAATGAGTAGAAAGTGTGAACCAAAACTTCACCTATTAGATGCAGGTAGAGAAAAGATGTACTTTCTGTTTTTTTTTTTTTTTTTTTTTTTAAGTAATCATTTTAAAGAAACAATACCTTACAACCAGCATTTTTATTGTGTTGATAATATGGAATTGTAGCCACTATTTCATTAATAAACTTACCCAGTTGTTTGTTTGAACCAGTGAAATGCCATTTAAAGCCATGCCTTGGAAGGTTTACTTTTTAAATTCTGGTAACAAGAGCAAATATATAAGGGATAATTTGTGCTTTCTCACAGAAGTGATGGTGAAGTTCAGGTTTAATTTATTAGCTTCAGCATGTTCTTAAGGTTTCTAACATTACCAAAAATATACTAAAGAATAAATACAAATATAAATTTTTTAATTAAAAGTATTTTAATCTACTCAGAAATTTTGATGAAGACTAGTTTCTGGGGACTTCTTCCCTATGAGTCAACCACAGAACTGATAATAGGGAAGAAGTTCCCAGAAACTAGTCTCGTAAAAAACGACTCATTTGCGTAATTTTAATAATAATGGCACTCCACTGTCTGAAATACTTTTTATTCTATATTCTGGAATCTTATATTGATGTTTTAACACTACAGTGGGATTTGATATTGCTTGAAATGCATTCATATTCAACATTTAGATTCTGCAGAGGAGAATGGGAGTTAGAAAATGATTTTAATTGAAGAAAAATTCCCATGGACCCAGACATAAATTGATAAACATCTCTGGGACCTCAATTCCTAATTATTTGACTGCTGATGCAGTCAGTTAAGATTAATTAGTATTGTTATATACTTTTAAGGAGACAATCAAACATGTTTTTGCTTCCTTTCTTCATAATCAGTTTGCCATTATACCTAAATATTTTGAAACTTAGTGACTGCGTCTAATGAGTTAGTATTTGCCATTTGTTGTTTTCAGCACTTGGTGGAGCCAACAGACAGCTGTACATTTCACTGCAACAAAGCACATGGCCTTGTGATACCACTCCTCGTCTCTTTCACCTTAGTAGTGTTTCTGGGACCTTCTGTTTCACAGAGGTGCTGGGTCCATACCGAAATACAAAGACTGTGACCTCATTTCCATTCCTACAATCAGATTTGTATTCTGCCAGTCAACCAGGTATGAATTGTACTTCATCCAGTATGCATGCAGCTGATTTACGGTATGCACCAAAATATACAGTACTCATTTTCACACAGTGCACATACACACACCTGAGCATCTGCTGTATAGTTAGTTGTGTGAAGAACGTTGAGCTGTGTGGTTGGAAGTGACAGTAGGACTTGCGATGGAGGAAAGTTTATAATGGAGTATTATTTTCACTCGTATGGAAACGGTTATCAAGGCAGGCCAAGTTTAAAGTTAGTGACGGAACAATATCGTGAACACTTCAATAAGCTAGCACTTATACTCCTGCTGTCCTAAGAAGCACACTTCCTGTGAGCAATTCCACGAACAAAACCTACAAAATAAAACCTACTGGTAAGCTATTCTCGTGCATACAACTTGCTTGAATGTAAAATGGCATAACACATGAGCAAAAGTGTCAGTCGTCTGTCACCCTTGTGCACGTGGGCGCAGAGTAATACAAAAAGTGTGTTTCTTACAATGGATGCAGTATAGCAACACAGTTATGCTATCTGTTAAAAAATTTCATCGTATGGGTAGTCTGTCTACAGCACAATGGAGCACATTTTGAACGTTTACACTATCATCTTGATATGTAAGGTAATGGCAATAAGAGAACATAATTTCCAGTACTGTATATTTTGGCACATACTGTACTTAGATATGTAACACTTAGTACAACAGATGCATACAGCAGTGCAGTGGAAGCATAATAACTTTATTGTAGTCAATAGACAAAAGCATCTGACATTGTTAATCAAAATCATAAATTCCAGTAATACGTAAGTTTTTGCAATAGTGTTGTTTACATACATATGCATACCCATTATAATTCAGTACTATTATAATGGCATTTACCTATTGGAATGACTTTAATGCAGAATTCCAAACTGAAGGAGAAATTCTTTGAAATTAATCTCAGAAACTATTTGTAGTTGGTTTATTTCTTTGAAATTAGTTATTTTTGTCATTCATGCAACATTTACATATTGGTTTTAAATCTTAACCATGCTGTCTGTGTGTTTCAGCTTTATTTCTGCTAGACAATAAAGAAGAGCTGTGGCTGTGGCAAGGTTGGTGGCCTGAACAGGAAGGAGATGACAGCTTCTCAGATGCAAGAGGTTCAGGCTCTGTAAGGTGGCAAGCTGAGCGCCGTGCTGCAATGCAGACAGCTTTGGACTATTGGAAACTGCAACATAAAGATAAACTTTTGGCAGCATATCTTGTGTGGGCAGGACTTGAACCATTGGCATTCACAAACCTTTTCCCCATATGGAATGACAGAGATGACATAGCGGAACTTAATATCAGAGTAAGTCGCTGTATCTGTTAAGAGTGTAAAAGAATGAATGAGCAATGAGGCAAGTGTAACTATGAAATGAAAAACTGCATAAGTATCAAATTTCAGGTCAATGCATCTCAATGAGTAAGTCAAGAATTTCAGGAAATTCCTTCCCCCCTACTGTATACAACTCTTAGGTGTGTAGATATTGTGCTTGTCTTTCTATTTTTTGAAAAATGGCTCAAGTGATTCTGAATAAAATAGTCTTACTAAAAGTCATGAGCAATATTGTGGTGTGGAGAAGACGTTACCAGAGATCTGAGAGACAATTTCGTGTAGAAGGGCTCACAATTTATTACTTAGATGAAACCAAGGTAAATGAGGGACACGTCACTTAAAAGACTTGGACAGACAACTGTAGGGTCAAAGAAAGGTGTATTTTTTATAGAGGTTTAAACAAATCTAACTGGCAAAGGTAGGCACTTCATTTTGCATTTTGGAAGTGATAACAGGTTTCTTGATGTGCGTTATTAAAACATATTAACATTAGTTTTCACTCACAAAATTATATTTCTTAACTTTCCTTTAGCAGTTTCTTTAATTAGTTGATTTAGTATTTTAGTTTATTTAGTAAATATGAGCCCAGTGCTTTTCTAATCCAGCTGCAATGATGGTTGGCGATGAGTCAGATGTAAACAGCTGACGGCAGATAGCTTCGACGACATATTCGTTGCGGAGTGATACCGCAAGGTTTATGTGCATCCCCACTTTAAACCTGGAAGGACTATAGATGGTATTCACTGATCTAAAGTAAATTGATAAGCTGTTGATAGTTGAGTCTGTTATCTGAAGATTGCAATATCTGCAAAAATATATAGTACTGTCCAGCAATGCAAGGAAGGTCTCTGAAAGGAATGTGTAAGGCAGCACAGTGGGATCAGGGACAGCGAATGTGTGGGGCAGAGAATGCCTACTACACAAGGAGCACAACCGTTTAAAAAAATGTGCGCCCTATTCACTCTGTACACTAAAACCAAGAAGATTCATTCACAAAAGTAGAAGCCATCAGAATGTTTTTGAATGGTCTGTAACTGTACTGACATGGGGTGTCATAAATCTGTCCAGGGAGGGTGTGGGAACCTTCGCCACCCCCCCCCCCCCCTGCGTCTTAGGCCTCTGAGACTTACTCTCCTGTGGAGGACAGTAGGTACTGCAAGAGTCTGGATTAAGTGCTAGTCAACAGCAGTATAATCATTCACATGGAGAAAGATAATTTATACAAAAAAAAAATTTTTAACTGTGGTGAAACTAAGTATCCTCATGAAGAAAGTAGGATACAGATCAAGTGCTATTGTATACTTGTATGAGTTGCTTTAACTTACACTATATTTCAATTAGGGTGCCACAAAAATGCACAGAACTTATTTTGGATAATAAAGTGCAGTAGATTTTAATGATGTAATACTTATTTATAACAGGATGGGAAAAAACCTGGTGAGGTCTTGAAAGTGGAGGAAGAACTAGCAAGACTGACTCGTTCTACATATCCTGCAGCACAGCTGCTGCAGCGACCTTTACCAGATGGAGTAGATCCAACACGTTTGGAACTGTATCTCAACCCTGAACATTTTCAGGTAGGAAGAATATAACACAATAACTTTTAATATTTTGGTGAGAATAACTTGCCTGACTTTGTCTAATATTAAAGTCTAAAATGTTTATGCCTACTGCAACAGGCATTTGCTATTAATGAATAGACGCTTGGACAATTAATGCTTTTAATATTAATATTTGAATATTGGCATTTGTTTATTTTTGTTGGTTAGAATTGTGTGTTTAATTTCTCCTGCAGACATAGGACTAAGGTAACAAATTATTTTACTCCTTACATTATTGTTGTGACTCGTCCAATTTTTATTCTCACTCCACTACAGTGATGTACAAGATCAACTTTCACTACGACTTCACACTGTCATTTTAATAATCTAGTTCAGTTTTTCCCGTCTATTCATTTCTCCTTGCAATGTAGCCACATAGTGAAATACACACAAAGCAGCCTCTTTATTTATTCACTGCACTTTCTGGGGAATCCAATACAAGACATCTCGAGTCTCCTGCAGTAGTAGTGTTCACAGCAGCTCATGTTATTGACACATATTCATTTGTAGAACATGCACTTTAATTGCATCAGAAATGCACTTTCCAGCTCACTCACTAACCCCTCACTTGTGAACATTCTGACTTATTTAGCTTTTGGAAGTTTCTGCAGAACATTTTAGAATATTGTGAAGACAGGGAGAAGAGAATCTTCAGAAGATTTTGGCTTTCTGTTGATAGTGCATTTGGAGTTAACATTACACATGAGTGCTACCACATCCTTCATCTTTGTTTATCTTTTCAACTGGCCAATTGGCACCAAGCTCTTGCCAAGTTTGGGTCAGAGCCGCTGCATCACAATATGCTGAGCTTAGCCTGAAACCAATGCATCTACAGATTGGAGCAGTGAACTTTGAAGGTTCTTGCTTTCTTCTTAAACAGAACATTCTGTTCCTTACAAATAAACAGAACATTCACTATATCGAAATTTAACTGTATTGGAACACCACAGTGAAGCAAAATAATTATTAAATTGTAGATAAGTCGTATTTATTACACATCAGCTTCACTTACGTACCTATATTGAGGACATGTTTTGCGGGATTTCTACAAAAATATTGATAAGTGCGCAAGAGCAGCTCATTTCTGGTCTGAAAATCATGACATTGAAGATAGCACCAAATTACTAAAATATGTACAAAAACATAGTGAACTCGTCATATGGGAGAGAATATACATAGAAAAACATAAAAACCAACTAATGAATCCTTTTATGGAAGTGTTGAAAACAGTGTTGTATAAATTAAGTTAATTAGGAGTCGATTAATAACACAAAACAACACTCACTTTTAAATTTTCCCGGAACCGGTTTCTGAGGTCTTCCCTCTATCTTCAGCCGGACATCGACTAGTTCTCATTGGTGTAGCTGGCAATATTTTGTCTTTGGTCTCCTCTGGTGGCGGTTCGAGGAACTTGCTGAACAAATCTTTCTGGGGGATGTCGAAATTGAATACTTTGTTCCTATTTTTTGAAATAAAGATTTGTTCCCATGTGGACAGTTCTTCTTTCCTGTTCTTCTTTTCCTGTTACTAAAACATACAACAGGAAAAGAAGAACTGTCCACATGGGAACAAATCTTTATTTCAAAAAATAGGAACAAAGTATTCAATTTCGACATCCCCCAGAAAGATTTGTTCAGCAAGTTCCTCGAACCGCCACCAGAGGAGACCGAAGACAAAATATTGCCAGCTACACCAATGAGAACTAGTCGATGTCCGGCTGAAGATAGAGGGAAGACCTCAGAAACCGGTTCCGGGAAAATTTAAAAGTGAGTGTTGTTTTGTGTTATTAATCGACTCCTAATTAACTTAACCAACTAATGAACTTCGAAATCCTGCCAGAAGACAACCCCACATTTAAATTCATCACAAAATCAACAGCATATTTAGTAGAAAATTCATTTTATTCAATTATGGAATATCTAAATGGATAGTTCTGTATAAACTAGCTAAGACTGTGTGTGAGTGAGCACTATTCTTAATTGTATTGTTTTAGTGTAAATTGAATTGTATTTCTATTCAGTCATGCATTGACTGACTGTGGTGTTTGTTGCAGGAACTACTTGGTATGACCAAGGAAGAGTTTCTGGAATTGCCAGCATGGAAGCAAACAAAAATGAAGAAAGAAGTTGGGCTGTTCTGATAAAGCTGTTCTATTCCATGGAAATATATTGACTGGAATATTTTCTTTTACTATGTACTTCTTTTTAAATATCTTTTCTTTCAGCGTATAGTTATTTAAAGGTCTGCAATGTAGCAGTTGGAAGAAAATGTATTTCTTAAAGAAAGTGGTTTTCTTCGAAAAATAAATGTCTTATTTCACAGTTTCAGAAATACATTTTATTCTTACTTCATTGGTCAACTTGTACATAAACAATCTGAAAGAAAAGATATTTAAAAACTAATGAAAAGTATTCTTTTCACTTGCTGTTAATAGAAAAACACAGAGCTTACTTTTATTACAGATTTTGATATTATATTTACATAAAAATCAAAATATTTATTTCATCTGAGTGTAGTTGATTGTCGGCATATGCATTGCTTGTTGTTCACTTTTTAAATGTGCCCATTTTAACCTATGTTAAAACAATATGGCTGTGGATGAACCTATTTTTGGGGGAAAAATATCTGTAGTGTTCCTAATCTTTTCCTGCACTTTTCTTACAACTTTTCAACTAGCAATTTTCCTAACTTCGTTCTTAACAGTATAAGTTATGAAATAATATGAACTATTTTCCCTTGTATATTCTGTGCTTAAACTTCTCTCAGCCTTGCTCAACATTTTTGCTGGTTCAAAACAGCTTGTTGCTTTGAGATGAGACTAGTCAAAGTTCCAATTCGTACTAAAGTTTTTTTGTTTCTGAGAGAGACTCACAAATAAAACTCGGCTATGTTTTTAAGCATATTTTACTTCTTCCATGTTCTGTGATTAAGATTGTGAGTTTCATATCTTTATTGACTGATTTAAAGGATTCGGGCAATTATGTCTTGTTCATTATTGCTATTGTTACAAGAAATGAAGATGAGATTTGACATGTATGATAGATTTAATGTTAACATGGCAGTGAAATGGTATTGCATTTTTTATATGTGTGAATTTGTGGATACATGTGCATGAAAATGAATATTGATATAAAACAAGAAACTCCAGACAGTTGATGCAAAGAGTTAAATCTGTAATTCTGTGCCTTTCATGTGGTATATCTTGATAAAAGAATAATTCTTGTTAGGAACCAATTGGCCATTATTTGTCGAAGCTTCTAGTCCTCGATTTAACTTTTATTTTTAGACAGGCAGCAAAAAGTAATGATTTTTGACTTGTGAAATTCAAACAAAGTGAATAAAACGGCTATCAAAACAACAGGATTACTAATGATGGGGTTTGAACAGAAATTGCACAGGACATACAAATATTAGATAGGGTTTTGTGATGCTGTAGTAAGTGTTATAAATGTAGGAACTCTCCATTTTATGCTGCTAGTACTTTCTGTTTTTACTCAAACATTTTTAAACTACATTTCTTAAAGTAAATAGCAGTTTTTAGACATTTGATTAAATGAGCCTTCTTTTTTCTTTTGCTCAAGGTTAAAGATGAGGCTCTATCCCCTTCTACTTGTGGGAAGGGTATGATGTTATTACCTGCATACTTATGACATACACAATTTTTAAGCAGTAATTAATGAGATGGTTGAGCTGATTAATATGGGAGGACTAGAAATAAAGATTTTTTGTTCCATTTATTCCACACCTTTAACATCTAAGGTCGTATCAGGAGAAAAAATAAAATTAACAAATTTAATGTAAATAACTAATCCACTAATTTTCTAAAAAGGTGTTGCAGTTGCAAAAGTTTGACTTCAATTGTAATATGTTGGAACGTACTTGATGTGTATTAACAAAACCAATATTTTTGATATTGAACATTTTAAACATTTTGAGTGTTAATCTTCATTGACAGCTTGAATAAATGAATGTAAAATAAAGAAATCTATGCTACAAACTTCATGTAGCTCAGGAAACAATTTGATTTGAATTTCACAAGTCATATAGCAATGGGAGATATTAAAAAACCTCTATGATAAAACTGTAAGTGCGTAAGTTTGCATCTTGTCTGACAAACATTGCCAGTGTTGCCTTAAAAAATGCTTCCTTTTGCTCCTGGCTGTTTACATATTGTACATAGCTGACCCCAAGTATGGGTAAGCAGAAAAGAGTCAAGATTTATTTGCTCACTGTTTTTTGCAAAGAAAGTCTTCATCAACATTATTTTTACATTAGTGATGCAAAACGTTCGGGTGCCAAATTTCAATGTAAATGAATAGTAAAGTAAGTAGCAAATATTTTCCTGTCCAGTTTTAGCTTTTTATATTAAACTGGATGGAGAGAATGTAAAGCTAGTTCAGCACTGAACTTCCAAGATAAGTTTTGGTGTAGCAGTTTTGGAGTGCTCAGGCAGGGCTACCAATTAAGCAAGTTAATTCGGTTCCAATTTATCACTCCTATATCATGAAGCTGTGAATATATTAACAATGTAGATTTTTTGGCAGATTGAATTGTATATCTTTTTTCTTATTTTTTGTACATAACATTTTCATTAATATAAACTAATATAATACTTAAGTTATATGTAGTTAATAAACTGTGAAATTTATTTTAGTTGTTTTATTTACACATTCTACCATAGCTTACCCATTGTATAATACATTTCCCAAGATGTACATTTCCAAGAAACCCTAGGCTTTTCCCATCACATGATAGGGGTTTCTAAGATACAAGGGCTGTTCAATAAAGAATGATCACAATTTTTTTGACAACATACCTTTACTCATCCTCATAATTTTGATGGTCCTTCTTAAAATAGGCTCCCCTGAATGCAACACACTTATTCCAGCATTTCTGCCAGTCTTCAAAGATATGCTGGACCATTTATCGACAGATCCTTCAAAATTGCCTCCGCAGCCTTCATCACTGCTTCTGATGATGGATAATACCTCCCACGAAGGCGTTTCTTCAAGTTAGGGAATAGAAAAGTCACATGGAGCTAAATTCGGACTATAGGGAGGGTGAGCGATGCACCTCACGCTGATTTTTCCAAGATATTCAGCAACAACATTGGCAATATGCAGCCACGCATTATCGTGGTGCAGCATCCAGCCTGCTTCACGGAAATGTACTCTTTTGCGCCTGATATGGATTTGCAATGTTTTCAGGACATCCATGTAGTATTGTCCAGTTAGTGATGTGTGTGCAGGTACAACATGCTGATAAACCATTCCATGAATATCAAAGAATTTTTTTTAATATAATTTACGTCCTCCAACGTTTTGTCATATTGGACGGTGAATAAACTGGGTGAAATGATGCTCAAATGTGTCCAGGGTCCGTAGAGCTTAGAGTTACCTGACATTCATCTTTAAGGATAAGGGAAAACCCCGGAAGAAACCTTATCCAGGTAAATCACCCTGACCGAGTTTCGAACTCGGCCTGACCGAGTTTCGAACTCGGGACCTCATATCAAAGAATGAGATGACCATAACTTTCCCAGCAGAAGCAACCACTTTTGCTTTTTTGGGGGTTGGTGATGAAAATTTCCACACTGAGCTTTGCTATTTGCTCTCGGGATCAAAATTATGTAGCCAAGTTTCATCAGTAGTGATTGCATTTGAAAGAAACTCCGGATCTTCCTCTAAGATCAACTTTTGGTACACATCGTGTACAAGCACGTCTCATGTGCAATGTTTCTGTCACCAACGTGTGGGTTGCACCCAATGAAATGTTTAGTATTTCAGAAAGTGATCTTTAGGTAATTTGTTGATCCTCTCTCACAATGGCAGCAGCAGTGTTGATGTTTTCTTCCATAAGAGCAGAAACTGGAGCACCGGGGTCCACCTTCCTTTGAAATTGATTGTCTCCCCTCTTTAAACATTTTAAACCACCTTCAAGCTGTGCTGTAGGGAAGAAAGACTCTCCATAGGCCTCAACTGAAGATTTGTTGAGACGAAAGCAGAATTTCAAAGCTTCACATTGTTCCTCGCAAGTTACCTCCATTGCAGCGGTAGGCGATACTGAACATGTCTGAACTTAACTGGTTCTCACAGGTGGGAACCAGGAGTACTATGGCGTGTTTGTTTCACATTAAGCTAACAGAATATAAAATATTGAATTCTAGTGCAAAAAATTATGACGTTAAAAAAATTATGATCATTCTTTATTGAACAGCCCTCGTACTATAAAATTTTATATGAACAGTTAAAAAATTGATCATACTTTATTTCTGCTGGAGAGATTCCATGAACTTAAATGTTGCACTGATGTGTGGTGCCCTCTTATGAATGAATTAATAAAGGATTTGTTTAAATTGTGAAAGGAAAGTGTCCATATAGTGCCATAACATGCTGTCTTTTTACAGCTTGATGTTCTTGTTTTGAAAACCTTGGAGATGAACTGAAGGATGCTCTTGATATAACAGTCTGTCCAACTTTATTTACCAATTTTTAATTCAATCCTGCATATTTATCAAAATATGTTAAACCATGGAATGAGGCCTACATACAGTTTCAAGGGAAAAAGCATTATGCAGAATATTTAAACTTAGGAACTCTGATTTTAAGGAGCATAATGTAACAGTTCTCTGCAATGTTCTTGAAAACTAATTATAAAACTTTATAACCTTGCAGACATTTATGAAACATGGTAAACACTATCATGCAAAGATGTAAAAAGGTATATCATCCATGAACAAGCTGCTGGCATTTAAAAGTAAGGCAAACATTTGAAACTACTTGTGAAAGGAACTATTGTTTTCTCATTTAACGCAGGTCCCTACTCAAAGATTCAAGCATGATGTTGTACTGCTTATTTTGAACCATTTGGAATTACTATTGGCAGATACTGACAAGAGCTTTCCTTCTTTATTATTGGAGGTAACATGACGATCAAGAACCTTCATAGATTGTCCTTTCAGCAAAATAGGAATGACACCTAGCCAAACTGAAGTATGATCAGATGTTACAAGTAAAATTCAGCAGTCTTTGGAAAGGTAGTCTACTTAAAAATGCCCATTAATTGACCTAATAGAGGTCTAAACTATGAAGCCCTGGACTTAAATTACCTAGAGCATTGTAAGTTGCCATTTAAGGATGTTACCTCTTATGTATAAGGTATCTAGTGGTTTACCAGCAAAAATGCAAGTTAGTCAGTTGGAGAATTTGATGTCATGCTGATGTGTTGTCATGGTTATCTCAGTGGTTAGAGCAACCAGACGAAGGTTGGATGATCTGTAGTTCAAAGTCCTGGCTATGGCATTGAATTATTTAATCTGACTCCTACCTTTCCAAATCTTTACATGTGTTTTGGTTAATGGTGAGAGAAGTGTTCTTTATAATCTACAGAAACCTTTAAAGGTATTATTCTTTATGCTTATTATCAGAATAAGCATTTTATTAATATAATTTTGTGTCAAACTAGTACTCAATGCTCCACTTATTGCTAGTATTTACCTAGAACACATCTTATTAGGATCTTCCTATCATCATCAGCTGTTGTCGATTAATGGATGTTGGAAATTAATGTTCTTTCACACTAGCCGTGTGTAGGATGCACTATGAAAGGGCACAGCCAGACTGAAAAATTCCAATGCCATAGCCGGGATTTGAACCACGGATCTTCTGGTCTCTGTCCAGCTGCTCTAACTTTTGAGCTACTATGGCCATTGTGCCAACATGACATTAAATTCTCCAACTGACTAGTGCTTTTCCTGGTAAACCACTAGGAGTTCTCATAAACACATAAGACAACTACCTTAATGGCGACTTACTATGCTGTAAGTACTTTAAGGCCCGGGCTTTATAGTTCGGACCACTATTAGGTCAATTAATGTAAATTAATTGTTCTTTCACACTAGCCTTGTGTAGGACGCACTATGAAAGGGTAGAGCCAGACTGAAAAATTCAATGCCATAGGCAGAATTTGAACCACGGATCTTTTGGTCTCCGTCCAGCCACTCTAAACCATTGAGCTACTATGGCCAATGTGCCAACATGACATTAAATTCTCCAAATGACTCGTGTTTTTCCCGGTAAACCACTAGGAGTCCTCATAAGCACATGAGACAACTACCTTAATGGTGACTTAATATGCTGTAAGTATTTTAAGGCCCGAGCTTTATAGTTTGGACCACTATTAGGTACAATTAATGGAAATTAATTGTTCTTTCACACTGGCCGTGTGTAGACTAAAGTATCGAAAGATAGAATCAGAATGAAAAATTCAATGCCACGAAGAAGAAGAACGGATCTTCTGGTCTCCGTCCAGGCACTTTAAACCATTGAGCTACTATGGCCAATGTGCCAACATGACATTAAATTCTCCAAATGACTTGTGTTTTTCCCGGTAAACCACTAGGAGTTCTCATAAACACATGAGACAACTACCTTAATGGTGACTTCTATGCTGTAAGTACTTTAAGGCCCAGGCTTTATAGTTCGGACCACTGGAAAAACACGAGAATGTAGGTGTGATTCATATGCTTTGAAGAAATAACTTTTGAATGTGGTTTAATTTTTGGGTTTCAATATGGTAGATGGGTGTCCTATCATGGGATTGATTGTTGACACTGAATATATGCCACAATTTGCATGAAACTTGTTTGTCAGTAAAGGCCAGATTTGTATGCAGAAAGAATGTTCTTTTTAATATACTTAAAATTATGCTTAAATGATATAGTTTTCCATGCACTTTAAGCGATAACTGTTAATGTATATTTGAGGCAAAATGCATATTTTATGACAAATGAAAAGGTGCATATTGTACTCTTAAATGTGGCATTAAATTATAATTTTTACCTTTAGATAATGATATTAGTACTTAATGAAGTCCCTGAACACAACCAAGCAAAAGATATATTAAAAAAGCATTGTATTTATAAATGGATGCATACTGTAGCAAAACTCGGAATGCCTGGAGTAAACCAAACAAAATAAACATATAATATTACTATGTAAAAAACTGAAGTTAACCAGGAAGCGGGCTTTTAGTACGAAATGCGTCAAGTTAACAGTGCACTGACCAAAGACTGTGGAAGCACAGCGACTTGATAGCACTGCAGATGGCAGTACACAGCACACTCTGCTTCAAATGTAGGAGCAACAGTATTCAGGGGTAGCAAAGACTGTAATGTTTAGCCATTGGCAGCATGTAGGTAATAAAACACAATTCAATTCAGTTTTTAATGTAGAAAAATCTTAGTTACAGACATCGTGAGTACAGTTATTGCAGTGTTGTTGTTGTTCTTGTTGTTGACTAATGACACTAGGGATTAGTTGATTTGCATCATTTTCCCCCTGGCTTCCCAATATAAAGCCTGTAAGGTTCTCACTTTTGAGACCATTACATTTGTCCAAAATGGTGTTTGTTCATGATGACATCCTCTTTACGGATAAGTGCACTTGGGTGTAGGTATGCAGTGTATTTTATAAAGGTGTTCTGCAAGACAATCATGGCCAGTTTCCATTCTAAATAGGGTCAAATTTTTGTATGTCAGTTTTGTCTCCAATGTTCTTATAATCCTTGTCTTTTAGTTTATCTTGTTCATCAAGTCTCTGCTGTCTTTTAAAATGCTGCTTAATGCTGTTCAATTGTTTACTAATTTCAATTTGTCTTACAGTCTTTATTTTTCGAATTGCACCTTTTTTTCTAGTTGATCTGTATGTTCATTTCTCAAAAGTCCAACATGAGCTGGGATCCATTGCAGAGTGACATGATTTCAGCTTTATTTAGACTTCTTATTTCTTTGATGTTTCTTGTTTTTTTCGTTTTTATAATTTACTATCCCATCTATGGCCGATTTTGAATCTGTTAAGATAACTATGTTTTGCTTTATGTACGGTCTGTATAGGATGTTCTGCAGTGCTGCTTTTATGGCTGTTCTCCATCATAATGGTTTGAAGTTTCGTCTAGTATTAGATACTGTACGAAATGTTTACAGTATACTCCTGCACCAGCATCTTGTTTGCTAATAAAGGATCCATCTGTATATATTCGGAGCCATTCTTTTTCTGGATATCTTTCATTTTCTGTGGCTATTGCTATTGCTCTCATTTCATCTGGTGAATTGTTTTGCTTATGTATTGTATATAACAGATCATTCTTATAATGTATATCAATATATTCTGTTGGGCTCATTTCCTCTATTGTTGTTATATTTGTTGCTATTATGTTCTTGTGTTTTGAGTTATTGATGTATGTTCTGAAGCTTGTTTGGGTTTTTAGATTGCTTATATTATCCGTTGTGTAATACCACCTGTGTCTATTTCTGTTAACTTGCAGTAGTTATTGCAGTGTACAATGATGTATTTTCTAATTGCATGGAAGGTAAATCACATTCTGTTTGCATGCAGATATGCTTTATGTTTTGAAAAAACTATGCTCCACATCACTTGAGGTAACAGGAGCATACAAAAAATCCTGCAATATCAGGGTTGCTTGATATTTCCTGATGAAGTAATGCATCCCTTCTTTTACACATATCTGTGTGTTCTTCTCTAGCACACTTTTTGGTTTATCTGACACCTTTTCTCCAATAGCTCCCTCTGGTTCTTAATTCAGTGTGTCTGCAACTTGTTCTATTGTTTTAATAGCTTCAGGGCGTTGAAGCTGATTTTTCAGATAATTCAAGAAATTCGTTAAAATTTCCATATATGGAGATGTAATGCAAACATGGCCCTCTGAAATTAATGAAAAGGTTAAACCAAGATGGTTTTGTTTGTGACGCAACAGATTGCCTAGGTTTATTATCATTCCAAGTTATGAAATGCAACCTTTGACATCAAGCCAATCAAATTCAAGTTTTGGTCCCTTAGCAACAAGACATTGTAGAATGAACCAATCCGAGTTCAGTAAAAATTTTAATTTGATTTCATCTTCACTTGTGAAAGGTCTCATTTCTTCTGGTTCTTTTGATGTCAGACGTGTCATAGATATCTTCTTGGACACAGATTCACTATTAAATTGCAAGAGTACTGCTAGGTTCCTGCAAGTTACAAAAGTAATTTTATTTACGGATTAGCGATCAGTGAAAAGGCTCGTCGAGTACGCGTTGCAAAAGAGAATACGTAAATGATGAGTGGCACGCTGTTGCGTTCACTACGCCTTTAAAATCAGGAAAGATGTTTGTAAATCATGTTTTGAAACATCGGCTGTGTATTAATTCAGTGACAAAATAAATTCTCAAAAAGTGAAGCAGTGTTTTAAAATCAAATTTGTTGCCACCATCCACCATTCCGTTGCTGGCGCCATACTACTGCCTGAGATTACAGAGTTCATCGCTCATCGACAGAGCTGACGGCAAATCGTCAAGTCTACATCATCGCAGTAACAAGGAAGCTGGAGAGATCATCGATTCTCAATCCTGAGGAAGGTAAGTTGCCTCACCGAGGGATTATAAGAAAACTTATTACAACGTTGTAGTGCAGATGACTGTAAATACGTAATTGTGGTTGCTGTATCACTAAAATGCAAGGTTAGTGCAATACTTATACAGTGAAGAGAATACATACGACAGTCGCCCAAACTCATTTGCATAGCGGTGGGCATGTCTGTCCCTCAGACTTCACACTACCTGACCTCCGTGCTGTTTCCTATGTTTACATAATAAAACCCTTATCCCTGCTAATAACAGTGATGCAATACAAATATTATAATAAAGTATAATAATTTGTAACAAACTTATCATTTTAAGAACTTAGTAAATTCTTCACAGAACTCAAGAGACTAGTTTTTGCAAACAAACTTCCAGTTTGTAAAATGGGTAATTCACTTTTACATTTTCTTGCCAATCTTTTTCCTTTTTTTTTTTTTTTTTATAATGCAAGTAATTAATTTTTAAAACTTGGTATAATGCGCAGATGACATTTTTGCTATTGTTCCTGATAAAATAAAACTTCTAAATTTACAAGATAAAGCTATAAAATTCACATTAGAAATTGTAAATAATGGTTGCCTTTCAATTAATTGATGAAAATTAATCATTTCTTTACACTAGCCATATATAGGCCAAAGTTTTAGAGTCAACATGAAAAATTCAATGCCATGGCCAGGATTTGAAACATGAAAACCAGGAGATGTGTGGCTCAAATCCCGGCCATAAGCATTGAATTTTTCATGTTGACTCTATCTATCAATGGTTGCCTTGCTTTTCAAGATATAAAGAAAATAAAAAATAATAAACTAAACTTTTGCATTTATGGAAATCAACTCATTGATAATTACTTAAAAAAAATAAAAGTTTAACCCTCTTTCACATATATATATACTGTTTTTAATAGTATAATTTACATGTTAATAAATATACCTCTAAATAAAGCAAAATTTAATAGAGGATTAAAACACATAAAACTGCTTTAATTAATGGTTTTAATAGACTTTATGCATAAAACATTGAAATATTTAAATATTAAAAAATGTATATGAGGTTTCTACAGGCAGCAACTAAGATGGGTCTAAAAATAAATGAAGGGAAAAAGTATATGGAGACTAATGTCAAGACGAAATTTAAAGAGTCAGAAAAATATATTGTCACCCGAATGTTGGAACACCCTATAGAACCAGCTGAGAGCGCGCAAGCAGGGGAGGTCGGCGTTAGCCACGCCCCTCCCTCGTTTGTCTTATAGTGGTGACAGGGGGTGGCTGGGAGAAAAAACATCACTGCGCCGTCTCTTTCTGTTCCACTGTGTTCTCGAACTTACGGGATATTTCATCTAATCTAGAACATTCTCGATCCCCCAGCTGACCCTATATAAGCAACACGCCGGGCAGTAAGTCAGTTAGTTAGTCAGTTCTTGGCGTAAGAATGCAGTGCTAGTATACCACGAGAAGACTGTGTGAGTGCATCGGAGGATTGTACGTAATTACGAGTGTAGTGAAATTGTAACGGACGAACTGGTGAATCGTAATTGTGTGCATTACGTAATTCTGTGTAATTGGCAAGAGTTTAACTGTAAGTCAGGGGAAATAAAGAACATTTTTGAGTGGTGCAATTGGACTTTTCATTTCACGAACCTACAAAGTCACAATATCCATATTCTTAACTATAAATTTGAAAGAGTGAATAGATTCACATACCTAGGGTCTCTTGTGAATGAAAGTAATGACATTAAAGAGGAAATTAACCAAAGAATACAAAATGCCAATGGGGCATATTTTACTCTAATAAAACACCTCAAATCAAAACTCTTAACATATAAAACATGAGAGCCGAAGATGCAAACGATGATTTGCGAAAGAGTCGCACAAGAGCCGTAGATGCAAACCATGATTTGCGAAACATGTCCTCAAAATAGGTACGAAAGTGAAGCAGATGTGTAATAAATACGACTCATCTAAAAATTAATAATTATAAAACATTAATAAAACCGGTACTGATGTATGAGTGTGAAACATGGGTCACTACAAAAAAGGATATGGAAAGACTGAACATTTTTTAAAGGAAGATGCTGAGAAGAATTTATGACCCAATTAAGGAGAAAGGGGAATGGCAAATCAGATATAACGATGAATTATATAAAGTATATAAAGACCCCAATATTGTACTATCAATTAAAATAGCAAGGTTAAGATGGGCAGGGCATGTCCAAAGAGTGGATGGAAATGACATAATTAGGAGAGTATTGGAGTGTAAACTGTATGGTGCAAGGAGAATAGGGAAACCAAACTTGAGATAGATGGATGGAGTATTGGAGGATGTGAAAAGGCTGGAAATAAAAAATTGGTGGATGGTAGCCAGAAGAAGGGATGTCTGGAGGAGGATCCTGAGGGAAACCGAGGCCCACTCTGGGCTGTAGTGCTAGAAATGATGACGATATGATGTTTCTACCCTTAAAAAATAAAAGATGATTATAATTTTAAAGTAACTTTACCATTTATTGTGAAAATATTGTGACTTTGTGGGTTCGTAGAATTAAAAGTCAAATTTACAGAAATTCAAATCGTTCTTTATTTGCATAGAAATACACTCACAGTAGCAGTATTACATCACATACACAATCATGATCTATCAAGGTCGATGACCACAACAGTGTTCTGATTACACCTGTTTACAACATCTGTTCACTCTTGGCGAGTTGTCGCTTCCTTAAATATCTGATTGATAATTCGAGACTGTTCTGTAACAATCATTAGATGTTTCTGGAATAAACAAGACATCGAACGTTCTGTCACTAGACGAAATCCGAACCTTCCAGAAGCGTAACTTAATCTGTGCCGGCAAGTCCTTTATCTCCGCTATCTTTATTTGCCAGCTCTTTGTGTACACTAGCTGCGCTATCATAGATAACGGGTTCGCGACAATATATCCCGCTTGGCTAATTCTATTCAGTAAATACAATGAAGCACAAAATTAATATAATGTTTGAGTTCAACTGTGACTTTGTGGGTTCGTAGAATTAAAAGTCCTGTTGCAGAAATTTAAAATGCTCTTTATTACAGTAAACAGTAAATTTGTACACCCCTTGCAGCAGTAAAAATGGCGTGACATATACAACAACAGTCTTCAAGGTCTTCTCGGTTTCAGCTGCACATAAACAAATGAAAGAAATCACTGCGGTACAAATGTCCACACACTTGCACAGCTGCACAACTAACAACTCACTAGCAACTGACTTTGTTATTGTTCTAGAATGCAGTCGATCGCTTGCGACACAGCGAGACAAAGATGGAACTATGCAGACATCTCTGTCTCTTTCTCTCTCTCGGTAAACGTTCGATGGTCGCCCACGCGCCAGCTGCGGCTTGCGGTAGCGGCACAACAATGCCTCGGTGTCATTACATTTCTAGTGTTTATCTAACATCTGCTAATGTCGACTGTTGACGTCTGATTCGGTGAACTCCTTCATGGTGACTGGGGCGTTTCTGTTGGTGTCTTGATTAACTTGAAGTTTGAGTTCTGACCAAAGGTGGTGTTGAAATTGAACTTTTTTCCTTCATATTTCTTCGTGAATATCTTTTTCCACATGGTTAATGCAGTTGGGCCCTGAACACTTTTTAATAAATGGATTTCTTGTTCTATGTTGTGATTCTCATTCCAAAAATGGTAGGCTACTGTCTATTTCTTTGTTCTGGATCTTCCTAATGTACCCTAAACATTAGGAAGAACCTAAGAAACTGCATTCTGGGTAAACACTAGCAATATGTGGAGCACAGAATAGTTCAACTCAAAATTATAAGACTTTGGAATTATGAGAGACAGGAGGAATTTAGTAACAGTTACATCAAAATTTATTGAAAAAAAAACTATTTGTAGTTGGTTTTTTTGATACTTCATCCCTTACATTTTTATTGAGGGACTATGGGTGCATTGTAAGTTGGTGATTGACAGTTGAAGGAGTGGGAAAGGAGAGGGGATAGCACCGTTGCCATTTTACCGTTCCTCTCCACGTGCTAGGCAACGTAGAGGGGAGGAGGAAATTCGGTTGCGGTAATGCACACACACACACACACACACACACACACACACACACACACACACACACACACACACACACACACACACACACACACACACACACACACACACACACACACACACATATTCCTAGAAATTTGCGTACTGCAGTGTTAATCGTAAGACTGCCGTAAGACTGTCTACACGTTTAAGTGAGCAGTTACCTAATTACAGCATACGAAATCTTCGGAATGAACAAAAAATAAATGGTTAGCTACAGTTAAGATTTAGAGAAACAAAAGTGCCATACCTGCACAGAATTGTGCATTCTATTTTTTTTTTCATATGGGTTGGTATGCATTCTATTCCAACTGAAATATGCCGCTTATCTCAGAGTCCCTGCTGTCATTGGTACTGCTTTTCTGATAGTCGTCGTTGCCACCGCCGTCGCCACCGTCGTCGTCAAAGCTAATGCAATCTCCCACGGAAATTACGAGTTCTACTGTCTTCCAAAACGCCTTCGTTTTTCTATGCTGCCACTATAACTTTTCTGTGTGACAAACAGCATCTTCCCAATTTTTAGCACTTATTTTTGCTACTGCTTCTTCTGTTAGTGTTATAACAGATGTTATAGTGAAATCTGTATTGTTGTACGCTACATATCTCTTTATTTGGGCCCAAATCAACTCTATTGCATTAAAATGGCAATGGTAGGGAGGAAGTTTAATAATGTTGTGGCCATTTTCTGCAGCAATTTCACTAATTATATATTTTGGGAACTGCGGTTTGCTTTTATCAGTTCAAGCAATTTGTACTTTTTTAAATGGCCTTGAACACGCACATATAATTTCCCTTACTTGTCCTTTAATTGGGATTCCGTACTTAAAAACATTTTTGTGACCTTCACAGATAATTTCTTTCTGTCTGTTTCTGTAGCACAAGTGTTTGTGGCAGCCATTAGTAACGATAATTAGCTAAATATTAAAGTTACACTGAAACACTAAAATTGATCACTAAAACACTAAAGTTGATCACTGAAACACACGAATCATGTTGCGAAAATTTAAAGCTGTTTGCACCCTGTGAAACATTCACTACTTGAAGCAGTACACTCTTAGTTTGGTAGTGATGACAGGGAGAAATATCCTAAGTACCGTAAGGGTTATTCATGTTAGAACTGGACCGGACAAAGGCAGGTAAGGAGGGTTGGTCATTAAACTAAAAAGGTTGGTCATTCACCCAGAAAATCTCACAAGATATTCCTTGAAACTAAATCCACACCTGTTACCTTCCAACTTTTACGGCTCAGTGCCGTATTTTTAATGAATCTAAGTGAAACTTTAGGATTCCGTGTTAATTAAAATATCGTGTGAAGTGTGATTGGTGTGCCCTTGTGCAGGAAGGGCCAGCGTGCACGCATACATATCTACAGTATGATATTGTATTCGACCAAATTATTGGACGGTATTTACTGCCAGTTTTGTGCTCTCTTTCGTACATCATGTCCTCGTGTAACATGGACTTCACAAGAATCTCCCCTTCAGACGAGGATGTTCGCACGGCATCTCTGTCCTACTACATCAACGGTGGGAATAGCAGCTGTTTCATGGATCGGGCACTTATAGTTGATCCAAAGTTTCCCCTGCATCCTGATCATGTAATCATTCTTCAACTGCAGATGGTAGCCCGGTTGCAGTATGTTCAGTTTGCTGAGCAACATATCCCTCAGCTCCTTGCAGCGGGCTCTGAGGGTAACAACTCCCAAGTTGCATCAGAAGAAGTTCATAAAATGGTTCTGCACCGTGCTCGTATGGAGGTCATCACTACGTACCTCACCAAGCACGAACATTCAACAACATCTGAATGGCAACAGGTCCCCACAAAGAGGAGACACCAACCACCTCAATGCAACGACATCACTGAGCACACACCTACGTCAAATAAATTCTCTCCCCTTAAAACTGCAGCCTCCTCCTCAGTCGTAGAAGCCCCTCCTAGCACCGCTCCAGTTAAACGTCCCCGCAGTGGTACAAAGACCTTGCCCACTTCAGTTACAAACGCTGACTCTACTCCATCAGGCACCCCTATCCCCAGGGTGGCGAAACCCCCTCCCATCTTCCTTCATCAGCCAGAAGACGATAGAAAACTGCACACCTTCGATGGGTATGACAAATTTATTACCCTCCGTAATATGCGCAACACAGTTGCCATCCTACCTGAAGATCCCACAGCACATCGTGAAGTTCGTCGCTGGTTAGAGGATAATCAAATCCCGTTTATCGCTACTCTCCTGCCTGAAGAAAAGCGGCTTCAGGTAACCATCAAAGATCTCCCTCAATATATCACTGACGATGAGGTCAAGGACGAACTCCTTGGTCGAGGACTACCCATAATCAGTGTCAATCGGCTCCGCAGTATCCGCGGACCCACTCCAGGCCCTCTTCCACACTTCAGAGTAGCTTTAGAGAAATCCAGCGAGGCCGAAAAGATCTACAAGGTGAACAGGATGTTCTCTGCTGCCGTCACCGTCGAAGGATACAAACCGCCTTTGCGACCTCAACAGTGTTTAAACTACCAGCAGTTTTTCCATGGGGCGGAAGCATGCAGACTGCCATCTGTTTGTTCTCACTGTGGGCAAACAGGCCATCTTTGCAATGCTTGTAGCAAGCTCACCATTACTAAACCCAGCTGTGCTAACTGCGTAGCTGAACACTCATGTCGATACGCCAAATGCTCTGCTTGGCAGGAAGCATGATATGAACTGGAAAGCACCAAGAAGGGAGCCCGGAGGATTCCAGTTCATGCTCCTCCCCGTGTACCCAACCCCCATGGGCTACCTAAGGAGGCTTTTTACGGTGCTCGTTTCCCAGGTCTCTCAGCTAGATCCCCAATGCAATTCCCATCCTACGCAGCAGCCGTCAAGAACGCTTCTGTGCCACCCGCTACCCAACCACAAGAATGTCAGCTTTCTTCTATTCGCCGTACAACACCTCCACCAACCTCATCTTCTGTTTCTACACCTCCCAGTTCTCCTCAACCACAATTATCAAATACTATTCAACATCGTCTCAAACAGGCCATGCTTGAACCGCTCCCACCAAGAAGGTCGGCATCCTCTAAACATGCCACTCCACCTCAATTGTCATCTACTAACGATCATTCGAATCGACAGAAGATTGCGGACATTGCAGCCTTCAGCGAGGTAACTGATCGCATTCCTCCGCATTTGCAAATTAAATTTGCAGCTGCTCTGATGGAGGCTCTGCTCACAAGATCTCCACAAACGTCACCAGAAATGGTACTTTTTCAAACAGTCTTCACCTTCTGCATTTCCAATGGCTACTAGACACCAACGATACACAACATTTCCAGGACTCAAGATCTGCTTCTGGAATGCCAATGGTCTCGGCAGACAATTTGCGGAAGTTTCCAACTTTTTGTCCATGCAGAAGATGAATATCATAATGGTGCAGGAAACCCACTTATCACCTCATATAAAATGTGGCATCCCAGGAATGTGTTCCTATCGCACTGATCGAGCCGACGGCAGAGGAGGTACTGCCATATACATTGACCGTGCCATTCAACACCATCAAATATTTATCCCTGCAACCAATAATCTGGAGATCACCGGCATCCAAGTCGACACCAGCAATGGTCTCCTGCACTTGTACTCAGTATACGCGCCAACGACACGCCCCCTACTTCCTTCTGAATTGGATCATCTCTTCTGCTCCCCAGTTGCCACGACTGCTGCGGGAGACTTCATTGCTAAGCACTGCAACTGGAACTCCTCCATTACCAACCACCGTGGGCGTACACTCCACAACTTCGTAGCGTCTAGAGCTATCTCTGCTAGAGCTCCAAACCAACCTACAATTCACTATGGAGACAGGAGACCACCTGACTGGCTTGATCTCGCGCTGGTGCGCAATGTGCGGCAGCACCTTACGCTCTTCACAGTTCCTGCTCTATCGTCAGATCATTACCCCATCCTCCTATCCTTCCCTGGTAAGCCCAACTACAAAGCTCCTCGAGGATTCCCACTTCCACGAAAGACCAATTGGGAGGAGTTTTCGATACGATTGGAACAAATCCAGCCCCCACAGCAGCCATGTCAAACTCCAGAAGAGATAGACATCATGGTTGATCTTTTCACCTCCCAACTGACTACTGCTATCATGAACTCCTCCCCAAAATCAAAACCTAGCAGATTGAATATCGATCCTTTATCTCAGGCTATCCGTGAAACGATTAAACAAAAGAACAGGATGCGACGGCGCTTTTTACATAGTCGCTGCCCAGCAGATCGTCGTGAGTTTCGCCGACTTCAGGAGTTGGTCAAACTTCAACCCCAAGAATTTCGCAATGAGTGCTGGGAAAATAAGATCTCCTCTCTTCGTGTACAGGACAACTCCTTTTGGAGCATGACCAAATCCTTACTTCAAATCCCTCGCAAAGATCCACCGCTGCACCACGGACAGGAAGTCACTCAGTCTGCAAGGGAAAAAGCTGAACTACATGCAACCTTCTTGGAAATGACCTCTACGGCCGCTGATACCCCGGATGTAGATCATATCCATGCAGTCACTTAGGAAGTTCAGGCGTACCTTTCCCAACCCCATGATGATGTACCACCTCCCTCCATCTCCGTAGCTTAAGTGCAATGCCACATCACCAGCCTACGGCTATTCAAGTCGCCAGGCTTTGACAACATAGCGAACGCGGCCCTAAAGGTTCTACCATTCACTTGGGTGAAAGTATTAAGCTTTCTCTTTAATGTAATCCTCAAACTTTGCTACTTCCCAAAGGCCTGGAAGCACGCAAAGGTCATCGCTATCTGCAAACCTGGGAAAGATGGAACGTCCCCGGAGAGCTACAGATCCATCAGTTTGCTTCCAACACTGAGTAAACTGATGGAAAAACTTATTCTAAGTCGACTAAGGACTATCTTGAATCGACACAATATTGTCAGAGCGGAGCAATTCGGCTTTCGCTCTCAACATTCCACTCAACATCAACTACTTCGTCTGGTTGATGAAGTTAACACAACCTTTAACAGGAAGCAGTTCGCTTCAGCACTACTCCTAGATATCACCAGAACATTCGACAGCGTATGTTACGAAGGCTTACTCTCCCGTCTCATCACCTACCAAACGTCTTCCTACTTAATACATCTCATTCACTTGTACCTCACTAACAGAACCTTTGCTGTCTGTCACGACGTAATATTATCCTCATCCCATCCCATTAGAGCTGGCGTTCCCCAAGGTAGTGTCCTGGCACCCACTCTCCTCCTCCTATACATCAACACCCTACCATCCCTGCCACGCTGCTCGCTGTATCTCTTTGCTGATGATACAGCTGTCACCTCCACATCATCAGAGCTCAACCTGTGTACTTGCAGGATTCAACAATATGCTGATCTCCTTACCACCTGGTTCGAACATTGGCGCCTACGCATCCACCCACAGAAGAGCCAGGCCATCACCTTCTCTCGACGACGAAAAGCGGATCTTCCACCAATTCGTCTAGCTGGTGAGGACGTCCACTGGAAAACTTACGTTAAGTATCTTGGTGTTCTACTCGACATCAAATTGACGTGGAGAGACCACATTACATATGTAGCTAATAAAGTTAGCTATAACCGACGATCAGTCATGTCTCTGACTACAAAACTGCTCCTGTATAAGCAAGTACTCCGACCAGCCATCACATACACCAGTGAAATATGGGGAGTAGCAGCCAAGTCTCACCTACACCGTCTTGAAATTCTACAATCCCGATTCCTCCGCATTGCCACAGACTCCCCTTGGTACATCCCCAATCTAGTATTCCGACGTGACCTACGTATCCCCACAGTAACAGACTACATCCATACCCTTACACGCTCCTTCTATCAAAACCTCTCCCACAACTTCAACTCCCTCATCCGCAGTCTAGGTGAGTACGACATCGATCCTGGAGAGTGCTACAAACGCCCGAGGCTGCTTCTAGGCACATAAAATAACACATCAGATGGCTTATATATATCTTCAATCTCATCTTCTGCAGTATATTACAATAGTACAGTCTGGGCTAGCAGAGCATTGTTTTGATAACGACCATAGAGCCAAATTTCGGGAAACGGCCATCTTGGCAAAATGCAACAGTTACTGGGAGCGGAAAATTAAGGAGGCTTTGGCGATTTTCTCTGAAAGGAGCACACTTAATCGTGATGCTGGATTTCAGTTCAGCTCTTCTTGGGAACCGGCCTTAAAAATGGAAATCCGTCGATTTAAGAAGCAAAGATCAATACAGCTTGATAATCAAGTTAAATAGTTACGTTTCCTTGACACAATTTTCTGTACTCATGCCATCTCCTGACCTGGCATTTAATTTACTGAAAACAGTCTTTTATTCAGTAATGCAAATATTTGATAGTGTTTTTTTTTGTTTATATTGGTGTTATATCCAGTGTTTCATTTGTGGTTATAACATTTTATAAATATCCTGATGATGGGAGAGATGCACACTGCTGAAACGTCAATATCTAATCGTCTATTCACCTGGCTTGCTTCCCAAGAAGAAAGTGAGCTTACTCTGTCCTTATTTTTACATATGAATATTTTCTCCCATGTCAGTTTATTTTGGTTTAGCACTCCAAAATTACTAACATTTTTATTAAAATATTAATTTAATAATAATAATGATAATAATATATTTAGCGGCTAACTCACCTGGTGTATACACTGATATATATATAGTTTTTTCTGCATATAGTTTTGGATTACATGGTTGTAATTTCGAAATATAACCTTCTTTAGATTCGTTGTGACATCTGAAAAGTGCACAACTGGCCATTATTTACAAATTCTAAAGCAGTGTGCTTAAACTCATAATAATAGAAACTAATTAACAGTGAAGCAATAGACATATTGCAATAATATAAAATAATTTATTACAAACTTCACTTATCTTTTCAAGACATCTATTGTTTTATATATGTGCTTGTTAAATTTAGACATGTCGGCTCATTCTTACCTTCATCGCATGTAAGTTGCTTACTACATGACAAAGCATGCAGTATAGGAAAATACGTGAACAATGGCATTTTAACAGTGTACATACATTGACTGGCAGTCATGTGTTCTAAACAGTAATGTGTCATATATTGGCAGATGCAAGAAACCATGTACTATAATGTGGTTGAATATTGAAACAAGGAGAAAGAAGAGAATCAAAATCGTGTCAAGCAACAAAATGGGTGGCTACAATGATAATTCATATTTATGAATAATAATTAATTGGCTAACCCTTGATATTAGACACACAGTTCCCAAGAGCTTTCTGTTTCATCACTTACTGTATGCCAGGTTACTAATATTTTGATCTTTTGGCAAACAATATAAAAGTGAATGCAGCATTCATCATTGAAGGTCACTATGCCTTAATGCTCTGCCATGTAGTACATGAGTAATAAGTATGCATTTTCAGGGGATTGAGAAACCATGCAAAAGAGCGTGCATCTCTTTCTATGCCTTTACTTCTCTAATAAAAGCCACTCTACAATATGTAAATATGGGCAATCCTTATGCTATAAACCAGTTTTAATGGAAGTAGGGGAGGGTGGTCCACAGTGAGACACAATATTTTTGAAATCCCATACTTCTTTCATTTTGGTGTGTTGTGAATGCAAATAGGTGACATGCTTTCATTATTCCTTTATTAACAAATGCAAAACATAAAAAACATTGATTTTAATAATCATGAAGACACACCATACCAATATTCAAATGAATGTAAATCGTCTCACCCTGCCCCACAGTGGGGCACACTGAGACGGTCGATGATCCAGACTGAGGCAACCTATATTACATTAAGATTACCAAATTTAACTTCAAAAATCAAATAACCGTTTTGTCGTTTTGTTTTGCCAAACAATTGTGGTTGACCCAACAACACTTTTATATCAATTTCATTCACTGAAGCTACATCTGGAACCTACACAGACTTGTCTGTACTTTTCACTTTCCGCAAGAATGATATTTCCATATCTCCATCTGCATCCTTCCCTTTTATGACTTGTACAATGTAATATGTCACTTTTTATCTTCCTGCAAACTCAGTCAGCACAGTCGCCCACAGTAGGTTCTCTTTCCTGCTATTCAAAACCAGAAAAAAATTTCTTCTTCATCCATAACTGAGGATCCAGAAGATATTTCTACATTGTCTTCTGAAGATTCTGGTTCTGTGCATAATTTTCTTCCTTTAAATTTCTTCTGATTACCTGCAGGTTTATTTGGTTTACATTTCAATGCCCTCTCCTCTAGTTCTGTTTTCTCGGGTATCATGGTATCATGGTTCTCCTCTTTCTCTTCAAAGTTGATTTTTGTTGGCAGCCTTAAGTGACCCTCTGAATTCATGAGGGCTTACAATGTCACTGTTACTTTTATCTCTATTCATAGTCGATAAATGAGCTTGTCAAACCCTCATGAATTTCAGCATCAGGATTTTCATGACACAGAGAACTTCCTTGTGTTGGATCATTCTCAACTTCTCCACAAGTGTTTACTGACGGTTCACTTTCTCCCAAGACAGTTTCAGAACTTCTATTTCTGGTGACATGTTGTGCTCTAATTTTATTAACTGCTGAGTCACATGATCCCATAGTGTTATCTGGTAATTTTCTGTCATTTACACTACTGGGTAAGAAGTCTGTATTCCTATCGAATGGGAATATGCCAGTCCTACGAAAACCTGCAGTAATATTTGTTGGCGTCATGCTTCGCTTGAAGGCAGGGATGTCTCAAAACAAGGTCCACTGCTTCCCTCATGCTATCAATTGAGAATGTACCAATTTGAGCCTTTCTTTGCCTGTTTCTAGCCATTCTGGAAGAAAACAAATTGTGAGTTTAATAAATTTCTCAATTTCAGTAGTGTCTCACACTGCCCCACCTACCACTGTCTCATTGTCGACCACGTGCTCATAAAAATATTTTTATTATTTACATAATCTTAAACTTCAACCCCACTGTTCATTATTTATTTAGTTCTGAAGAAGAAACCCACTGCTTTTAAGAAAAGCAAAATGCATAATAATATAAAGAAAGAATAAAGCAATATGATCTAGTAAGTACACCCTGAAAATTTTACTTTACTCATCCGAAAATAAAGATTTGCTTGTGACCAGAAACATTCCTTACAATTCTGGATTTAAACAGGTTTGCCAACTGCAACTTTTTTTCCTCTATTCACAACCAGAGTGCATCACTACTTAACTTACATATTTAAAAATTGTAAGTGTCTCACTGTGGACCACCCTCCCCTATAGGTTGCAATAGGTCAACATGGACAAACCTAGAGCTGTAAAGCAGCTAATATGGAGGGATGCATAGACTGCGATAGGGTTATATGGGCTTTAAAGTATGTATGATTTTTTTTTCCTTTATTCAAACTGTTAGAATAGCTACAAAATAAGAGTGAACATGGGTTCAGCCAATATGGCGAATGTACTTTCTTGGCATTGCCAGTTCCACAGCGAGCAGGCGACAGAGACAGAAGATATATCTGTCTGTCTCTCACCTAGCAAGTGATCTGAGATGTACATACAAATGCTGACAGAGAAATATGTAAAATATGAAGGTTTTAACAGTGGAGCAAACAAATATATATACAAATATAATAATTTGTAACATAAAAACTTATAATAAATGATGAAAGTTTTCTTATAAATTGATTACGATTGCAATTTCGTGAACATTTTATTCACATCCTTAGCTAGAGCCTTCAACAATCTCATTGTCAATGTTAAAGTTGCTAGATGTCACTATGTTTTTGTCAGTACTACCAAAGTATGAAAATGAAACAAATTTAAAAACAGAATCGACTGCTGGTATTTCAAAATTCATTATGCGATCTTTATTTTTTAAAATAAATATATTTTTCCAAACCATTAAATCTATTGGACCATTTAATTGTTTAAATAATTTAACTTCTGGATTTATTTCATGGTTAAATGACCAAAAATGATCTGCTACGTTCGATTTATCAGTCTGTTTGTACTTTATGTTACACAAATGTTCTTTCGTTATGGTTTCTAAATTACATTTTATATTTGCAATATAAACTTTATCACAATCAAAACAATTAAATTGATAAATACCAGATATTTTTATTATTAGGAATTTTTTCTTTTTTAGAGGAATACAGTAACTTTTTAATACTATATTTATTTTGAGGAACTTAAGTTATACGGAACTCTTTAAACATTTTTTTTTTGAAAGAGATGCGAATATGCATTTATGAATCTCCTGTATTTCTAATGTTGTGCATTGTGTGCAGAAATTTTAGTCTTAAAGCAAATATCGCTTCTTTCAAGTATAAATTTACGACCATCATTGGTTCTCCTATATTTGAACCCAAGAGATCTTGGAATATTATACGAGGGCTATCCAGAAAGTAGATTACGTTTTGGAATAAAAAGTAAACAAAGTATAGGAAACAAATTTTATTATATACAGATGAAAGCCACATTCAAATACTACTTTTCGGCATAGTCATCATTCAAATTAAGGCATTTATCGTAGCGATGTACGAGCTTGGAAATTCCTTCGTCGAAAAATTCGGCCGCCTGCGCCTTCAACCACTTCGTTAACTCTTCTTGCAGCTGTGCGTCGTCATCAAAACGCTGCATAGCCAGCCACTTCTTCATTGCTGGGAAAAGGTGGAAGTCGCTCGGTGCCAGGTCGGGACTGTACGGCGGATGAGGAAACAACTCCCACTTAAAAGATTCAAGAACTTCACGAGTGACATTTGCCGTGTGGGGCCGGGCGTTGTCGTGAATCAACAAGATCTTAGAGCTCAACATTCCTCTGCGCTTGTTTTGAATGGCTCTTCTGAGTTTTTGGAGAGTTTGGCAATACCTTTGAGAGTTGAAACAGTTATTTTATGTTGTCCCCAAAGAGTTTCAAATATTGTATTATGTGAGGTTAAGTAGAGTGAGTCATGCACAGAGAAGCTATGTAAGTGGAAATGACGTCACAAAAGTGTTGAATAACAAACTTATTTGTGATTGGTGTGACGCGTATATCGTAAAACGTGGACCAATCAGATATAAAAGATTTTACGTTGCCATGGAGGATATTCAATATTCCTCTAGGGGGGTCGAACGATTAGCGAAGGGCTAATGGATAGAAAAAGATGAACTGGGGATTCTTCTCCTAACAGTCGCCGTGAACGGATGTAAAATTCTCTTCTTAAACGCCGTTGTGTGCGGAAGAGTATAAGTTTATTCTCATAACAATCATCGAGTATAACTAGATAATCTTTACATTAAATATCATCGCTAGAAGACACACAATTTAATTATTATACACGGTAGTGAACAAACGTATAAAACTTTTGATTCTTGCACGCATCCAGATATAAACGCGTCACATCAAGTGAATCTTGTGTAAGAATAGTGTTATAAATGTTGTATCATACATTTTGTTCGAACTGGTGTTAATTGAAGTAAGGAAATAAAAGTTTCTACATTATTTAATACAGAGGAAAATGATTACTCATGTTACGTAAAATTTCCTTCCGCCGTACCACCCCTGTAAAAGAAGATGTCTAGCTCAACCGACTGAAGCCACGCCGAGGTAAGCTGGGACTTCAAGAACCATCAATTCCAACCCTGTTCCAGATGATCACCTCAACGAGGGGCATAATTCGTCATCCATCAATACGATTCGACATTAAACCCAGTTACAGAGTTTATTGTAGTGCCTCTTTCCAGGAAGTCCACCAAAATCACACCTTTTCTGTCCCAAAAAACAGTCGCCATCATCTTCCTTGCCGACATTGTTTGCATGCATTTCTTGGGTTTTTGGGGAGAACTTGTGTGCCCCCACTGCATTGATTGCAATTTCGTTTCACAGTTCATGTGTTTCACCCATGTTTCGTCACCAGTAACGATGCGATCGAGTAAAGAGTCACCATCCTTATGGTAAACGTCCAAAAAGTTCAACGCTGCAGCCATTCGCTGATTTTTGTGGTCCTCTGTCAAGATTTTTGGAATCCATCTTGCACAAAACTTGTGGTAACCAAGCTTTTCGCTGATGATTTCGTGCAACAAACTTCGCGAAATTTGTGGAAAACTCAAAGAAAGTTCCGTTATTGTGAACCTTCGATTTTCACGGACTTTAGCATCGACTTTTTCGACAAGTTCGGCAGTCACTATGCTGGGTCTCCCACTTCGATCTTCGTCGTGAACATTGGTTCGGCCATTTTTAAATCTGATGACCCACTGACGCACTCCAGCTTCAGTGATAATGTTGTCCCCATACACTTCACAAAGCTGCCGATAGATTTTTATCGGTTTACAGTTTTTTTTTCAGTCAGAAACCTTATTACTGCACGCACCTCACAGCTCGCGGGATTTTCAATTAACGCAGACATTTCAAACCGTCACAGTATCTGAACGGAGCACAGCACGAACCTCTCACTAGCACGGCTAGATGCCGACTGAGCTGCGCAACGCTCTGACCCCAAGATGGCCGCGCTAGCCCCGCCCCTAGCGGAAACAGACGAAAACGTAATCTACTTTCTGGATAGCCCTCGTACATATAAGATACAGAGCCTGTATATTCTAATGTTTTCCTCATTAAATTGGTAGCTTTTTGGCTGTTGGATATTCATTTTTTCTCATATAAACCATAAATTGTTCTACATAAAACACACTTTTGAAAATCCTCTAAGTTGGCAGCACTTTTTTGGCTGCTAGATGTTTTCCAAGATATCTAATTATGGGAACTTCTAATTTGGTAAACTGCCTTCTTTAACAATGTTTGTCACAGTATAAGCATTCACACGACAAGCTTGTGTTGTCGTTAATTCTAGACTCTGAGTGAAATTTGTATTTTCGAAAAATTGTCTTCTACAACTGAGAAAGGAATACACGTAAAAAGTATTACTTTTAGCCTACTTGTGTAAAATCTTGAGATATCTCAATGTTACTACAAGGTATATTTGTATTAGGCTTGCTAAGTGTCAAATTTATTAACTTTGAAAAGCTCATCTGCACTCTTAAAAGATCACTTTACTGAATGTAAGGTACAAAATGCAACTGCAGCATAGAAAGTGTGTTTTTCTTCACTAACAGTTAATGATTATTTTCTTTCTAGTCAGGCGCCTTATCTTTCCATATCTCCGAAACCAGATGTGCTACAAACATGGTAGTACTGTCAGGACAGTGTCTAGCTACACGTCCTTTAGCCTTAAAAGAAAGCAAGTGAGAAAATCAGAGGATATATAAATTCAGTCAACTGTGCCCTCGTAATTGATTTGAATTGACTCAGGAAGTTTATTAGTCATTTTTAATGTAAATTCTCCTGCGGAAACAAAGAATATGGGAAAATCCTGCTCTTGTTGGAGTGATCTTAGACATTTGTTTAATACATTGTTTAAACAGCTCTTCTTCAATAACTATGTTGGGAATAACAGGACAAACATTGGATAAAGTCACTCGTTTGTTTTTGGTAAGGAGGGGTCTAATTTCCAAAGAGAAATTGTTTATAAGATGGATGTTTTGAAATCAGTTCATCTACACACTTCTTACTGGCAAGAAAAACACAAATTCTTCCATTGGAAATTGACACAAATCGGGTAGTTAGTTTACCTATCGATAGTACTGTCCACCAACGAAAAGTAAGTCCCTGAGAGAAATGTGCCATCCTTACTGAGTAGGACGACAGCAAATGTGTGACAGACAATGCATGTTACACAAGGAGCAGAAAAATTAAAAAAAAAAAAAAAACATGCCCCTATTCACTCAGTACACTAAAACCGAGAAGATTTATTCACAAAAGCAGAAGCCAACAGAATGTTTTTGAATGGTCTGTAACTGAACTGACATGGGCGTAATAAATCTTTCGAGGGAGGGTGTAGGAACCTTCTCCATCCCTGGAGACTTTCTCTGCTGTGCCATACAGTACATAGTCGGTAATGCTAATGCCATTGTATGATTCAATAATAACTTGGCCTTTATTTGGATAAGATTGTGTTGCAGCAGAATAGCTTAACCTAGTACCGTTTGAAGATACATTGGGGTTTCTATTTTCTGTTACAGTTGTCAGATTACCTATTTCATTATGGCAAGAAGCAGTGATTTTTTTCTGTATTTGACTGATTCATTCTGTTACTTGGAGCTTGTTTACCGTGATTTTCATTCAGTAGGTTTGAAGAATCTTGCCGACCTCCATGAAAAGAGGCAAGCATGGAGAACAAAGTAAAGGTTAGTTGAGGTTAGATACAAACTTTGTTCTTTGATGTACTGACACCACCACAATTCTGATTTATACTTAGGTCACTGGCAACACTATTAGTTTGTGTTAAACAACATTGTTTATGTATGTATACCTGTGTATTTATATATAGCTATGTCCAAAGTTTTCAACCCAAATTTGGTGGGCAAAAAAATTAACAAACTTAACAAGGCTAAGAAAATAAAGGAAACCACCACCCTGGAACCTACAGCAACAAAAGAGAACAAAAATTTTAAGAAATTTACCTTCCACCCATCAATCGATAATAAATTTCAAAAAATCTTCCCGAACACACAACATAGTTCTTGACCTCAAACTGAATTCAATATCAAGAATTTGTTAAAAGGCCCGCCATCCCTCCCCCCCAAAAAATTCAATTACTAGAAAAGAATAGGAAAAACAAAAGGAAATAAGACATCAGAACTAAAGAACATTTAAGAAACATTAAAAACTGTGAAATAGAAAAATCAAAGTTGCTTTTCACTTCTTGGATACCGAGCATGATATTAACTTGGAGACAACTTTAATAAAACATGTTCATCCCATATATCTTTCCATATAGGGAAAAAATCTTCATAGAATCATGAACTTCGAAACTTCACCACTGGACATCTTTAACAATACAGAGAAAGAGGAAACACAACAATTTGTACTAGTTGAGACTCAGCTGAAGATGGGACCAACAGCTCTTGAAACATGTCCTGTGAAAAACAGTGTGAGTGAGTCAAAGTTCAATATGTTCTCGATTCACTTTTATTTTAACTTGTGCTTCACTGTCTCTATGCTTCTTTCAATTTTTATATTTTGACATTATTTGCTTTTTGCAACTTTTTAGAGGTTTTCCCTTTACTGAAAGTAGATGCACCTTCATCTGCGGGGAATTTTGCCGTTGCATTCTTAGTCATGCATGTATACTGATATTGTGACTTTGTGGCACAGCCCAGGTTACAAACACAAAAAATTGCACTTTATTTCTGTAGAAACACGCTTCGTACACATACACAATACAACTTACAAGGTCAATGACCACAACAGCTGTTTACGTGCACGCGTTCATTTACCGAATGACTGACTCCTGTGATGGGCATGCTGCCTTTTTATAGATTACTCACATTCCAGAAATTTCTCAATCGAGATGCGGTTAGAACAAAGAACTAGAACTCTTGAGAATTCTGTCTCTTTGCCCCCACCGTTTCGGTGAGCTTTGATCTACATACTGCACGTTTGTCTCTTTGAACTACTCACCAGCACCGCCTCGATCAACAATGGGCTCGCGACAATCTTTCATCATTAAGTATGCAATTGTTAATCTTAGCAGTGGAATTATATAACCACCTTAAAATGTGCACTTTTATACCTTTCCTAACCCTGTATGTCACGGCACAGTATATTTATTACAGAACAGTTTGTTGGCAAAAGAGTGTATTGAGGCTTCTGACAAGCAGAAGTACATGCTTTTGTTAATAGTAGGAAGCACTTTGGTTTGAATGGGCAATAGACAAATTTTAACAAGTATACTTCATAACCTATACCTGGAAGTACAAGTTGCAATAGGCACACATCCTGGAATATTAAATGCTCACTGTGAAAGTTTTATTAAAAGCAGGAGTGACAAAGAGTATATGAAACTGGGAAAATGAGAAGGAATTCCAGAAAATGTTTGTTCCAACCTGCTCAGATTCATTGAAAGCTGATTCAACTATTACGTTTTTCAAATAGGAAGATTTCTTGACTGCAGCAAATGAGATTCGCCGGAGTGCTCTTTGTTGACACCTCATTAACCCCACTCTTTTCATATTTCCCTTCCCTCTCACACACAATCCTATAGCATGCATATCTCCTTGGCGCTAGTCTTAATGGAAACCAAAACTGAATAGAAGCATAATGCAATTGTTGAAATCAAAATTGGAACATGGCTGTTCATGCGTTTTAACAGAAGTGTTCTGTATGATCTCTCTCAAGTAATTATAAATATATGTACACACATATGTAAATAGTAGTTATGGGCAGGATTAAATTCTTTTAAAAATCGAAACTTGCATTTGAATACAGGTTCTCAGACGCTACAAACAAGCTAATTTGCTTACATTCGAATGCAAGTTCTCAGATACTACAAATGAGAAATTTGCATGTATTTTATATATGGATTGATTAGTTGACCTGGTTAAAAAGTATGTGTTAAAGTCTCATAAAATGTGATTTTTGCAATGTTCTCTGCTCTAGTTACTTCAGGTATAGCAAATGTATGTTTTACATATTTTTGTACTGTAATTAATTCCTACTATAAAAATGTATAAATATATCAAGGGCTTCCGTTGTTTAAGGACTATGATGCAATGAAGCACAAAATACAATTTTGAGTCGAACTAATACTGAATGCTCCATTTATTGCTAGTATTTACCTAGAATGCGTTTCGTTAGGATCTTCCTAACATCATCAGCTGAGTCGACAACAGCTGATGTTAGGAAGATCCTAACGAAACACGTTCTAGGTAAATACTAGCAATAAATGGAGCATTGAGTATTAGATCGACTCAAAATTGTATATCAAGGGCTGTTTGCCTAAAATCATTTTATATATTTTTTGCACTGTTCCCTAGAATGACCTTTGGCTCTGGGAACCTTTTCAGATAATAAATATTCAATGCAAGTTCTCAGATATTACAAACGAGAACATTTGCATGTATTCAAGAAGTGCTAAAGGGCGCTAGAGCGGATGTCTCTGGCATTCTGCTGCATAAAGGGTCAAGCAGTTTAATGGGATGATGGATGCGGAGAATTTCTCACCTTTGGTGACAATCTTGAAGAAATCTAGAAGTTTCCCCTGCAACTCTGGATCTGGAGGCGCACCAGTAATTTTAGAGCGATGAGTTCTTTTTCCCAGGGTTGTATCGGAGCTGAGAAACATTCTGCTGCTGATTATCTTTTCAATCATACTTTCCCAAAGAAGAATATTTTATTCCACATATACAATTTGATGCTTGATGTTACAAAATCGTGAAGATTGATAATTGCCTTTTCTCCTGCTACTAATGATGTAAAATACTAATTATAAATTAATAGCATACTGGCTATTGATGTGTCTATTATGCATCACACAAATGCGTTCATTTATAACTCCTTATCTGCACACTCAGAATAATACTGATATACGTCTATCCTTTATGAATGTTCCTTGCAGAAGAAAGATCTTTGAAACATAACTTTCTCTAATCTAAGGTTACCATGGCTACACATCACCTATCTTACATTATATCTCTATTTCATTACATATTTCAATTCCTTTTAACTATTCTTTTTAAACATGAGATTTCTGCTACAGGTCGCGGGTTTGATTCCGCCTTGGGCATGGGGTTTATGTGCACTGTGTAAAAATACAGAAAAACATACAAATAAAAACGAAAAAAAGGAAAATTAAATATATATGTCTTGCAAAATTCTAAAGCTGCTGACAGTAAAGCAACCAAGATTATGAATAAGTTTAACACTCTTAGCAATATATTTCACTACTTTTCTGTTTGTAAAATCCTGAGACCGGATACAAAACGCATTGTTTCATTCTCATGTCGATCATCAGGCTGAAAATGAAATGGATGCGTCGTGTATCCGGTCCTGAAGGATTTTACAAACATAAGTAGTGAAATATGTTGCCAAGAGTGTTTAATTTATTCATAAACATATAAATGCTCGGGGTTGCTAGAGCAGATGTCTCTGGAAT
This sequence comes from Mantis religiosa, assembly GCA_030765055.1. Classification (NCBI taxonomy): domain Eukaryota; kingdom Metazoa; phylum Arthropoda; class Insecta; order Mantodea; family Mantidae; genus Mantis; species Mantis religiosa. The sequence continues at coordinate 31,306,083 of CM060949.1, read as the reverse complement.
TCTGCTATATAGAGGGCAGTGGGTTCAAGTCTCCTTGGGCATGGTGTTAATGTGTACTGTATGTGTGTAAAATTACAGAAAAACAAAAAAACAACCTTTGTGTAAAGAACAATATCAAGTATTCAAGAACAATACTCATGACAAACACAAACAAGAACTACGCATGTGTATTCGAATTCACGCATCACTAGTAAATACATACCAACCAATAGGAAGTTCATTACAGTGCTTACATCATAATATATTGGTATTTTACGGTTATGCTAGAAACATTACTTCCTACATTCCTGGTGGATTGTTATCACAAAATTTGAACTTTTGTTTCAGTGTAAAGAATATTTATTAGAGAAGGATTCACTTGGTGCTTGTCACACCCCACTTATGGGGAATGCAATATGACACTGCAGGACTTTGATTGGGTACTGACCTAATAAGATTCAAGGACATATTCCATTTGAAAATCACAGAAATGAACGTTTGGAACGTTTGCTTAAAGTTAACTTGTAAATGATAATACAAAAAAGCATTTTATGCAAAAAAAGCACACTTTTTCACTATGATTATGGATATGCTTTACATTTCTTATTCTTGGTTATTCGTGAACCAAAATGCCTGTTTTCCTTCTTGCTGCTGTAATTGGTTATCTAAATAAATATTTTGCTTGTTTCTGATGCTGTCAATTGCCAGAAGTATATAAAAGATGTTGGTGTGCCCCAATTTCGTTCCTCAGTTCTTTTACATGCCACCAAAACTTTTGACTTGAGGCTGTCACTTTCAAGCATATTTAAAATCATCTAAGCCAGTTCAAACTCATGACTGAGATCAGCACCCAGAACAACTGCTTATCTGACAATAATTATTACATTATAAAGAAACAGCTGTCAATAAGAAAAGTTCCACGTAGAACAGAATTTAATTCTCAGAATCAGATCAGCACCCAGAACAACTGCTTATCTGACAATAATTATTACATTATAAAGAAACAGCTGTCAATATGAAAAGTTCCACGTAGAATAGAATTTAATTCTCAGAATCTGTACAATAAATATTACAACAGGCACACACTTTCATACACATCATTTACACATGTTTATGAGTCACATAGAAAATTATATTCATGAGCACAGAACGGCACACACTTTCACACAGATTATTTACATTTGTTTGTGAGTCGACACAAAATATGTTCCATAATGTGGAATGTATAACACCTGCAGACTTTAAAATGCATAACGTGTCCTAATATCTTCCAGCTTCTTTGACACTTCACTAGGGGTTCGATCCAGATCATCTGCTATGCTCTTTTGTTTAGCTATGTCAATTGAGTTGAACTGTTCACAGAGGTCCCCATCCAATACATTCTGGAAGAGAGATGTACACATTTGTAATCAAATCATTTAGTTTAAGATGAAAAAAGAAACACTTAAAATATTAACAGAACTGCAAGAAATACCCTGGAAATGTGGAAGAGGAAAAATGCACACACAACCACCTCAAATATCAGACATGATTTACCAACTTGAATTAGACCTTAAGAACTATAGATCCTTGATTATCACATGCACTACTGTGAGTTTGAAAATTACATTTTAGATGTATGATTTGAAAATACAGGGACAATGTAAAGTGAAATACATTTGCATAATTCTGGTAGCATAGGATGTAGATTAGAAGCTTCTGAATAAATGGAAGAGGTGTCTATTCTCTATGTTACTTCAAGATTTCCTATAATCTGTGGTTATACTACACTGGTTTTTACATCTCTTACCTTTACAGGATAGTAATAAGAGCGAAAGGAAAGATGATCACGACCACAAAGTGGAGGATTTTCTGAGCGCATGTGCATTTCAAGATGCTGGAAGAAATCTTGATCTTCATGTGAAGTAAAAGGAACAAGAACACCTACAGTACCAGAAAGAGTCGTATACACCAATGACTCACTTCCTCCGGGAATGAGAGTTGCTTTCTGAAAAAGACAATGCAGAATGTTTTAAATTAAAACATCAAGTACCAACTCTATGCTATTCATTGAAGCATGATACAACTAAACAAAACAATCTTATACACTAGGATGGATCAAATAACTGCAATTTTCCACTATACTGCATCTGTCTTAAGAAACACCCTTTTTGTATTACTCCATGCCCATGTGCACAAGACTGACAGATGACAGTGACACTTTCATCCAAGTGTTACGCCATACTACATTCAAACAAGTTTTATGCACAAGAGTAGCTTACCAGTAGGTCTTGTTTTGAAGATTTTACTTGTGGAATTGCTCACAGGAAAGTGTGCTTCTTAGGATGGCAGGATTATAGTGATTCAAAGAATCAGTGACCTTAAGTGGGTAGTGGCAAGGAAGTTTCAAGGCATTCCTCTATTGACAGATACAGCAAGCCACATCTCTGATGCTTAGGAGAGCGAGTAAGCAGAAGGTATGAATTTCCATCCACAAACCATTAAGGCCTTATTTCTTCCTTTGATCGCATATTTAATGACAAAAGCTACATACTTTTCACTTAATACTATCCTTTAATGCACAGAATATTTCAGTCCCTATTACAAAATACTGAGGTTTGTAAAGGGGACGAAGATACAGTGTCCCAAATTAATGTATACACTCTTTGAACTGTTATTTCTGCTCAACAAAATGAGAGAAATACAGTTTTTGCTATGAATGATTCACAAGGCACCGGAAAAGAATAGCAACACATTCATAGATCTTCATGTCTTTATAAACAATGGCGGCGAGATTATCATTTGAGGAATGTAAGTGGATACTGAAGTGTTATTGGAAAGCGGATAATGTTGTTGAAGTGCAACATTGGTTGAATTAAGGACAACACCACCATCAACAAGGGTAACAATAACAAGAATTCAAGACAGGTTTGAAGACGGTAGAATGGTACAAGATGTGTTGAAATGTAGGGCAAAATAAATGAGTCTGTTGCAGTCATGCAGGTTTTTGCACGATCCCAAAAGAAGTCACTGAGGCATAATCTCAATGAGGAAGACATAATCATCCAAAATGATGAGAAATTGAAGTCACACAAATCCTATAGATTTTAACCACAAAAATTGTTTATTAGAGGGAAAAATGATCAAAAATGTTTTGAGACTTTCTTCATTAAAGAATAAATACTGCAGGCTTGTGATTAAGTTAGCAAACAATCTGAAATGTTATTTCATTGCAATGAAGGAACAAAATATTTTAAATATATTATAATTGACATTGTCAATACCCAGGTTACGAGTGCTGACAGTGTGCTGGAATTTCATCCTGGAAGAGTTTTTACCTGCCAATAAACCTACTGACTCGAGGCTGTTGCTTTTAAGCATGCATAAAACCACCTTCCATTACCCAGAACCTAATGAAAGTCCATGTAAACCATAAGAGAGATTCACTGCCTCTGGAAACTGAAGTCCAATTAAAAATTTATCCCCTATCTGACTACCACTAGTTTTGGTTGCATAAAGAAACACTGGCTCACTAGTTTTGGTTGCATAAAGAAACACTGGCTAACAGGACTAACTTTTTGATAGAAAGGAAAAATTTAGGTTTAACTGACCATCAATGCTACTCTCCCAAACCGATTTACATGTTGATCACCATCATAATAACTTGTACATCCTGTTCCACTGCACTGTGTTCCACAATCTCCATTCACATCTTTTAGTTTTCTCATTGTGCTAAGCATGTCTGTAATATTGGTTATACGTTGCAGAAATTTCAAGAATGGTAGAAATTTTAATCAGCTTTAAGTTGTGGCTTAGGAAGTGTAGTAGTGCAACTAAAAACATGGAATTACAATTTTGACAGAACCAAAATATTTGTATATAAGGGACGTTTTACCAACAGCTCTTGCTGCTCGGACAAATAAGCATGCTCGGCGGAAAAAAAAAAAAGATTCACAATTTGATCCAGCAAAATTCCAGCGAAGTTTTTATTTGGTGTATCTCGAATGCGAGAGCCCCTAGTGGTTTACCGGGGAAATATACAAGTCAAATGGAGAATTTAATGTCAGGACAGCACGTTGGCCATGGTAGCTCAACAGTTAGAGCGACTGGACGAAAACCAGAAGATCCATGGTTCAAATCCCGGCCATGGCACTGAATTTTTCATGTTGACTATCTCTCGAAAACAGTTTGCATATTTTAAGCTAGGACTCAAAATGGGCTCCACTTACTGTTTGCAAAACATATAGTGAAAGTATCGATATTTAACTGTATTGGAACACCACAGTGAAGCGAAATAATTATTAATTTTTAGATGAGTCGTATTTATTACACATCTGCTTCACTTTCGTACCTATTTTGAGGACATGTTTCGCAAATCTTCGTTTGCATCTTCTGCACGAAACATGTCCTCAAAATAGGTACGAAGGTGAAGCAGATGTGTAATAAATACAACTCATCTAAAAATTAATAATATAGTGAAAGGTTTAGGTGGAAAACATACCAATGAAGTTAGTGATTCTGATGATATGCAAGAACAAGAAAATCACTAATTAAATTATAGATGAGTCATATTTTTACACACAAGCTTCACTTCAATTCAACACTTTTAACCTTGTTGCTTAACCACATTTTGCAATTTTTCAGACACACCAGTTGCTACAGCAACCTTCTTATGAATATATTTTAAATACTTATAGCACCATGCTTCATTTTTCATGTATTGAAAAACATAAATTAAGTTCCGTGGTTTAGCACTCTCCAATTTTGAGTTTAAGAGACACACAATAGCTATAAATATATTCCACACCAACCCACAAAACTTCAACCATCAAGCTAGAAACAATAGATCCACTCAACACAATATACTCATTTACTTGACATATTGGGTAAGTGGGATAATGGCCCTATAACAGGCATATGTTATGGGTGTAAGGTACAGTGCAAAAAATAGTGTTCTGAACATGAGGTAGTTTGGCAAGCTTTTGTTGCACCAGCTCTACTTTATATTGGTATTAATATTGTATGAATTATAATACTAGACCAAGTATTTACAACAATAAGTACATACAATATTTCAGTTAAATCAAGGTACCATCAAACCTGAATATAAATACACCAATGCACTTACTGTGTACACGGTGACAGTGTAACAATATCAGAACATTTTAAAAATAAAAGCAAAAAGGCTTGCATAATGTAATAATGACTGAATAGAAATTAGCACACCTCATGTCATTTGGGTTGTCTTTCGAACAAAGTAAACAAATAAAACTGATTTACTTACTTGCAAAGACATACAAATTTCACCCACATGAAAGTTGGCTACAACACTGGCTTTCTGCGAGGCCCCATTTAAAAGACCTCGATCCCACAGTGCCTTATTGCCAGTAGGATCTTCATCTACATCATCACTAACATTACCGGTAAGACGAATCTGAAAATAAGCATAAGGTTTGGATACAATATAAAATCACAAATATTGATAATTATAAAATATTTAAACAATTGTACATGTTAATATAATTGAGTAGAACCAGTACTCAATGCTCCACTTATTGCTAGTATTTACCCAGAATGCATTTCATTAGGATCTTCCTAACATCAGCTGTTGTCGACTAATGGATGTTGGTTTGGTGAACTCCTTGGAGGTGATAGGGGCATCTGTCAGTATCTTTATGAACTTGAAGTTTGAGTTTTCTTCAAAGGTAGTGTCGAAATTAAACAATTTTCTTTCATATTTCTTTATGAAGATTTTTTCCAACATGGTTAAGGCAGCTGGACTTTGGACAAATTTTAATAAGCGGATTTCTCGTTCTATATCATGATTCTCCTTCCAAAAATGGTACACTACCGCCAATTTACCTATTTCTTTGTTCCTGATGTTCTTAAAGCCTAATGTTCAAGTTCCTTTCAGTTTTTCCAATGTAAAAGTTGTCATAGCCGTTGCAGTTTATCTGGTAGACACCTGATTTTTTGTCTGTGGGGCCAAAGTAATATTGTGCTCTTTGAAGACTTTTTGGAAAAGGTGTGTAGCTCTGGGATGATATGTGAATTTTTTGTATAAAGTTTCATTGCTGATTGGGGAAAGAGTACTTACTTGTACACTAAATTTGTTCTGTGGAGCCAAAGTAATATATTGCTCTTTGAAGACTTTGGAAAAGGTGTGTAGCTCTGGGATATGTGAATTTTCTGTATGAAGTTTCATTGCTGATTAAGCAAAGAGTAGTTACTTGTTTGCATCTTTGTTGTCTTTTGAATTTATCAATTTTCTTTTTGACCAATTCAGCACTGAATCCATTGTATTCTGCAATGTGAATATTATTGTTCTCTTTAGTATATTCCATCTTAAAGGTATTTGAAATCACATAATAAAGGAGATACCCACAGACAAAAAATTAGGTGTGTGCTGGATAAACTGCAAAGCCCGGGACAACTTTTACATTGGGAAAACTAAAAGGAATTTGAACATTAGGCTTAGAGCATTTTAGGAACATCAGGAACAAAGAGATAGATAAATCGGCGGTAGAGTACCATTTTTGGAAGGAGAATTATGATTTAGAACGAGAAATTCACTTATTAAAAAGTGTCCAAGGTCCAGCTGCATTAACACGTGGGAAAAAAAATCTTCATAAAGAAATATGAAAGAAAATTGTTTAATTTCGACACTACCTTTGAAGAAAACCCAAACTTCAAGTTCATCAAGATACCGGCAGAGATGCACATCACCTTCAATGAGTTCACCAGACCAACATCCATTAGTCAACAGCTGATGATGTTTGGAAGATCCCAACGAAACGCGTTCTAGGTAAATACTAGCAATAAGTGGAACATTGAGTATTACTTTGACTCAAAGTTATATTAATTTTGTGCTTCATTGTATCATAGTCCTTACACAGTGGAATTGTACATGTGTTCTCCTATTGCTTAAAGGATGAACAGATATTACCTAACTGGTAACACGAGATCAAACATTACAAATTCAAACCCAGGCTTGAAACTATGTGCACAATAAAAACTTAAGCTTCGCTTCCTAATCACATCAAAAGCATAGATAACTACAACATGTTTAAAACTAGAACAAGGGCTTTCTTACAGGAGCACTGCTTTTACACAGTAAAGGAATATCTGCAATTTAACAAATCCAGATAAACATAAAATATGAATTTACTTAGCTTGTTCATTTCTCTCACTCATAATTATATCCAATTTGTGTCACAATATAATTAAATGTAGGTTAGGTATATTTGATGTTTAACTTTGTAATATTAAGTGTAAATTACTGACGTATCCTATATCAAGGTACTATGTACAGATTTGATTCTAAAGGATGAATAAAATTGAATTGAATTGAAGCTAATAGTGCAGCAAAACAAATACTACAATAAAATATAATAATTTGTTAAAAACTTCACTTATAAATTGGTAAATTCACAGAACTTGGAAAAGGCAACAAGTTCAGTTCTGTGAAGAATTATCAGTTTCATAAAAAGATAAGTGAAGTTTGTAACAATTTATTATTATATTTTACTGTAATATGTGTAGACAATTTGGATTCCGAGGGAGTGAGTAAAAAAATTGAAACACGTAATGGATTAATGGTTAAAGTATGTTCCACCTTGCATCAAACTGCCACACACTGGTGACTTCATCCACCACCTTTTTGCAACAATTACAAGTGCTAGATCAGAATCATTTTATTCATGCGATGACTATGATTTAGCAGTCTTTATTTGATGGAATTATTGATAATCTCCTTATACTTTCTGTTCCTTAGAGTTAAAAGTATCAACGTTTCTTGAAATCTATGAATATATTTTAAAGCTGTATATATTTATTTACAAATAAGTGTATGCTTACCACAGCTATGTTCCCAAACTTGTCAGCACAGGCCACAGAATCATAATCAAGAATTGTTGCAGTGGTAATCCAACGTGGATGAGTGTCATCAGCAAAAATGATTAACTGATTCTCTTGACGCTTGTATCGAATCATGTACACACTTTCTTGAACATCTGATACGAAGATGCGATGTCCCATTGCCTGAATACTTACTATGAGATTAGGTATATGCTGAAAGAAAGATTTTAATATATTTTTATTATAGCAACTATCTGTAAAAAAATAATGGTTATAATTGATATTTAGGTAACAGATCAGTTGAGATTTTGAAATCATTATATGTTCATAAGTCTAACATGTTTTCAGCATCATATCTGTTCGAACTTCTGAATAAAAAAAATATAAATTCTGTCCATTGTGCTCACCTTGTTTTCACACTTCCGAAGTAACTTCTTTCTACCCATATCATAAAGCCGCAACATGCGGCCAACTCCCACTAATATTCTACCTTGGAACTGACATATGGCATAGGGAACGTCATCACAAGGAGTCTTATGAATAAGCTCTATATTTGTGCAATCAGCATTAACTCTGAAATCAATTACAAACAAAAAGCACAGCATTTAGACTTTTATTTATACAAACCATTCAAAAGTGAAGGTTTCAAGCTCTAAAATATCTGATATGTTGCTCTCACGTGACTTTCTCTACTCTTATAAAAACACTCATTCCTTTACTTCAAGTTAATCAAGACAAGCATTTGCAGAAATTATCTTAAGATTGATTTAACAGTTGGTCGCTTTAAGACAGCTTTGAAACTGCATGGCCAAGGAGTAATAAAAGTAAATAACTTTCCATTTCAGAAAAGTATAACGTCAAAATCCTGAGATATAATGAATCTTAAAATAGTGTAAAGTGTGATCGATTTCAGGACTGGAATACACTCAAGCATTACTGGTGAGTAATTGTATTTAAAAGTGCTGTACTTTTATGTTACATACCTTCTTATATACCTAACTACTGTAATTTAATACTGCGCAAATGTTTCCTCACACCTTCGTGGGATCGACATTTTGTCACATCTAAGCTCCATTTCGATACACAGCGGAATCATATTGTGGTGGTAAAGCATGTCCCCAACAGCATTATTTCAGGCTTGTACTGTATTTCCGTTCCCACTTCAGTGTTTCATTCGCCGTGTGCTACGGCACAATGTTGACATCCATACACAAAGGCCGAATAGAGTATAGTAGTCTGGGATGGGGAAGATTTTCTTGAACTTATTTGCAATTGAACTTCAATAATTGCATATGAGCATTTGAACTTATATCCATGAAATGTTCCATGTAAAGGGTAGTCTTAGAATGTAGTATTTTCTTGAAGGTTTTCATATCACAGCCTTGATAAATGTTGAATACCAATTAATTATTACATTACTTCAGTGTTTCCAATTTAAAGTTTTTAAGTTGAATACCAAGTTGATATTACACTAAGTTATGATGTTCAGAAACATGGACCCTTTTCAAAAGAGGTTCTATTAGGGACCTTAAAATGTTCACTTTCCACAGAAATCTCTTTTTGTATTTAACATGAAAATACAGTAATTTAACTTTGTATTAATGATCTATTATACAACAGCTACACAAGACAAAATATTAAACAAAATGCTTACTGTTACTGATCTTGATTACAAACATGAACAAGCTACAGTGTCAACTAGTATAGTCAGTCACTTGTAGAGCACACTTAAAACAAGCAATTTTGGAAGGACTCATCAGTTACAACAAAACATTCACCCTGCAGGAAATCACAAATGTTCGAAAGTTTCCCTAGGCTCAAAATCTTTTTCATCAACACTTCCCCTTTCTAGTACTTTCAATAGGAAATTTATTACACAAGATTCCCACGGATGACAATGGCATGCCAGTTATTTTCCTCAAACTTCAAGATGGCTACCACTACCCTGTCTAGTGGTTGGTTCAGAAGTTCTAGTGCAGCCCATTCAAAAATATCTGGCTAACATCGGATACCTTCTATTTTTGTAGGAATACCTTCTAGGTTTTAGTACATCTGATGAATTTTGTGTACATTGAGTAACCCTGTGTTTACAGATGTAGTAGTGACTTCTAGAGCTCAGATTTTTTTTCATATTTGCATGTTTTATTGCTTAAAACATGTACTTCATGTATAGTGTCAGCTGCAGCTAAGAAAGAGTGTGGCATGATCTCAAAATAGTGAAGTGTGTGAGTGAAGCAGTGTGTCAATATCTTCTCGATTAACTTTTGTGCATACATATAACAGTTCGAAGGACTAACAATTAGGCCACCTTTAATGCATCTGTAACTAAATAGAAATAAACTGAACCACATCACTTTAATGATAAATTATCCCCCCTCCCCCAGGAGTTTCGTGAAAATCATAATTATCCTTCTGGAAAAATGTGCATCATGTTTTTATCTAGCATCATGTACAAAGGTATTTCTTTTAGAGTTGGAATGTACGTAATGTTGCGCAGTTGTTTACAGTTGAGTCTACTTGTCCATTTGTAAGAAAAAAGGGGTTGTCAGGTTAGTCATCTGTCATCTAACCCGCTAGCAGTCAACTAGTGGAAGCAGAGATCTTAACCCCACCATCAATTTTCATGCCACTTGCACACATCCAAGTCACGGGCCAGCTCTAAAAAGTACCTCTGTACAGGATGTAACCACACTAGAAACTGAACAATTATTTTAATGTTATATATATTTTTTTTTCCTCAGAAGTTTTGTGAACATCACAAATATACTTTTGGCAAAAACATGTGGTTTGTCACATTTGGTCCATTGCTACTTATATGGTAAAACACAATACCCTGGTAAAATACTTACTTGTATGTGTACAGGAAACCATTACCAACTTGGCGAGGATTCAATTGCAGATCTTTAGCCACTCCAACCACAACAAATTGCTGATTATCTGGTTGATTGGAAAATTTTACCAATGCAATACTGTAAAAGAATTATATAGAATTATATAATATATAATTATGAGGCAGTATAAAATGATTTTCTTACATCAAACAGCAAATTTTCTTTCACATCAGAACTGCAGGACAGCAAGTCATTTTAAATCATAACATGTCTAGAGTTATCATCATTTGTGAAGTTCTGTATGTCTCTCATTACATAGGCACTTCCATATTCTGTGGAATCTTTAAGCCTACCAACCTCTTAATAATATGGAGTAATCTGTGCTTATAACTTAATTAACCCTTTCACGGCTACACTTACTTCAGTCTAAAATACGACCTGAAGCTTTCCTAGTGACGAATATGCTCAAGTTGTTCTCAGGAAGCAAGCCAGGTGACAAGACAATTAAAAATCAACGTTTTACGGGCGGACATCTCTCCAATCATCAGGATATTTATTAAATGTTATAACCACAAATGAATCACTGGATATAACACAAATATAAACAAAGACAAAACACTATCAAAATTTGCATTACTGAACAAAAGACAGTTTTCAGTAAATTAAATGCCACGTCAGGAGATGGCATGAGTACAGAAAGTAAATTGGGTGAAAGAAATGTAACTACTTGATTATCAAGCTGTATTGCCCTGTGCTTCTTAAAACGACGGATCTCCATTTAAGGCCAGTTTCCAAGAGAAGCTGAACTGAAATCCAGCATCACAATTAAGGGTGCTCCTCTAGGAGGAAATGGCCAAAGCCTCCTTAATTATCAGCTCCCAGTAACTGTTGCATTTTGCCAAGATAGTTGTCTCCCGAAAGTTGGATCTATGGTCGATATCAAAACAATGCTCTGCCAGCCCAGACTTCTCAGGTTGCATTAAACGAATGCTTCGTTCATGTTTGTTTATTCTGGTAGCGATGGTCGTTCCAGTTTGCCCTATATACGGTGTACCACATTCACAGGGAATGCGGTACACTCCCGGAACTTGGAAGTCTAATTTGTCTTTCACTGGAGGTGGCTTGTGGATGGTCCTGCTGTTGTATTTGGCGAGAATTCTGCTGGTTCTGCCAGACAGGTTGCCGGTAAATGGGATGCAGGCTGTAGTGGTAGGCTTATCTGACGCTTGCTGTATTACAGGTTTCCCTTTCCTAGCTTTGGTGATCGAGGCTTCGTCATATTTGGAGTAGCCGTTTTGATGGAAAGCAAGTCTCGGCTTGCTTCCCGAGAACAACTTGAGCTTATTTCAGTCTGTTTATCCCATCTTGCTAAGTTATTTTTGCAATATTAAATTCTCTTTAAATATACATTACTGTACTGAAAATTAAAGAAAATGTTATAAAACACCAAAGTCCATGGAGGTAATTGTAGATGACCCTGTAACACACACACACACATATATATATATATGTGTGTATATATATAAATATAAATAAAAATATAAAAAGTGAAATACTGTCTGCAGCACACCTGACTAAGGGTTGTCCAGAGGCCACTTATGCTCATTTTGTTTTTAAAAAGGTTAGCACCTTTACTTATTCTTAATTTAAATTAATATATTGAATAAAATACATTAAAATTTACTGATTAAGTAGAAAATGAGGCTAGTTGCAGTGAAGCAATAAATATTACACAAATATTTATATTTGTTTAACATTTAAATTTGTTCTATTTACAAGTCAGGGGCAACCAAAACAATTTACAGGATTTTTGTCAACTACTGTATCTTCACTATACATATTACATATAATGAATGAATAAAACTAGATCCAATAGGCTGTATGTTTATATACCTACTATTTATGAAATACATATATAGCAGAAAACAAATATGCCAGCTATAAATACCCATTTGCTTTGTGATTCTTCGATTTCTAAGTCTGGTGCATCACTTTCATTGCTGTTATCCTCTGATGTGTTGACAATTTCATAAATTGCAGTTCTTATCCATAATTTTTCCAATATTGCATTTCCAGCTCTTGGACCTTCTTGCAGTAACCTTCGCAATCCACCACTTCTATAGCAAGTTTCTGCAGATTTGTGGCTCTCCAGTAACATTGCATCCTCTGAAAACATTGTTTACTTTTGTTGTAAACTGGTTAGCTGATGACCAACCTACAAAGTGCTCCATTGGAGAATACCAGTGATGAAATGACAACAGAATTGCCAATCAAAAAATCACAAAGTGAGTGTTTATAGCTGTTATATTTGTTTTCTACTTTTGCATGTTTCATAACAGTAAATATATAAGCATACGGCTTATCAGATGGAGTTCAATTTATTGTATATCAACGCATTTCACACCTTCAGCACATCTCTTTGCTTATCTGACCACATTTGGCTGAACTGCGTTTTTCTAGGTTAACCACAGTACAGAAACAAAAGCGTGTTAGTTCTCTACTCTGTCCACACCACACTGTAAATACAGCACTCAAGAAAACTTGCGTATATAGTACAAAGCTTTCTTTCCATATTCTCCGCTACATTATTTTTTAATTTTTCTATTTAAATTGTGTAATATAATTAAATGTCAGTGATTACATTGCATTAGCATTACAAACCTTAAAGCTGCTTCATTTTGGTCCAGCTTAACTAACTGCTCAGTTTTGCCTTCTACAGGATCTAGCACTCGGATCACTGATGCCCACATCCCTGGCCCTGTCTTAGGAGCACTGAATACACTTTCTGGCAAATCCTCGTTGAGGAAAGCTTCTGCCATCTCCCTTGCAAGCTCTTGCTCTTCTTCTCCAGCTGCCTCTTGCATTTCCTAAAAGTGTAGTTTTAACTGGATTAAAACAAAGTGCAGTAAACCAATGGTTGACTTACTGCTACCAATAATATGGTTTTTAAATTCCTTTTAGTCACTAGATTAACAAAACACCAAAGAAACATAAGGGGCCATTGCTTTTCATTTCTGGAAATAAATTCTGGAGAGGACATTAAATTGCTGAAACCAGTAACGAAACAACCTTCAACATGGGAGAAGAATTTGACAAAGAACGTTCCACATATTTTAAATTTTGACATGCAATCGGTGAATGGTCAGAAGTTAACTCTAAGAACAATGTTCTGAAATTTGATAAGTGCTTTCATGGCCTCCAAAAACATCTGAAGACTTAGGTTAGTGAAGCCTGTATTAACATATGGTGCTGAGACCTGAACACACTCAAAATCTGATGAAAAGACAGCTTGGTATATTTGAAAGGACGATTTTGATGCAAATTTTTGGGCCAGTGGAGGAAAACTGGTGTCTCGAGAGGATATAATCATGAATTATACAATTTATATAGTGAACCAAACATTGTTAAATGAAGGTTAGAGTGGACAGGACATGTGCTGTGTGCTAATGACAAATGCAGTGGCAGAAGGAACCAGGAAAATTGGAAGATGGGATGAGAGGATGTAAGGACACTTGGGATCAATAACGGGAGGAGCACTGCACTTAACAGGAAAGAATGGGGAAAACTTCAGAAGGCCAAGGCTCACAAAGGGCTGTCGTGACAATGATTATAATGGGTGAATGATCTAATGAACTTAAGTAGGAAGTATTTTGAGGAAGCCAATTACAAGAGGTCCATATGACAGCCTATTGTAAAGATAGTAGTTGCCAATAAACTGAGGAAGGGACTGGGATGGTCCCGAAAACGTTCTTGTTTTCGTTTAATATGAATGAAATTTGTTTTAATAAATATGACTCATGTCTTTTTATATAGTAATTTTATTATTTTATTTAAACTTATTTACTAAAAGTTTAAAATGAGAAATAACCTTTAAAATGTATGTTAATACACCTGATACATAGATGCTTTTTCTATACCCAATAGTAAGTAGTGAAATATATAATTTTCCATGTATTGCAATTATTGGGAAGTTATACGTTCACAAAATACTGCATTTAACCACAAATAAACCTTTTGTCTGTGCATTAAAAAGAAAGTAATTTTACCCTTTTTTTTTAGCAGCTGTCACAAGTGCTTCACTCACAGCTTGAAGTTAAAAATATTTAGCTCATGGGTACTGTATATGTATCCAAATACAAAATGGTGTTAATGTACCATAATACAAGTTTAACGTAGGACAGCAGTACCACTTACTCATCTCAGTTAAACATATGGTGTATTTTAAATGTAATTCTCTATGGATATATACAATGCTTTCTGGCCCGTATAAAAAATCCCACTATGCACATTAAATGCATATAACTTCAGTAGGCCTTTCTAAAATTAGATGGTATTTAGAAGTGAAAAATTTTGACAAGTCAAATTCAACTACCAAATAAACAGCGTTTGCTTTAGTATTCTAAAGGCAAACTCTCTTCAGTTAGTGTTCTGCATTTCTCTGGCATCTGCATTATCTGGCATCATTGTTCAAATTATTTTCATACTGCAAGCAAAAATCAGATAGCATCTTAGTTGAGATAGTAGTTCTAAACTAGCTCCATCTGAAATTGTTCATTTAAACTTACAAGAGGATTTGTATGTTAATTGTATTAATTTGTTTGAATTGTGCAAGCTTTGTCATTTGTAAAATTAAAAAAAGTGCAAGAATTGCTAAGACTAAAAGAATAGGATGGTCGTATAAAGTTAGTGATAAAGGACTTCCAAAACAAGCTGGGAATTTTAATGAACTTAAGATGGTGTTTAACATTTTATTACAGTAGAAGCCCCAAATACTGCAGATTCAGATTTAATGTGAGGGACAGTATGTCCTCCACAAAAATAAAACTGTATTTTTTCAATTTATTTGTATTTTTTTTTTTTTTTTTATAACTTTTGAAAACTGAGTTTATAAATGTCTTCAAAGAGCAGTTCTGCAGTACAATTTTTCCCCTTATCAGACCCCTAGCATAGACCTTTGCCTCTATTGCTGAAATGGGACATGGAAATAATAGGTTTTCTGTAAGGGCTAAAATATCCTTGTCTGTGGGAATTCTAAGACCTGGGTCAGTTAAAATATTATATCAGCCTCAATCACATCGTTTGAGTGCAAAGTCATGTGTTGAGAATATCAATAGTCTAAGGTGCGATCGATTTCGACGGGAATACACCTCCAGCATTACTGGCGAGTAATTGGATTTAAAAGTGCTGTACCTTATATTACATACCTTTTTAGGTACTACCTACAGTAATTTATTATTGTGCAAATGTTTCCTTACACCTTCGTGGGATCGATGTTTGTCACATCTAAGCTCACATTTTGATATATTGCAGCATATACTGTATATGAATAAGTCTAAGTAAAGAATTATCAACAGTATTTAAATGTATTTTATTGATCTGTGATCATGGCATTGGGAAAATTAAACTGCTTGCCAACTGTAAATAGGCTGATCATATATTTGAAAACTAATGCTCACTTAAAACTCTGTATCAAAGTTTAGACTGTGAAAATATGTAAGTTTTACTTGTCACAGTAATACCTTTTGTCATTGGAAATAGTACTCTTCTTTAGTTCCTTTTTCCTGTGTAACACTTAGGACCGGTTATCTCAACTGATATTAAAGAGAATAATTATGTGCTTAACGAACGTTAAAACATTTCCATTAAGCTTTTAAAGCAACTTGATAGTAACTGAGGACTACAGCTTTCAAGAAGGGCTTCTGATCGCGCCAGAATGCACCTTTCTTTATGCATTGCAGCACTTCAATGTGAATAAAAAGCATGCCCTATGATTTTCCTGATTTGAGATTAGACTTGTGATTAGACTAACAGAAAAGCCTACATGCAAAGGAATTTATTCACTACTGAAAATTACAGAACTCTAAATACAGAGGTACTGTGTGTGAAACAGCCAACAGACATCAAAAGATAACATGCAGCCTGGAGGGAGGGAAATTTGCAAGTAATTTAACTGAAATGCATTTTCTTCCAGGACCAATAAACAACTGTGGCAATTTTAAAACAAAACAGCAAGGTGTGAGCAGCACTTGCAACAGTTGGCAGAAACTCCAGTAAATCAAAGCGTGCAAAATGTTATCACAGGGGATCAAGTAGATTCCAAGAAAAATATTTATTGAATTAGTTTAGGAAACTTTTCACACCAACCCACAAACACAAAGTTTGAAATTCTAACATTTACCACTAAACAAACAGTGCCAGTGACAAATGAGATGAATTTAGCATTTCTATTGGTAGTATTGTAACCTAATGCAGGTATTTGTTGTAACTTTCCAGCATTTTGTTAATCACAAAACCTAAATATTTGAATTCTTACAAACCTCTGCCATTTGTATTCGCCGCTGCTTTTTCGTATCTTCTGTGTATGCATTATGTTCAGTCTCTGTAATGATAAGATGGGCAGATTCCTGATGTATTACAAACTTTCTAGGTG
Organism: Mantis religiosa; assembly: GCA_030765055.1. Taxonomy (NCBI): domain Eukaryota; kingdom Metazoa; phylum Arthropoda; class Insecta; order Mantodea; family Mantidae; genus Mantis; species Mantis religiosa. The sequence continues at coordinate 31,289,007 of CM060949.1, read as the reverse complement.
TGTAATCAACTGGAAAAGATACCTACAGAAAGAACAGAACATAGGCTTATAATTTATAGGGAGCAATTTATATGTATACAAAAAATTAAAATAGTTTATTTCCAATTTCTTCTTACAATATCTAGCATATACAGCTTCATACATAACATAATATACCATAAATACAATACCTTACATGCTGCTTATTTTGGAGTTGCATATTCCCATGCCCCATTATTATTAACCCAGGTTGTGTATATATTGGAGCATTTTAAATCTTGGGATCTATATTTTTGTTTCCCTTTATACCTTATCTAATTTCTCTAGTTCTCATTAGTCTTCCCTGTTTCCAAAGCCATTTTTGTCTTACCTTGCCAATAAATGTTCCCTGTTTTATTATGTTTTCTTCTGATCTTAGATTCAAGATTCTTTTGCCTCTTATTTCATTTGATATGTTTTCCCACTTATGCAAAAGAAATTCACCTCACCAATATTTTGTTTTTTGACAATCAAAAATATGTACTATATTCTTTTTCACACATTGGACATCTTCCCTTAATATTTTCATTCCTTAAAACCGTTAAGTATATTACTCCTGTTCTAAACCATGCCAACCCTTCTCTTCCTATTTTATCACAGATGTCAATATATTTTTCTCTGCCCCAATCATTTTTCAGTTTTATATAATTTCAGAGATCTTTTGTTATTAAGATTAGCCCATAATTCCTGCTTTTTAATATCAATTCTTGTTTTACTTCTTTCCAGAATCCCTTTTCTATTCTTCCACTATCTAACCATAATGAACCCATACCTCTTTCCTGTAAAATCTTTTGAATTTTACATGTACAAGTCCCTCTCCCCTTATTTCTTGTTTGTGCTACCAAACACTGTTTAACAATATTTTCCTCATCTAAATTCTGTATTCTAAACCAATATTTCAGTGTTCTTTCCATCACCTTGCTTTTGTAACCTAATCTTCCTAATTCCATTAAAGCTGCCTTATAAATTGAAACAAGAAAAGCACTCATTCATTAAGAATTCTCAGAAGAATATATCTGTATACATGTCACAAACATGCTTACAACTGTTAAAAATTGTTCGTCTATAATAATGTTCTACTTCTAAAAAAAATTTCAGCCTTTCCAGAGACAAAACAAAATATTCAGTATTATAAAGCAATTGAAGTAAAATATGGTGCAATTATTACTAATTTTAAGCAGTTTGCATAAATGGATATTAGAAAATACTATATAAGAACTTCAGGCTTACATACATAAATTGTATATTTAGGAACAATTTTGGGTGTTAGGAACTTTTGTATTTGTTTTTGATGAAGCAAATACTTATATTTTAATGGTTTACATTTCAAATAATCAATTTCTCAGTATAATTAGCAGACATTAAAGAAATTGGGAAATATTAAAAAAAAAAAAAAAAGAAAAGAAAGCCATAAAATTCAATGTTTGGGCATGCACTAACAAAAATGTATAACTCTAGAACTGCTCACAAAACTATGAAATTGTCTTCATTGCAGTTGTAACAATGCCGTAACTCCTCTGCAATATATAGCAAACCATTTAAGCTGGCAGGTACAGATAATCACATTACAAAAAACTAGTCCAAGATTAGAAATTTACTTAAAACTGTACTGTACCTGAGGATACAAGAAAGCAGGTTTTCATGACAAAGTTCAATGAATGCAAAAACATAAGACTTAAAACTTTCAGGGCAAGCATTATTAAGCATAGCTTCACGGTGATAAGCAATGTCAATGTTAAAAATGTTGAGTTTTCGGACATTTATCAGTTTTAATTTAAGACACAAACATTTACAAAGCAAACAAGTTTATAATCCAAGCATATCTACACCATACCTTCATTTATCTAAAATAGAGGCATTTTATACAAACCTTATTAGACATTACAAAGCTATATGTAGTTTGTTTTTTATCCTATATCACTTAATAAATTTTCAAATAAGCTTGCCCCGCTGACATGTATCCCTCAACATGCTACTGCTTTACCCTAATTGGCTAAGGTTTTCGACACCGTAAGTGGTGCAATGTACAACAAATCCAATTCAAAGCTAGGTCAGTGATAAAAGTTATATAAACAAATATGTCACCTCAGAAACTATTTGTAGTTCACAAGTGACGAGTATTAATAAACCAACTACAAACAGTTTCTGAGATTAATTTTGACGTCACTGTTACTAAATTCCTCCAAACACAAATATGTCACCAATACCGATAAATGCACCTGCTATTGTCAAGTCATCCAAGAGGCAGGTTTGAAGCAAAGGATCCCCCTCTATTTTAAGAACTATCAGCTCTTCTTTCTAATATGCGACACGGCGATGTTTTTCTAATTCCTTCACACTTATATTTAAAGGGAGTCGATTAATGGCACTAAACAACACTTACTTTTAAATTTTCCCCGAACTAGTTTCAGAGGCCTTCCCTGTATCCTCAGCCGGACATCGACTGCTTCTCCTTGGTGTAGCTGGCAAAATTTTGTCATCAGTCTCCTCTGGTGGCAGTTCGAGGAACTTGAACAAATCTTTCTGGGGGATGTTGAAATTGAATACTTTGTTCATATTTTTTGAAATAAAGATTTGTTCCCATTTGGACAGTTCTTGTTTTCCTGATGTATGTTTTAGTGATTTTGGTTCTGGATTTATATTGTGGTTTTTCCCCCCCAAAAAACGCGTGGCAACTGCTGATTTTTCTAATTGTTTGTATTTTATGTTCCTAAAGTGTTCCTTTGCTCTTGTTTCTAAATTTCTTTTGGTTTTTCCAATATAAATTTGACTACAGTCACAGCATACAACACTGTTTTCAACACTTCCATGAAAGGATTTTTAATCGACTCCCTTAAAATTTATCATAACACTGTTTTCAACACTTCCAAGAAAGGAATTCCTTCACACTTTATGTTTTTACATACAACCACTTTTAGTGCAATTTTGTTTTGGAGGGCATTCTTTTAACATTATTAATTCTTTGTTTATTTATTTACTGTATAATGTAGCCATACTGAAGAATTCAGTGCAGCCAAACTATGCTTGTTTCTCCACTGAAAGCAATGCTCCCAACAGTCTTACTTTTCTCGAAATTGCACTAACATACTAAATGTATGAGTTCGCGGACTGTAACGGACTGGTTCGGCTACTGCCGCGAAGTGTGCGTGATGTCAAATGACAAGTATACTGCAAGCGGGAAAATTGGAGGTCCCGGCCAGGTCGTTCAAATCGATAAACGCAAAATTGGACGATGCAAGTTTTACCGTGGGCGCTGCAATTAGACTGTAGAGCGTATTTGCATCCCCCCTGTTGGGGCATATCGTCATCCGCACCTCATTCGTTGCCATGTCGATCAGTCCCAAGATCCAGTTGCCCTCTACGACGTGCCCACAATGAAACTTGTCATCCTATTTTGCATCCGTTGATTTGAACGTAGCTGGGACCGCCAATTTTCCCCCTTGAAGTATACTTGGTGTCATTTGACATCATGCACACTTCGCGGCAGTACCCGAACCAGTCTGATACAGTGCGTGAGCTCATACATGTATTTCCTAAGGAGCACTCTATTATCTTCGTGTCGTAAGATTGTTTATAGTAAGAAAATTTGACCGGGCAGTAACTTAGCCTGCTCAAACCATGTTCCTTTGCACACGCACTGCGTCACCCATGTCTGGGGCATTTTTGCAGAGGTTGGCTACAAGTTTTACATATCTTTCTCATGTTGGCTGCAATGCCAGAACCAGCTGTTCGTCTGCTTACGCATGTGTATACGTGCACCTTTGGACTTTCAACCTTTACAGTTGCTGAATTACATCACACACAATACAACTTGCAAGGTCAACGACCACAACAGCTGTTCACACATGTGACTTCAATTAACAACTGACTGACTCTGGCGGGCGGCGGCTCCCTTTTTATAGATTACTCGTCATCTGGAACAGTCTCAAACAATCAAGACGGCGCTAGAAGACAAACTCTCGAGAAATCCGTCTCCTTCCCCCCACTGTTTCGGCGATTTTTTATCTCAGTACTGCACTGCCCGTCTCTTTGAATGCCTCGCGGCACCACCTCGTCGCAACAATGCATTCGCGACAAGTTGTGAAAATATAAATTTCACAATTCTCTTGAACATATTATATACATCATATTAAATAACGAATTCACTTTTACTACAGAGCAGCTATACGACCATGAGAAGTGATTAGGTCATGCGAGTGTTAAAAGATACAGGCAAACTTATATGAGAAATAAGTTTTATCAATTTGGACATCACTGTTACTAAATTCGACCAAACACGTGCAGTTTACTAGACTTATAAACTACAGGATTAATATAAACATTCAACACAAACCTGATTAAAAACAGCACCCAATTTCTCAAGTGCCAGAATACGTAAAGTGTTGATTGAAATGGCTACAATTCCTTCAGGACACTGCTCCGATGAGAAACCAGAAGCATACTCCAAAGACTCTTAAGACAATGGTGTCAAATGGAACCGGTTCTGGTAGTAATAACTAAGCCATGATCGGCTTGACATTGCAAGAACCTGAAGCAAAAAAACAAAACTGTAACTCCATAACATTTGCAAGATGAAATGGAATAAATCTGAGAAAATCTCAGTGCTTTTGACAATAATCAATGAACTTTCATAAACACGGACCAAAGCATAGTCATCATCTGCAACAATTGCTCAAAAATAATTTTAAATGACTTAGTGTATTGACTCGATCATTCAAATTAGATAAATTGACTAAAGCAGTAAAGTAGTTGATATACTTACAGCTTCACTGCCTTGCATCCTTATGCGAAAGAGTTTCACTGGCCGAGAGCCCAGATAACGTGTTCGAGTATCTGCTAAATCACCAGTTACTTGATCTAGAACTGTCCTCAGTAACACACCATTCTGAAGGCCAATATTTAGGTACAATGAGCCTGTAGTTCCTGGCTCTCCTTCACTGCCACTCTCGCCTGCACCCATCTCAACAATACATAACGACTCTGCAGCAGCAGGTAATGCCTGCATGCTCAGTGGTGATAAACAATCCTGCAAAGTGTAATAACCTGAGTTAATAAAAGCAAATCATAAAGGAAACAAGCAGTTTAGTTTACACATCTGTAATTGCGCAGAAGCTTGTTCTAATGTTCCAGAAACTGTTAAAGGAACCCAGATCTAATTGCAGACCATTGTTTAAAAAACTTAATAGATCACCTCTTTCATGCATTTTCATCTTAAAACATTTTGAAGCTTGTGACCTTCAATAGCATTGTACATAAACATGAGAGAGAGGATGGTTCTTCATGTGCAAAGAAGTAATATAAGTACTCATGGTGGTGTAATACATTTAGGAATATTAATTAAATTACCTATGGCCAATAAAACTACATGTAATTTAAAAAGATAATTTTGGCATACTTGCTTCACAACTGCCTTTACAATGTCATATAATTCAGGGAAAATTTAATGTAACTGCTCAAGCAATCGTTGTACATAAATTATATTAGTGGCGTGTCCTATATCATAGTATCCATGCACCAAATATGATTCTCACAGGAGGGATAAGTGATTACGTTATTACAGGGTTACTACAAAGGATTCATTCATTTTCAAACCACAATATTTTCCAAAGTATTACACTTACAACAATGGCTTATACATCACATTAACCAGAAACTCGCCAAGTTGTGTATGTTATGCTAGATGGCAACATGACACAGTGGAAAGTAAGTCCATGGGCAGGGAAGGATACCTTTCACAAAATGGCGACAAAACAGTTTTGTGTATATGTAAGGTATACGCCTGTTAACATCAGTGTAATATGCATTCAGAAGGAACTGCTGTGTAAACAAAAGCATTTTGCAGTGGTATAGGCAATTTAGGGACTGTTGTCTGTATAAAGGACAAAAATGCCAGGTGAAACAGTGGAGACAGGGAAACATTCATTAGTACACAGAAATCAACAAATCATGGAAGCTGTGAACTTGGAATACAACAAATATTGTGGAAGATTTTGCAATGACAGTTAAATTGGAAACCCTATCATGTACAGCACCTGTAACAATATAAGCCCAAGGATGAAAGAAAAATTTCCTTTAAACTTTTTCTTAGTAATTTTCCCATTGGTTAACATATTTATCAACATACCACTAACAAAAAGAAAATATGAACAGGAATACCCTCACATACACAAGGTTCTCAAATTGAACTACAACACAAATTTCATGAAAAAATTGATCTACAAACACAAAAGAAAATAAAGGGGTGGGGGAATTTACGTTAAAAAAACTAGAGAACCCTAACATCAGATATGGCAAATTTACCTTTCATCCAAAATACTTGAAGAAATTTAAGAACTTCAACATAAAATTAGCCCCTCAAAACAAAACATGCACAACTTATTAAACCATCCTCTGAAAAATAGCACACCAAAAACTCAATTATCAGGCACTTAGCAATTGAGCTGCCAGGACTGCAAGAAGATATACATTGGGAAGACAAAAAGAAATCTAGAAACATGAATGAAAGAACACTTCAGAAATATTAAGTTCAAACACATGGACAAGTATGTAATTGAATATTACTTTTGGTCTGAGAATCACAAATTAAGCAAGAAATAGCAGTGATCCAACTGGCAAAGAAACCTCTAGAGCTGCAGATTTGGGAAAAACATTTATTTCTAAGAAACAGAACCTCCTGAAGAATTTTGAAATTCCCGCCTGGATGAATCAAATTTACCAGAATATTCGATGCAGTACAACACCAAGCTGGAGGCAGACACCGGTTGCACCATCAGTTGACTACAGAACTGAGGGTAGGGAAGACGTTCCCAGAAACTAGTTTTATATGAAAACTTGTAAGTGGAGAAAAGTGTATACAAGGTTGATTCATTTACCTAATAAAATTTGTAAATATGAAATAAAAATTATTACACAAATATAAATATTTGATACAAAAGGCTTCACTTATCTTAAGAAATTGGTGTTAATACTTCTTTCTAATGGAGATTGATTTCACAAAGAGATTGTTTGTATCTTCAGTCCACAAATATTTATATTTGTGTAATATTTATTGCTTCACTGTAGCTAGCTTCATTTTCTATGTAATGAAATAAAACATTTAAGCATGGTGAAAACGAATTCGCTTAATCTCACATCAATACAGTAATATAGCTTCAAAGTGGACAGTTTTCAATGTAAAACTTGGGTGATTGTGTCATCACATACCTGGCCATGCAAGAAAGTAGAAGCTCTGTGCTGAAGGTTAAGCATTTCTGATTGACCATTTTACTTCGTTTCCTGCTTAAATTGCCTGGTATGACGCAGAGGGAAATATAAAATGTAAAAAATATAAACCCACAAAGCCCATCAAAAAAGTGTTGTAAAAGACTGGAAAATACATCTGTATGTTTGAAGTATACAAAACATAAATGATGTTGCAAATAACAAGAGAACATACACTTCCACACTATTGCTCCTCTCACACACTATGGAGCTAGTTCAATATATCCTTATTACAAGTCAGTATAGTACTTAAGATTACAACTGGACAGTTTATAACATGCATTTGCTGATCATTTCAAATATGAGCTGAAACATTCCTGATGAAGATGCTCATAAAATGTAAATGCTCACTAACTCACCTGGCTGAAAGCTCAAACACATTTAAAATAAGAACATAAAACTTCAAGTTCATTTTATTATATTTATTAACAAAACTTACGGATGGATCCAGTGAAATGATCCTCACTGTATTGTCTGCCAAGCCAACAGCTAAGAATCGAGATCTCTGTTCACCAACAGGTACATTTGCTAATGCCATGTACACAGCTTCTGATGGCATTTCTTTCCGCTCTGTATATTCATTCAGCTGACCTGTCTAGTACAATAAATACAAAGATATGTGAACCACAATTATATTTAATATAATTAATTTTCTTGGGTAGAGTAATCCATAGGACAATAAATTTTTGAACATCACAAAATCTACTTTGTTTCCGATTGCTTTGACCTTTTCACCATTTTCTTAGAAAATAAAACATAGTGCACATAAAATTTTTAACAAACTTTATTCAAAGCATTAGAATATTAAAATCAATCATTATGATAGTAATGTGAAATGAACCTTAGATTTTATGTGTATTGTACTACTACCAAATTTGAGCCTATGTGTGTGTAAGCATCTCTTAATTTTAATTAAGATATGTCTCCCTTTAATGTTACGATTTGCAATCTTTTCAATGTGCATTAAGTTAAAATAATTTTTTAAAATTAAGATTTTTAAAATCAATTCCGTAAGTCCTCTGAAAATTTCGAGCTTATTTATGCCCAAGGAGCATTTAGAACAGTATGTAGCTTAATATCTGATATTAAAAATACAAATAGCATTAAGATGTAAGGTATAAACAAAATAAATACAGAAAACAATGAAAACATCCATTTGTGGCTTTAGAATTGAGTTAAAAATCCAAATGTGTAGTAAAGCCAAATATAAAAATAGGAACTAGTCCTGTCAACATGAAAAATTCAATGCCATAGCCTGGATTTGAACCACAGATCTCCTGGTTTTCGTCCAGTCACTCTAACCCATTGAGCTACCATGGCCAACGTGCCATCATGACATTAAATTCTCCATCTGACTCATACTTCCCTGGTAGACCACTAGGGCTCTCGCATGAGATACACCGTTTGTGGCAACTTACTATCGTAAGTACTTGAGTCCCAGGCGTCATCATTTAACTCTTATTTATACTCTGTTTCATATAACCTTGCCCGGCTGAAATGTATCACTCCGCATTCAACAACCCTCCCCCTCGCCCTAATTGGCTAACGCTTTTGCGCCATAGGCCATAGGCGGTGCCTTCCCATCACATTTAAAACTGCAGTAAACGTCAAATGCCAGGAGATAGCTAAAATCATGCAAATAAGTATATAAAGGCATGCAAAAATACAAGTTTATAATGAAACTGAACTCACGCGTTATGGAGAATCTGGTAATGGAGTAATCCCCTCCATCTCGGATTCTGATTCTGCAGTAACAGTTTCGCTGTTTCATTTACAGCAGACAAAATTTTATTTATGTTAGGGAGTTCGTTTCTAAAGAAAAAACTATGCACATGATGACGTACAGCAGTTTTAACGAACTCATCGCATTCTCCGAGCACGCGCTTTTCTTTATTCCTGCGTTTGCCTGGAGTGGTAAGTTTTCCTGTTTTCTCAACTTCACGTCGCGATGTTCCTATGGACCTAACACTCACACCTGTAAGTTCGGAGCACAACTGTTCGACTTCCCTCACTAACAAAGACGGATTCTTCTCTGTGAGTGCATTAAACACATGCAACACAATTCTTTTTTCACCGCTTTGTAATGGCTTACCCTTACGATGCTTCAGCGAAAAACTGGCGGTAGACTCTGCCATTATACATATAATAAGTACATGCGCAATAAACGATGGATAAAATAACGTATCTCTCGAACGCGCACAGTACACCTTCTAATGACAATACATGACTAATCCAGTTCAGAACAAGGTCAGTGATAAAACTCATATAAACAAATATATGTAATTCACTACTGCTAAAGCACGTGCTCTTGTGTAATCAGAAAGGCAGGCCTAGATGCAAAGGAACCTCCTCTTTATTTTGTTTAAGAATTAACATGCATTTCCGATAAATTAACTCTGTTGCGTAATATATTTAATTGAAACAGTTATGAAAGTAAATATTTGACAATTCTCTTTCAACATATAAAGATATATCACCATGTTAAATAACGAACTAATTTTTACCGCAAAACAGCAGCCAATGAGAGGAGATGAGGTCACGTGGCCGTTAAGAGATTACCGGGCAAGCTTACGTGAAACAAGGTATAGGTAAATACTAGCAATAAATGGAGCATTGAGTATTAGATCGACTCAAAATTGTATATCAAGGGCTGTTTGCCTAAAATCATTTTATATATTTTTTGCACTGTTCCCTAGAATGACCTTTGGCTCTGGGAACCTTTTCAGATAATAAATATTCAATGCAAGTTCTCAGATATTACAAACAAGAACATTTGCATGTATTCAAGAAGTGCTAAAGGGCGCTAGAGCGGATGTCTCTGGCATTCTGCTGCATAAAGGGTCAAGCAGTTTAATGGGATGATGGATGCTGAGAATTTCTCACCTTTGGTGACGATCTTGAAGAAATCTAGAAGTTTCCCCTGCAACTCTGGATCTGGAGGCGCACCAGTAATTTTAGAGCGATGAGTTCTTTTTCCCAGGGTTGTATCGGAGCTGAGAAACATTCTGCTTGTGATTATCTTTTCAATCATACTTTCCCAAAGAAGAATATTTTATTCCACATATACAATTTGATGCTTGATGTTACAAAATCGTGAAGATTGATAATTGCCTTTTCTCCTGCTACTAATGATGTAAAATACTAATTATAAATTAATAGCATAATGGCTATTGATGTGTCTATTATGCATCACACAAATGCGTTCATTTATAACTCCTTATCTGCACACTCAGAATAATACTGATATACGTCTATCCTTTATGAATGTTCCTTGCAGAAGAAAGATCTTTGAAACATAACTTTCTCTAATCTAAGGTTGCCATGGCTACACATCACCTATCTTACATTATATCTCTATTTCATTACATATTTCAATTCCTTTAACTATTCTTTTTAAACATGAGATTTCTGCTACAGGTCGCGGGTTTGATTCCGCCTTGGGCATGGGGTTTATGTGCACTGTGTAAAAATACAGAAAAACATACAAATAAAAACGAAAAGAAGGAAAATTAAATATATGTCTTGCAAAATTCTGAAGCTGCTGACAGTAAAGCAACCAAGATTATGAATAAATTTAACACTCTTAGCAATATATTTCACTACTTTTCTGTTTGTAAAATCCTGAGACCGGATACAAAATGCATTGTTTCATTCTCATGTCGATCATCAGGCTATAAATGAAATGGATGCGTCATGTATCCGGTCCTGAAGGATTTTACAAACATAAGTAGTGAAGTATGTTGCCAAGAGTGTTTAATTTATTCATAAACATATAGATGCTCGGGGTTGCTAGAGCAGATGTCTCTGGAATTCTGCTATATAGAGGGCAGTGGGTTCAAGTCTCCTTGGGCATGGTGTTAATTAATGTGTACTGTATGTGTGTAAAATTACAGAAAAACAAAAAAACAACCTTTGTGTAAAGAACAATATCAAGTATTCAAGAACAATACTCATGACAAACACAAACAAGAACTACGCATGTGTATTCGAATTCACGCATCACTAGTAAATACATACCAACCAATAGGAAGTTCATTACAGTGCATACATCATAATATATTTGTATTTTACGGTTATGCTAGAAACATTACTTCCTACATTCCTGGTGGATCGTTATCACAAAATTTGAACTTTTGTTTCAGTGTAAACAATATTTATTAGAGAAGGATTCACTTGGTGCTTGTCACACCCCACTTATGGGGAATGCAATATGACACTGCAGGACTTTGATTGGGTACTGACCTAATAAGATTCAAGGACATCATTCCATTTGAAAATCACAGAAATGAAAGTTTGGAACGTTTGCTTAAAGTTAACTTGTAAATGATAATACAAAAAAGCATTTTATGCAAAAAAAGCACACTTTTTCACTATGATTATGGATATGCTTTACATTTCTTATTCTTGGTTATTCGTGAACCAAAATGCCTGTTTTCCTTCTTGCTGCTGTAATTGGTTATCTAAATAAATATTTTGCTTGATTCTGATACTGTCAATTGCCAGAAGTATATAAAAGCTGTTGGTGTGCCCCAATTTCGTTCCTCAGTTCTTTTACATGCCACAAAAACTTTTGACTTGAGGCTGTTACTTTCAAGCACATTTAAAATCATCTAAGCCAGTTCAAACCCATGACTGAGATCAGCACCTAGAACAACTGCTTATCTGACAATTGTTATTACATTATAAAGAAACAGCTGTGAATATGAAAAGTTCCACGTAGAACCGAATTTAATTCTCAGAATCTGTACAATAAATATTACAACAGGTACACACTTTCATACACATCATTTACACATGTTTGAGTCACTTAGAAAATTATATTCAAGAGCACAGAACGGCACACACTTTCACACAGATTTATTTACATTTGTTTGTGAGTCGACACAGAAAATATGTTCCATAATGTGGAATGTATAACACCTGCAGACTTTAAAAAGCATAACGTGTCCTAATATCTTCCAGCTTCTTTGATACTTCACTAGGGGTTCGATCCAGATCATCTGCTATGCTCTTTTGTTTAGCTATGTCAATTGAGTTGAACTGTTCACAGAGGTCCCCATCCAATACATTCTGGAAGAGAGATGTACACATTTGTAATCAAATCATTTAGTTTAAGATAAAAAAAGAAACACTTAATGCACACACAACCACCTCAAATATCAGACATGATTTACCAACTTGAATTAGACCTTAAGAACTATAAATCCTTGATTATCACATGCACTACTGTGAGTTTGAAAATTACATTTTAGATGTATGATTTGAAAATAAAGGGACACTGTAAAGTGAAATACATTTGCATAATTCTGGTAGCATAGGATGTAGATCAGAAGCTTCTGAATAAATGGAAGAGGTGTCTATTCTCTATGTTACTTCAAGATCTCCTATAATCTGTGGTTATACTACACTGGTATTCACATCTCTTACCTTTACAGGATAGTAATAAGAGCGAAAGGAAAGATGATCACGACCACAAAGCGGAGGATTTTCTGAGCGCATGTGCATTTCAAGATGCTGGAAGAAATCTTGATCTTCATGTGAAGTAAAAGGAACAAGAACACCTACGGTACCAGAAAGAGTCGTATACACCAATGACTCACTTCCTCCGGGAATGAGAGTTGCTTTCTGAAAAAGACAATGCAAAATGTTTTAAATTAAAACATCAAGTACCAACTCTATGCTATTCATTGAAGCATGATACAATTAAACAAAACTAAAACAATCTTATACACTAGGATGGATCAAATAACTGCAATTTTCCACTATACTGCATCTGTCTTAAGAAACACACTTTTTGTATTACTCCATGCCGATGTGCACAAGACTGACAGATGACAGTGACACTTTCACCCAAGTGTTAAGCCATATTACATTTAAACAAATTGTATGCACAAGAGTAGCTTACCAGTAGGTCTTGTTTTGTACATTTTACTTGTGGAATTGTTCACAGGAAAGTGTGCTTCTTAGGATGGCAGGAGTATAGTGATTCAAAGAACCAGTGACCTTAAGTGGGCAGTGGCAAGGATGTTTCAAGGCATTCCTCTATTGACAGATACAGCAAGCCACATCTCTGATCCTTAGGAGAGCGAGTAAGCAGAAGGTATGAATTTCCATCAACAAACCATTAGGCTAAAATTAGGCAAGTGAGTCAACCTTGTATATACTTTTCTCCACTTACAAGTTTTTTATGAAGACTAGTTTCTGGGGACTTCTCCCCTATCGTCAGTTCTGTGGTTGACTGATGATGCATCCAGTGTCTGCATCTGGCTTGGTGTCGTGCTGCCATCTAATGTCCTGGTAAGTTTGATGACGTCATCTACCGTGGGAATTTCAAAATTCATCAAGAGGTCCTGTTTTTTCGTAATTTATATGTTTTCCCAAATCTGTAGTTCCAGAGGTTTCTTTGCCTGTTTGATCAGTTCTATTTCTTGTTTTATGTTGTGATTCTGAGACCAAAAGTGATGTGCTACAGCCGACTTGTCCATTTGTTTGAATTTGATATTTCTGAAGTGTTCTTTCATTCTTGTTCCTAGATTCCTTTTGGTCTTACCAATGCATATCTTGTCACAATCCTGGCAACTCATTTGGTAAATGCCTGATACTTGAGTTTTCGTTGTGCTATTTTTTAGAGGGTGGTTTAGTAAGTTGTGGATGTTGTGTTTGTTTTGAGGGGCTAATTTTATGTTAAAGCTCTTAAATATCTTTTCAAATTTTTTTAAGTATTTTGGATGAAATGTAAATTTTCCATATCTGGTGTTTGGGTTTTCTAGCCTTTTAACATAGTAATGTCCCTGAAGTTTTTGTTTCTTTTGTGTCTGTAGATCAGTTTTTTGATGAAATTTGTGTTATAGTTGTTCAGTACGGCAACCTGGTGTATGTGAGCGTACTCCTGTTCATATTCTGTTTTTGTTAGTGGAATGTTGATTAATCTGTGAACTAAACTATGGAATACTGCATATTGATGGTGTACTGGGTTGAATGGGTTGCATTTAATGTAATTGTCAACATGTGTTGCTTTTCGGTATATTCCAAATTGTAATCCTGTTGGTGTTCTAATGATTTTCAAATCTAGAAAAGGTAGCCATTCACCCTGCTCTACTCCAATGGTGAAAACTGGATTTTTCTTGTGGATTTAGCAACTTTATAGCATCCTCGGTTAGTCTTCTAGGGACTATAGCAAACACATCGTCGACATATCTATGCCAACATTTGAAAATATGTGGAAAGGCTTTAGTAATGTGTGTTTCCAAATTACTCATGAACAGATTAGCTAGTAATGGTGAAAGAGGGTTAACCATGGCCAAGCCTGCTGTTTGTTGGAAGATCATGCTGGAGAACGTGAAGCTGTTTTGTTCAATACATAGGGTGGTTAATTTGATGTATTCCTCTATTTTATCATCCGCAACGTTGCTTTTGGATAGCCAGCCTTTCATCAATTTTGGAATTTTTTCTACTGGTATGCTCGTGAATAGAGATCTGATATCAAAGGACACCATCTCCTCTTCAGTTTTTGTAATTGTGTTTTCAATTTTCTTTACTAAATCAAATGAATTCTTTATGCTTAGAGATTCAAACTTTTCAAAGACATTAGATGGCAGCACGACACCAAGCCAGATGCAGACACCGGATGCAATTATCAGTCAACCAAAGAACTGACAATAGGGGAGAAGTCCCCAGAAACTAGTCTTCATAAAAAACTTGTAAGTGGGGAAAAGTATATACAAGGTTGACTCACTTGCCTAATTTTAGTAACAATGGCACTCCACTTTCTGAAATACTTTTTATTCTATATAAAACCATTAAGGCCTTATTCTTCCTTTGATCGCATATTTAATGACAAAAGCTACATACTTTTCACTTAATACTATCCTTTAATGCACAGGATATTTCAGTCCCTATTACAAACTACTGAGGTTTGTAAAGGGGATGAAGATACAGTGTCCCAAGTTAATGTATACACTCTTTGAACTGTTATTTTCTCCACAACAAAATGAGAGAGAAATACAGTTTTTGCTATGAATGATTCACAAGGCACCGGAAAAGAATAGCAACACATTCATAGATCTTCATGTCTTTATAAACAACTATGGCGGCGAGATTATCATTTGAAGAAATTAAGTGGATACTGAAGTGTTATTGGAAAGCGGAGAATGTTGAAGTGCAACATTGGTTGAATTAAGGACAACACCATCAACAAGGGTAACAATAACAAGAATTCAAGACAGGTTTGAAGACGGTGGAATGGTTCAAGATGTGTTGAAATGTCGGGCAAAATTAACGAGTCTGTTGCAGTCATGCAGGTTTTTGTACGATCCCAAAAGAAGTCACTGAGGCATAATCTCAATGAGGAAGGCATAATCATCCAAAATGATGAGAAATTGAAGTCACACAAATCCTATAGATTTAAACCACAAAAATTGTTTATTAGATGGAAAAAATGATCAAAAATGGTTTGAGACTTTCTTCATTAAAGAATAAATACTGCAGGCTTGTGATTAAGTTAGCAAACAATCTGAAATGTTATTTCATTGCAATGAAGGAACAAAATATTTTAAATATATTGTAATTGACATTGTCAATAGCCAGGTTACGAGTGCTGACAGTGTGCTGGGATTTCATCCTGGAAGAGGTTTTACCTGCCAATAAACCTACTGACTCGAAGCTGTTGCTTTTAAGCATGCATAAAACCACCTTCCATTACCCAGAACCTAATGAAAGTCCATGTAAACCATAAGAGAGATTCACCGCCTCTGGAAACTGAAGTCCAATTAAAATTTATCCCCTATCTGACTATCACTAGTTTTGGTTGCATGCAGAAACACTGGCTAACAGGACTAACTTTTTGATAGAAAGGAAAAATTTATGTTTAACTGACCATCAATGCTACTCTCCCAAACCAAATTTACATGTTGATCACCCTCATAATAACTCAATAAAAATACAGCCTGTTCCACTGCACTGTGTTCCACAATCCCCATTCACATTTTAGTTTTCTCATTGTGCTAAGCATGTCTCTAATATTGGTTATACGTTGCAGAAATTTCAAGAATGTTAGAAATTTTAATCAGCTTTAAGTTGTGGCTTAGGAAGTGTAGTAGTGTAACTAAAAACATGGAATTACAATTTTGACAGAACCAAAATATTTGTATATAAGGGATGTTTTACCAACAGCTCTTGCTGCTCGGACAAAGAAGCATGCTCGGCGGAAGAAGAAGAAGAAAAAAAAAAAAACAGGATTCACAATTCGATCCAGCAAAATTCCAGCGAAGTTTTTATTTGGTGTATCTCGAATGTGAGAGCCCCTAGTGGTTTACCGGGGAAATATACGAATCAAATGGAGAATTTGATGTCAGGACGGCACGTTGGCCATGGTAGCTCAAGGGTTAGAGCGACTGGATGGAAACCAGGAGATCCTTGGTTCAAATCCCAGCCATGGCACTGAATTTTTCATGTTGACTATCTCTTGAAAACAGTTTGCATATTTTAAGCTAGGGCTCAAAATGGGCTCCGCTTACTGTTTGCAAAACATATAGTGAAAGGTTTAGGTGGAAAACATATCAATGAAGTTAGTGATTCTGATGATATGCAAGAACAAGAAAATCACTAATTAAATTATAGATGAGTCATATTTTTTACACATAAGCTTCACTTAAAATAGTATGACACCTCTATAATACGTGAACGCCTAACACTTCATATATACTACATCCTTAGAAGCCAATGTCATTTCTCTCCATCAGAACCTTCTGGGAATCCTCAGTTTTCCTAACTTAGTACTATTTTCTGTAATTACATCACCTGGAATTGAGCATTTTCAACTAACTTCCTGTAGAGCTTTTCCATTGTCTCACACTCACCATGCCCTACCACACGCTTGTTGAAGTCGTCTATCTGAAACTACAGGCCTTTTTGGCTATTCTTTCCTGGTGTAACAACTAATGCAATTCACCACTTTTAACCTTGTTGCTTAACCACATTTGCAATTTTTCAGACACACCAGTTGCTACAGCAACCTTCTTTTGAATATATTTTAAATACTTATTTACCATGCTTCATTTTTCATGTATTGAAAAACATAATTAAGTTCCGTGGTTTAGCACTCTCCAAGTTTGAGTTTAAGAGACACACAATAGCTATAAATATATTCCACACCAACACACAAAACTTCAACCATTAAGCTAGAAACAATAGATCCACTCTATACTCATTTACTTGACAGATTGGGTAAGTGGGATAATGGCCCTATAACAGGCATATGTTATGGGTGTAAGGTACAGTGCAAAAAATAGTGTTCTGAACATGAGGTAGTTTGGCAAGCTTTTGTTGCACCAGCTCTCCTTTATATTGGTATTAATATTGTATGAATTATAATACTAGACCAAGTATTTAAAACATTAAGTACATACAATATTTCAGTTAAATCAAGGTATCATCAAACCTGAATATAAATACACCAATGCACTTACTGTGTACACGGTGACAGTGTAACTATCAGAACATTTTAAAAATAAAAGCAAAAAGGCTTGCATAATGTAATAATGACAATAGAAATTTGCACACCTCATGTCATTTGGGTTGTCTTTCGAACAAAGTAAACAAATAAAACTGATTTACTTACTTGCAAAGACATACAAATTTCACCCACATGAAAGTTGGCTACAACACTGGCTTTCTGCGAGGCCCCATTTAAAAGACCTCGATCCCACAGTGCCTTATTGCCAGTAGGATCTTCATCTACATCATCACTAACATTACCAGTAAGACGAATCTGAAAATAAGCATAAGGTTTGGATACAATATAAAACCACAAATATTGATAATTATAAAATATTTAAACAATTGTACATGTTAATATAATTGAGTAGAACTAGTACTCAATGCTCCACTTATTGCTAGTATTTACCCAGAACGTGTTTCATTAGGATCTTCCTAACATCAGCTGTTGTCGACTAATGGACGCTGGTTTGGTGAACTCCTTGGAGGTGATAGGGGCATCTGTCGGTATCTTGATGAACTTGAAGTTTGAGTTTTCTTCAAAGGTAGTGTCGAAATTAAACAATTTTCTCTCATATTTCTTTATGAAGATCTTTTCCCACATGGTTAATGCAGCTGAACTTTGGACACATTTTAATAAGTGGATTTCTCGTTCTATATCATGATTCTCCTTCCAAAAGTGGTACACTACCGCCAATTTATCTATTTCTTTGTTCCTGATCTTCTTAAAGCCTAATGTTCAAGTTCCTTTTAGTTTTTCCAATGTAAAAGTTGTCATAGCCTTTGCAGTTTATCCGGTATACACCTGAATTTTTGTCTGCGGGGCCAAAGTAATATTGTGCTCTTTGAAGACTTTTTGGAAAAGGTGTATAGCTCTGGGATGATATGTGAATTTTCTGTATAAAGTTTCATTGCTGATTGGGGAAAGAGTACTTGTACACTAAATTTGTTCTGTGGAGCCAAAGTAATATATTGCTGTTTGAAGACTTTGGAAAAGGTGTGTAGCTCTGGGATATGTGAATTTTCTGTATGAAGTTTCATTGCTGATTAAGCAAAGAGTAGTTACTTGTTTGCATCTTTGTTGTCTTTTGAATTTATCAATTTTCTTTTTGACCAATTCAGCACTGAATCCATTGTATTCTGCAATGTGAATATTATTGTTCTCTTTAGTATATTCCATCTTATTTAAAGGTATTTGAAAACACATAATACAAAGGAGATACCCACAGACAAAAAATTAGGTGTGTGCTGGATAAACTGCAAAGGCTGGGACAACTTTTACATTAGGAAAACTAAAAGGAACTTGAACATTAGGCTTAGAGCATTTTAGGAACATCAGGAACAAAGAGATAGATAAATCGGCGGTAGAGTACCATTTTTGGAAGGAGAATTATGATTTAGAACGAGAAATTCACTTATTAAAAAGTGTCCAAGGTCCAGCTGCATTAACACGTTGGGAAAAAAATCTTCATAAAGAAATATGAAAGAAAATTGTTTAATTTCGACACTACCTTTGAAGAAAACCCAAACTTCAAGTTCATCAAGATACCGGCAGAGACGCATATCACCTCCAATGAGTTCACCAGACCAACATCCATTAGTCAACAGCTGATGATGTTTGGAACATCCCAACGAAACGAGTTCTAGGTAAATACTAGCAATAAGTGGAACATTGAGTATTACTTTGACTCAAAGTTATATTAATTTTGAGCTTCATTGTATCATAGTCCTTACACAGTGGAATTGTACATGTGTTCTCTTATTGCTTAAAGGATGAACAGATATTACCTAACCGGTAACCTGAGATCAAACATGACAAATTCAAACCCAGGCTTAAAATTATGTGCACAATAAAAAACTTAAGCTAATAGTGCAGCAAAACAAATATTACAATAAAATATAATAATTTGTTAAAAACTTCACTTATAATTTGAGAAATTGGTAAATTCACAGAACTTGGGAAAGGCAACAAGTTCAGTTCTGTGAAGAATTATCAGTTTCATAAAAAGATAAGTGAATCCTTTTATGGAAGTGTTGAAAACAGTGTTGTTGTATAAATTAAGTTAATTAGGAGTCGATTAATAACACAAAACAACACTCACTTTTAAATTTTCCCGGAACCGGTTTCTGAGGTCTTCCCTCTATCTTCAGCCGGACATCGACTAGTTCTCATTGGTGTAGCTGGCAATATTTTGTCTTCGGTCTCCTCTGGTGGCGGTTCGAGGAACTTGCTGAACAAATCTTTCTGGGGGATGTCGAAATTGAATACTTTGTTCCTATTTTTTGAAATAAAGATTTGTTCCCATGTGGACAGTTCTTCTTTTCCTGTTGTATGTTTTAGTAATTTTGGTTCTGGAATTATGTTGTGGTTTTTTTCCCAAAAATGCGTGGCAACTGCTGATTTTTCTAATTGTTTGTATTTTATGTTCCTAAAGTGTTCCTTTGCTCTTGTTTCTAAATTTCTTTTCGTTTTTCCAATATAAATTTGACTACAGTCACAGCATTCAATTTGATATATACCAGATTTTTTGTTAGATGGAATGGCATCTTTGATGTTTGAGCAAATTAGGTTTTTTAAGGAGTAATGGTTCACTGGAGCTAGTTGAATGTTTTGTTTTTTGAAGACTGATAAATTCAAAAAAGTCTTCAAAAAACAAAACATTCAACTAGCTCCAGTGAACCATTACTCCTTAAAAAACCTAATTTGCTCAAACATCAAAGATGCCATTCCATCTAACAAAAAATCTGGTATATATCAAATTGAATGCTGTGACTGTAGTCAAATTTATATTGGAAAAACGAAAAGAAATTTAGAAACAAGAGCAAAGGAACACTTTAGGAACATAAAATACAAACAATTAGAAAAATCAGCAGTTGCCACGCATTTTTGGGAAAAAAACCACAACATAAATCCAGAACCAAAATTACTAAAACATACAACAGGAAAAGAAGAACTGTCCACATGGGAACAAATCTTTATTTCAAAAAATAGGAACAAAGTATTCAATTTCGACATCCCCCAGAAAGATTTGTTCAGCAAGTTCCTCGAACCGCCACCAGAGGAGACCGAAGACAAAATATTGCCAGCTACACCAATGAGAACTAGTCGATGTCCGGCTGAAGATAGAGGGAAGACCTCAGAAACCGGTTCCGGGAAAATTTAAAAGTGAGTGTTGTTTTGTGTTATTAATCGACTCCTAATTAACTTAATTTATACAACAACACTGTTTTCAACACTTCCATAAAAGGATTTATAAAATAGGCAAACAAGTCTTCAAGAAGTGAAATTATACCAACTGATCGCACATAAAAACAGCTGACAATATGGCGGATAAGGTAACCTATTTAAAATTTCAAACGCATGACGGATTTAATGAAAATTTTGGTAACAAGCAAGAAATAAAAACATTCTTAAAACTGCATGAAAAGAAAAGGAATCTTTTTGCAAACATAAAATTCATAAAGCTATGTTTACGAAATAAAGTGACACCCCGATTTGTCCGGAGGATAGTAAAACCAGGCTACGGGAATCAACACAGAGCGGCTGAGAAAAAAGTTTTACAGCTAGAAATTAATAAACATTATAAAAATTTGGAAGAAACGGAATTGAAACTTTATAAACTTCATTCAGTTTTAACGGAAACACTGGGAAACACGATGTGGGATAATTTCGAACAAAACTAGTTGGCAATGCTAAGCAAGAAAATGAAAACAAAAACCGAAAAACTAAAGTACAAATTGACCAATTTGATGAACATTTCTTCACATCGAAACCATACCGAAAATAAGTTCAAGAATAAGAGACACATCGGAAATAGAAACTTGAGTCCTGCAGCAATTAGTCCACACGCTAAAAGCAAAACAGCAACAAGTAGCGTAAACGAAAAAACAAACATGCAAAACTTTGAAAACGTTGTAAATCTTTCAAATCAAAATTTCTCCACAAAAGAATTAGGTCTTCTAAACAAAGGATTAAAAACTTGCGTAAGTTTTTCAAACGAAATTGAGGACTACATTGCAGATATAAACATTTCGGCACAGTGTCTACCAGTATCAAAACAAAACCCACTTAAAAGCCAATGTGAAAATATTTTGGAAGAAATAAAAACCAGATCCGTTCACAAGAGCAAACAAAATATTATCCGTTCATTGAAACAAAAAAACGTCATATACACCAAGGCAGACAAAGGTAACAAAATAGTCATAATGGAAAAATCTGATTACCTTGAAAAAATGGAAGAAATGCTAACTAACAGTGAATATGAAACCATTAACAAAAATCCATTAACAGCTTGCATAAAATCATTTGAAAAAACAATAGCAAAATCAAGTATAATATCAAACAAATATGCAGTTAAACCAGATAACCCAACCTTACCTAGACTTTATGGCTTACCCAAAATACACAAACCATCCATAACAATGAGACCTATAGTTAGCAGTATAAATTCACCAACATACAAACTTGCAAAATGGCTAACAAACAAATTCAACTCATTTCCAAAATTCGATAGCCTAAGCATCAAAAACACCTATGAACTTATAGAACACATTAAGGATACTGAACTAAATGAAGAAGACACACTAGTCTCATTTGACGTTAAATCACTGTTTCCCAGCATACCAGTTAAACAACTCCCAACATTGATAGAAAAATGGCTCAAATCACTTGGAATGTCATCACTTGAAATTTCAGATTACATCGAACTTACCAAATTATGCATAGAACAGAATTTCTTCCAGTTTCAAACAAAATATTTCCATCAAACTTCTGGTTTAGCAATGGGAAACTCCTTATCACCCTTCCTGGCCGATCTGTACATGAGTGCACTAGAAATAAGGATCACTAAAGGTTTCCCATGGATGTTCAAACTCTGGCAAAGATATGTAGATGACATATTTGCCATAGTGCCAAAAAAACACATCAGTGATGCACTAAAACTTTTAAATATTCAAGAAGAAAGCATCAAGTTCACTGTAGAAGTTGAAAAAGACGAGTATTTACCATTTTTAGATCTAAAAATAATCAGAAATAAAAATAGAATAAACTTTGGCATTTACAGAAAACCAACACAGACAGACAACTACATAAAAGCTAATGGCTACAATCCAAGATCCCACAAACAGGCAATCTTTAATAGTTTAGCACACAGACTGGTCAACATCCCTCTCACAGCAGAAGAATACAAAATAGAATACAACAAAATTATTGAAATAGCACAGAAAAATGACTTTCCCAAATCACTAGTAGACAAAAAAGTGAACTTAGCAAAAAAGAAGAAACTACTAAAGGAAACCACAACCCTCTCAGCTACAGAAACTAAAATGATCTTCAAAAAATTCACTTACCATCCATGGGCCTTTGATAAATTCAAAAAAGTCTTCA
This sequence comes from Mantis religiosa, assembly GCA_030765055.1. Lineage (NCBI taxonomy): Eukaryota > Metazoa > Arthropoda > Insecta > Mantodea > Mantidae > Mantis > Mantis religiosa. The sequence continues at coordinate 31,265,849 of CM060949.1, read as the reverse complement.
AAAAACAAAACATTCAACTAGCTCCAGTGAACCATTACTCCTTAAAAAACCTAATTTGCTCAAACATCAAAGATGCCATTCCATCTAACAAAAAATCTGGTATATATCAAATTGAATGCTGTGACTGTAGTCAAATTTATATTGGAAAAACGAAAAGAAATTTAGAAACAAGAGCAAAGGAACACTTTAGGAACATAAAATACAAACAATTAGAAAAATCAGCAGTTGCCACGCATTTTTGGGAAAAAAACCACAACATAAATCCAGAACCAAAATTACTAAAACATACAACAGGAAAAGAAGAACTGTCCACATGGGAACAAATCTTTATTTCAAAAAATAGGAACAAAGTATTCAATTTCGACATCCCCCAGAAAGATTTGTTCAGCAAGTTCCTCGAACCGCCACCAGAGGAGACCGAAGACAAAATATTGCCAGCTACACCAATGAGAACTAGTCGATGTCCGGCTGAAGATAGAGGGAAGACCTCAGAAACCGGTTCCGGGAAAATTTAAAAGTGAGTGTTGTTTTGTGTTATTAATCGACTCCTAATTAACTTAAGATAAGTGAAGTTTGTAACAAATTATTATTATATTTTACTGTAATATGTGTAGACAATTTGGATTCCGAGGGAGTGAGTAAAAAAATTGAAACATGTAATGGATTAATGGTTAAAGTATGTTCCACCTTGCATCAAACTGCCACACACTGGTGACTTCATCCACCACCTTTTTGCGACAATTACAAGTGCTAGATCAGAATCATTTTATTCATGCGATGACTATGATTTAGCAGTCTTTATTTGATGGAATTATTGATATTCTCCTTATACTTTCTGTTCCTTTACAGTTAAAAGTATCAACGTTTCTTGAAATCTATGAATATATTTTAAAGCTGTATATATTTATTTACAAATAAGTGTATGCTTACCACAGCTATGTTCCCAAACTTGTCAGCACAGGCCACAGAATCATAATCAAGAATTGTTGCAGTGGTAATCCAACGTGGATGAGTGTCATCAGCAAAAATGATTAACTGATTCTCTTGACGCTTGTATCGAATCATGTACACACTTTCTTGAACATCTGATACGAAGATGCGATGTCCCATTGCCTGAATACTTACTATGAGATTAGGTATATGCTGAAAGAAAGATTTTAATATATTTTTATTATAGCAACTATCTGTAAAAAAGTAATGGTTATAATTGATATTTAGGTAACAGATCAGTTGAGATTTTGAAATCATTATATGTTCGTAAGTCTAACATGTTTTCAGCATCATATCTGTTCGAACTTCTGAATAAAAAAATATAAATTCTGTCCATTGCGCTCACCTTGTTTTCACACTTCCGAAGTAACTTCTTTCTACCCATATCATAAAGCCGCAACATGCGGCCAACTCCCACTAATATTCTACCTTGGAACTGACATATGGCATAGGGAACGTCATCACAAGGAGTCTTATGAATAAGCTCTATATTTGTGCAATCAGCATTAACTCTGAAATCAATTACAAACAAAAAGCACAGCATTTAGACTTTTATTTATACAAACCATTCAAAATTGAAGGTTTCATGCTCAAAAAATCTGATGTGTTGCTCTCACGTGACTCTCTCTACTCTTATAAAAACACTCATTCCTTTACTTCAAGTTAATCAAGACAAGCATTTGCAGAAATTATCTTAAGATTGATTTAACAGTTGGTCGCTTTAAGACAGCTTTGAAACTGCATGGCCAAGGAGTAATAAAAGTAAATAACTTTCCATTTCAGAAAAGTATAACGTCAAAATCCTGAGATATAATGAATCTTAAAATAGTGTAAAGTGTGATCGATTTCAGGACTGGAATACACTCAAGCATTACTGGTGAGTAATTGTATTTAAAAGTGCTGTACTTTATGTTACATACCTTCTTATATACCTAACTACTGTAATTTAATACTGTGCAAATGTTTCCTCACACCTTCGTGGGATTGACATTTTGGCACATCTAAGCTCCATTTCGATACACAGCGGAATCATATTGTTGTGGTAAAGCATGTCCCCAACAGCATTATTTCAGGCTTGTACTGTATTTCCGTTCCCACTTCACTGTTTCGTTCGCCGTGTGCTGCGGCACAAGGTTGACATCCATACACATTTAAGGCCGAATAGAGTATAGTAGTCTGGGATGGGGAAGATTTTCTTGAACTTATTTGCATTTGAACTTCAATAATTGCATATGAGCATTTGAACTTATATCCATGAAACGTTCTATGTAAAGAGTAGTCTTAGAATGTAGTATTTTCTTGAAGGTTTTCATATCACAACCTTGGTAAATGTTGAATACCAATTAATTATTACATTACTTCAGTGTTTCCAATTTAAAGTTTTTAAGTTGAATACCAAGTTGATATTACACTAAATTATGATGTTCAGAAACATGGACCCTTTTCAAAAGAGTTTCTATTAGGGACCTTAAAATGTTCACTTTCCACAGAAATCTCTTTTTGTATTTAACATGAAAATACAGTAATTTAACTTTGTATTAATGATCTATTATACAACAGCTACACAAGACAAAATATTAAACAAAATGCTTACTGTTACTGATCTTGATTACAAACATGAACAAGCTACAGTGTCAACTAGTATAGTCAGTCACTTGTAGAGCACACTTAAAACAAGCAATTTTGGAAGGACTCATCAGTTACAAAAAAACATTCACCCTGCAGGAAATCACAAATGTTCGAAAGTTTCCCTAGGCTCAAAATCTTTTTCATCAACACTTCCCCTTTCTAGTACTTTCAATAGGAAATTTATTACACAAGATTCCCACGGATGACAATGGCATGCCAGTTATTTTCCTCAAACTTAAAGATGGCTACCACTACCCTGTCTAGTGGTTGGTTCAGAAGTTCTAGTGCAGCCCATTCAAAAATATCTGGCTAACATCGGATACCTTCTATTTTTGTAGGAATACCTTCTAGGTTTTAGTACATCTGATGAATTTTGTGTACATTGAGTAACCCTGTGTTTACAGATGTAGTAGTGACTCCTAGAGCTCAGATTTTTTTTTTTCATATTTGCATGTTTTATTGCTTAAAACATGTACTTCATGTATAGTGTCAGCTGCAGCTAAGAAAGAGTGTGGCATGATCTCAAAATAGTGAAGTTTCATAATAAGTAAATAGGTTGTTCTGAACTGTTAACATATAACAAAGTATAAACTTGAAAGAAGCGTAGAGACAGTGAAGCACAAATTAGCACAAAAGTGAATCAAGAAGATATTGACACTGCTTCACTCACACTGTACATAAGAGCAAAAGCTCTTGAAACAGTCCTGTGAAAAAACAGTGTGAGTGAAGCAGTGTGTCAATATCTTCTCGATTCACTTTTGTGCATACATATAACAGTTCGAAGGCCTAACAATTAGGCCACCTTTAATGCATCTGTAACCAAATAGAAATAAACTGAACCACATCACTTTAATGACAAATTATCCCCCCCCCCCCCCCAGGAGTTTCGTGAAGATCATAATTATCCTTCTGGAAAAATGTGCTTCTGCTCCTAAATTTTATCTAGCATCATGTACAGAGGTATTTCTTTTAGAGTTGGCATGTATGTAATGTTGCGCAGTTGTTTACAGTTGAGTCTATGTCCATTTGTAAGAAAAAAGGGGTTGTCAGGTTAGTCATCTAACCCGCTAGCAGTCTACTAGTGGAAGCAGAGATCTTAACCCCACCATCAATTTTCATGCCACTTGCACACATCCAAGTCACGGGCCAGCTCTAAAAAGTACCTCTGTACAGGATGTAACCACACTAGAAACTGAACAATTATTTTAATGTTATATATATATTTTTTTCCTCAGAAGTTTTGTGAACATCACAAATATACTTTTGGCAAAAACATGTGGTTTGTCACATTTGGTCCATTGCTACTTAAATGTATTTATGGTAAAACACAATACCCTGGTAAAATACTTACTTGTATGTGTACAGGAAACCATTACCAACTTGGCGAGGATTCAATTGCAGATCTTTAGCCACTCCAACCACAACAAATTGCTGATTATCTGGTTGATTGGAAAATTTTACCAATGCAATACTGTAAAAGAATTATATAGAATTATATAATATATAATTATATGAGGCAGTATAAAATGATTTTCTTACACCAAACAGCAAATTTTCTTTCACATCAGAACTGCAGGACAGCAAGTCATTTTAAATCATAACGTGTCTAGAGTTATCATCATTTGTGAAGTTTTGTATGTCTCTCATTACATAGGCACTTCCATATTCTGTGGAATCTTTAAGCCTACCAACCTCTTAATAATATGGAGTAATCTGTGCTTATTATAACTTAATTAACCCTTTCACGGCTACACTTACTTCAGTCTAAAATACGACCTGAAGCTTTCCTAGTGACGAATATGCTCAAGTTGTTCTCAGGAAGCAAGCCAGGTGACAAGACAATTAAAAATCAACGTTTTACGGGCGTACATCTCTCCAATCATCAGGATATTTATTAAATGTTATAACCACAAATGAATCACTGGATATAACACAAATATAAACAAAGACAAAACACTATCAAAATTTGCATTACTGAACAAAAGACAGTTTTCAGTAAATTAAATGCCACGTCAGGAGATGGCATGAGTACAGAAAATAAATTGGATCAAAGAAATGTAACTACTTGATGATCAAGCTGTATTGCCCTGTGCTTCTTAAAACGACGGATCTCCATTTAAGGCCTGTTTCCAAGAGAAGCTGAACTGAAATCCAGCATCACAATAAAGGGTGCTCCTCTAGGAGGAAATGGTCAAAGCCTCCTTAATTCTCAGCTCCCAGTAACTTGCATTTTGCCAAGATAGTTGTCTCCCAAAAGTTGGCTGTATGGTCGTTATCAAAACAATGATCTGCCAGCCGAGACTTCTCAGGTTGCATTTAACGAATGCTTCGTTCATGTTTGTTTATTCTGGTAGCGATGGTCCTTCCAGTTTGCCCTATATACAGTGTACCACATTCACAGGGTATGCGGTACACTCCCGGAACTTGGAAGTCTAATTTGTCTTTCACTGGAGGTGGCTTGTGGATGGTCCTGCTGTTGTATTTGGCGAGAATTCTGCTGGTTCTGCCAGACAGGTTGCCGGTAAATGGGATGCAGGCTGTAGTGGTAGGCTTATCTGACGCTTGCTGTATTACAGGTTTCCCTTTCCTAGCTTTGGTGATCGAGGCTTCGTCATATTTGGAGTAGCCGTTTTGATGGAAAGTGAGTCTCGTCTTTTCACTGGGCTTGCTTCCCGAGAACAACTTGAGCTTATTTCAGTCTGTTTATCCCATCTTGCTAAGTTATTTTTGCAATATTAAATTCTCTTTAAATATACATAACTGTACTGAAAATTAAAGAAAATGTTATAAAACACCAAAGTCCATGTAGGTAATTGTAGATGACCCTGTAACATATATATTAAAAAAAAAAAAAAAAAAAAAAAAAAAAAAAAAAAAAGTGAAATACTGTCTTCAGCACACCTGACTAAGGGTTGTCCAGAGGCCACTTATGCTCATTTTGTTTTTAAAAAGGTTAGCACCTTTACTTATTCTTAATTGAAATTAATATATTGAATAAAATACATTAAAATTTACTGATTAAGTAGAAAATGAAGCTAGTTGCAGTGAAGCAATAAATAATACACAAATATTTATATTTGTTTAACATTTAAATTTGTTCTATTTACAAGTCAGGGGCAACCAAAACAATTTACAGGATTTTTGTCAACTACTGTAACTTCACTATACATATTACATATAATGAATGAATAAAACTAGATCCAATAGGCTGTATGTTTATATACTTACTATTTATGAAATACATATATAGCAGAAAACAAATATGCCAGCTATAAATAACCATTTGCTTTGTGATTCTTCGATTTCTAAGTCTGGTGCATCACTTTCATTGCTGTTATCCTCTGATGTGTTGATAATTTCATAAATTGCAGTTCTTATTATCCAACATTTTTCCAATATTGTATTTCCAGCTCTTGGACCTTCTTGCAGTAACCTTCGCAATCCACCACTTCTATAGCAAGTTTCTGCAGATTTGTGGCTCTCCAGTAACATTGCATCCTCTGAAAACATTGTTTACTTTTGTTGTAAACTGGTTAGCTGATGACCAACCTACAAAGTGCTCCACTGGAGGATACCAGTGATGAAATGACAACAGAATTGCAAATCAAAAAATCACAAAGTGAGGGTTTATAGCTGTTATATTTGTTTTCTACTTTTGCATGTTTCATAACATAACAGTAAATATATAAGCATACGGCTTATCAGATGGAGTTCAATTTATTGTATATCAATGCATTTCACACCTTCAGCACATCTCTTTGCTTATCTGACCACATTTGGCTGAACTGCTTTTTTCTAGGTTGACCACAGTACAGAAACAAAAGCGTGTTAGTTCTCTCCTCTGTTCACACCACACTGTAAATACAGCACTCAAGAAAACTTGCGTATATAGTACAAAGCTTTCTTTCCATATTCTCCGCTACATTATTTTTTAATTTTTCTGTTTAAATTGTGTAATATAATTAAATGTCATTGATTACATTGCATTAGCATTACAAACCTTAAAGCTGCTTCATTTTGGTCCAGCTTAACTAATTGCTCAGTTTTGCCTTCTACAGGATCTAGCACTCGGATCACTGATGCCCACATCCCTGGCCCTGCCTTAGGAGCACTGAATACACTTTCTGGCAAATCCTCATTGAGGAAAGCTTCTGCCATCTCCCTGGCAAGCTCTTGCTCTTCTTCTCCAGCTGCCTCTTGCATTTCCTAAAAGTGTAGTTTTAACTGGATTAAAACAAAGTGCAGTAAACCAATGGTTGACTTACTGGTACCAATAATATGGTTTCTAAATTCCTTTTAGTCACTAGATTAACAAAACACCAAAGAAACATAAGGAGCCATTGCTTTTCATTTCTGGAAATAAATTCTGGAGAGGACATTAAATTGCTGAAACCAGTAACAAAACAACCTTCAACATGGGAGAAGAATTTGACAAAGAACGTTCCACATATTTTAAATTTTGACATGCCATCGGTGAATGGTCAGAAGTTAACTCTAAGAACAATGTTCTTAAATCTGATAAGTGCTTTCATGGCCTCCAAAAACATCTGAAGACTTAGCTTAGTGAAGCCTGTATTAACATATGGTGCTGAGACCTGAACACACTCAAAATCTGATGAAAAAACAGCTTGGTATATTTGAAAGGATGATTTTGATGCAAATTTTTGGGCCAGTGGAGGAAAACTGGTGTCTCGAGAGGATATAATCATGAATTGTACAATTTATATAGTGAACCAAACATTGTTAAATGAAGGTTGGAGTGGACAGGACATGTGCTGTGTGCTAATAACAGAAATGCAGTGGCAGAAGGAACCAGGAAAATTGGAAGATGGGGTGAGAGGATGTAAGGATACTTGGGATCAATAACTGGAGGAGCACTGCACTTAACAGGAAAGAATGGGGAAAACTTCAGAAGGCCAAGGCTCACAAAGGGCTGTCGTGACAATGATTATAATGGGTGAATGATCTAATGAACTTAAGTAGGAAGTATTTTGAGGAAGCCAATTACAAGAGGTCCATATGACAGTCTATTGTGAAGATAGTAGTCGCCAATAAACTGAGGATGGGACTGGGATGGTCCCGAAAACGTTCTTGTTTTCGTTTAATGTGAATGAAATTTGTTTTAATAAATATGACTCATGTCTTTTTATATAGTAATTTTATTATTTTATTTAAACTTATTTACTAAAAGTTTTAAATGAGAAATAACCTTTAAAATGTATGTTAATACACCTGATACATAGATGCTTTTTCTATACCCAATAGTAAGTAGTGAAATATATAATTTTCCATGTATTGCAATTAAGGGAAGTTATACGTGGACATTTTACGTTCACAAAATACTGCATTTAACCACAAATAAACCTTTTGTCTGTGCATTAAAAAGAAAGTAATTTTACCCCTTTTTTTTAGCAGCTGTCACAAGTGCTTCACTCACAGCTTGAAGTTAAAAATATTTAGCTCATGGGTACTGTATATGTATCCAAATACAAAATGGTGTTAATGTACCATAATACAAGTTTAACATAGGACAGCAGTACCACTTACTCATCTCAGTTAAACATATGGTGTATTTTAAATGTAATTCTCTATGGATATATACAATGCTTTCTGGCCCGTATAAAGAATCCCACTATGCACATTAAATGCATATAACTTCAGCAGGCCTTTCTAAAATTAGATGGTATTTAGAAGTGAAAAATTTTGACAAGTCAAATTCAACTACCAAATAAACAGGGTTTGCTTTAGTATTCTAAAGGCAAACTCTCTTCAGTTAGTGTTCTGCATTTCTCTGGCATCTGCATTATCTGGCATCATTGTTCAAATTATTTTCATACTGCAAGCAAAAATCAGATAGCATCTTAGTTGAGATAGTAGTTCTAAACTAGCTCCATCTGAAATTGTTCATTTAAATTTATAAGAGGATTTGTATGTTAATTGTATTAATTTGTTTGAATTGTGCAAGCTTTGTCATTTGTAAAATTAAAAAAAAGTGCAAGAGTTGCTAAGAGTAAAATAGGATGGTTGTATAAAGTTATTGATGAAGGACTTCCAAAACAAGCTGAATAGGATGGAGAGGAATTCTAATGAACTTAAGATGGTGTTAAACATTTTATTACAGTAGAAGCCCCAAATACAGCAGATTCAGATTTAATGTGGGGGACAGTATGTTCTCCACAAAAATAAAACCGTATTTTTTCAATTTATTTGTATTCATTTTTTTTTTAAACCTTTGAAAGCTGAGTTTATAAATGTCTTCAAAGAGCAGTTCTGCAGTACAATTTTTGCCCTTATCAGACCCCTAGCATAGACCTTTGCCTCTATTGCTGAAATGGGACATGGAAATAATAGGTTTTCCATAAGGGCTAAAATATCCTTGTTTGTGGGAATTCTAAGACCTGGGTCAGTTAAAATATTTATCAGCCTCAATCACATCTTTTGAATGTAAAGTCATGTGTTGAGAATATCAATAGTCTAAGGTGCAATCGATTTCAGGACTGGAATACACCTCCAGCATTACTGGCGAGTAATTGCATTTAAAAGTGCTGTACCTTATATTACATACCTTTTTAGGTACTACTTACAGTAATTTATTATTGTGCAAATGTTTCCTTACACCTTTATAGGATTGACGTTTGTCACATCTAAGCTCACATTTTGATATACTGCAGAATCGTTATAATGCTGGGGTAAAGCATGTCCAACAATGTTATTTGGAGCGTATACTGTATATGAATAAGTATAAGTAAAAAATTAACAACAGTATTTAAATGTATTTTATTGATCTGTGATCATGGCACTGGGAAGATTAAACTGCTTGCCAACTGTAAATAGGCTGATCATATCAAATTTGAAAACCAATGCTCACTTAAAACTTGTATCAAAGTTTAGACTGTGAAAATATCTAAGTTTTACTTGTCACAGTAATACCTTTTGTCACTGGGAATAGAACTCTTCTTTAGTTCCTTTTTCCTGTGTAACACTTAGGACCATATTGGACCATAAGTGATTGGACCACATCTCAACTGATATTAAAGAGAATAATTATGTGCTTAACGAAAGTTAAAACATTTCCATTAAGCCTTTAAAGAAAATTGATAGTAACTGAGGACTACAGCTTTCAAGAAGGTAGTGACATGTATAGGGCTTCTGATCGCGCCAGAATGCACCTTTCTTTATGCATTGCAGCACTTCAATGTGAATAAAAAGCATATCCTATGATTTTCCTGATTTGAGATTAGACTTGTGATTAGACTAACAGAAAAGCCTACATGCAAAGGAATTGATTCACTACTGAAAATTATAGAACTCATTACTAAGTACAGAGGTACTGTGTGTGAAACAGCCAACAGACATCAAAAGATAACATGCAGCCTGGAGGGAGGGAAATTTGCAAGTAATTTAACTGAAATGCATTTTCTTCCAGGACCAATAAACAACTGTGGCAATTTTAAAACAAAACAGTAAGGTGTGAGCAGCACTTGCAACAGTTTATATTTACTGGAGTTCACTGGCAGAAACTCCAGTAAATCAAAGTGTGCAAAATGTTATCACAGGGAATCAAGTAGACTCCAAGAAAAATATTTATTGAATTAGTTTAGGAAACTTTTCACACCAACCCACAAACACAAAGTTTGAAATTCTAACATTTACCACTAAAAAAACAGTGCCAGTAACAAATGAGATGGATTTAGCATTTCTATTGGTAGTATTGTAACCTAATGCAGGTATTTGTTGTAACTTTCCAGCATTTTGTTAATCACAAAACCTAAATATTTGAATTCTTACAAACCTCTGCCATTTGTATTCGCCGCTGCTTTTTCGTATCTTCTGTGTATGCATTATGTTCAGTCTCTGTAATGATAAGATGGGCAGATTCCTGATGTATTACAAACTTTCTAGGTGTGTAATCAACTGGAAAAGATACCTACAGAAAGAACAGAACATAGGCTTATAATTTATAGGGAGCAATTTATATGTATACAAAAAATTAAAATACTTTATTTTCAATTTCTTCTTACAATATCTAGCATGTACAGCTTCATACATAGATAACAATATACCATAAATACATCTTACATGCTGCTTATTTTGGAGTTGCATATTACCATGCCCCATTATTATTAACCCAGGTTGTGTATATAATGGAGGATTTTAAAACTTGGGATCTATATTTTTGTTTCCCTTTATACCTTATCTAATTTCCCTAGTTCTCATTAGTCTTCCCTGTTTTCCAAAGCCATTTTTGTCTTACCTTGTCAATAAATGTTCCCTGTTTTATTGTCTTCTTCTGATCTTAGATTAAAGAATCTTTTGCCTCTTATTTCATTTGATATGTTTTCCCACTTATGCAAAAGAAATTCATCTCTCCAATATTTTGTTTTTTGACAATCAAAAATATGTACTATATTCTTTTTCACACATTGGACATCTTCCTTTAACCGCTTCGCCGATGGCCATTTAAACGCTTCAGTGGCCGGAAACGGATACCCAATAAACAGAACAGGACATTTAAATTGTTAAATGCTGTAAAAATGCATCATAAATACAATTCCGTATCTTCCGTATTTATTAAGTTATTTAAACGAAATAAAAACTGGTTTAAAGCTCATTAAAGGCAGTATAAATATACAGTAACAATAAAGTAGAGACTACATTAATAAATTGTTGAAATTTCACTACTTTGTTTCGCTGTAGCAAAAGCCATTCTTTGTGCCGAACGCGCCTAATATGTGAATCATTTTGTTTTGTGTATACGAGCCATAGTATGTATGTATAGCTACGCAAGCGTCTTCTCAGGTTCAAGTTTAGTTTATTTATGCTATGCCAAGCGATAATATGACGAGAATATGTTGCGTCACACACTCACACACTGGAATGAAAACTCTGTCAGCATCTGTTATTACAGTGTTTCTCAACCAAGGTTTCTAGTAGCATTATGCAGCAGTTTTCGCTCTGTATTTCAGCTATTTATACTCTCTCTGTGTTCAGAGAGATTTCTTGTAGCTATCAAGAACTAAATGAACGGCACATTTGAAATTGTTAAATTTCAATGTTAACCATGGCTTATCCCGGTAATGTAGCAAATAAATGAGCTTGGGTATGATGTGTACAGGCTTCTGATATTACTGTAGAAAATCTGGAAGATTTGTTGTACGATTATGAAGGAGATCTTTAGGACATACGTAGCAGTGACGTGTACTGGTCTACAGCTGGCATGTTAGCTACTCCGTTTGGGGAAATGGCGGGTCAAATATGGGTGATACGGATCAGCTATTACCAGCTATCCCTCTTTACGGAAAACAGTTAAATGGTAAAAAAAAAGTAGTTTTATACCACTGGATGTAACTATGCACAGTTGTTTAGTAATTATCAGAGCTGTAAAAGACATTCATCTACCTGTACTTGCGCGTATAAAGAGCTCGTAACCTAATTGAGCATTATAATACTCAGAGGCCTCTTTATACTAGGGGGTAGCAAAATTCACCACATCATCCCTTATACTTGAGAAAAAACACTTTCCTAAAAGTATACCACCCACACCCAAAAACTTGTAACCATTTCGAAAATGTGTAGTGTGTTGCGAAAAAGAAGTTCGCAAGGAAACCAATATTATTTGGTGTGAATCTGCAGATGTGCCCTTGGGTGTTTATCCAGGTTTGGAGGTGTACAATTCAAAAAGAAACCTTTAAGGATACGTTTACATTCCTTATAGAACTAATTTAAATTGATTGTAAAACAGCAAGATTAAAATAATTGGCGTTAACTGAGCATTAAATGCATGTATGCGCAGGACGTCTATACACGTCCATATCGGTTTGGGGCACTTTAACTTGGACGTCATATGACGTCCATATCGGTGAAAGGGTTAATATATTCATTTCTTATACCTGTTAAGCATATTACTCCTGTTCTAAACCATGCCAACCCTTCTCTTCCTACTTTATCACAGATGTCAATATATTTTTCTCCACCCCAATCATTTTTCAGTGTTTTATATAGTTGCAGAGATCTTTTGTTATTAAGATTAGCCCATAATTCTTGTCTTTCAATATTTTCAATTCTTGTTTTTACTTCTTTCCAGAATCCCTTTTCAATTCTTCCGCTATCTAACCATAATGAAACCCATACCTATTTCCTGTAAAATCTTTTGAATTTTATATATACACGTCTCTCTCCCCTTTATTCATGTTTGTGCTACCAAACACTGTTTAACAATATTTGCATCTAAATTCCGTATTCTGAACCAATATTTCAGTGTTCTTTCCATCACCTTGCTTTTGTAACCCAATATTCCTAATTCCATTAAAGCCGCATCATAAATTGAAACAAGAAAAGCACTCATTTATTAAGAATTCTCAGAAGAATATATCTGTATACATCATGTCACAAACATGCTTACAACTGTTAAAAATTGTTCGTCTATAACAATGTTCTACTTCTAAAAAAAATTTCAGCTTTTCCAGAGACAAAACAAAATATTCAGTATTATAAAGCAATTGTAGTAAAATATGGTGCAGTATATTACTAATTTTCAAGCAGTTTGCATAAATGGATATTAGAAAATACTATATATAGGAGAAGAACTTCAGGTGTACATACATAAACTGTATATTTAGGAACAATTTTGGAAGTTAAAAGGAATTTTTGTATTTGATTTTGAAGCAAATACTTATATTTTAATGGTTTACATTTCAAATAATCCATTTCTCAGTATAATTAACAGACATTAAAGAAATTGGGAAATATTAAAAAAGCCCATAGAATTCAATGTTTTGGCATGCACTAACAAAAATGTATAACTCTAGAACTGCTTACAAAACTACAAAATTGTCTTCATTGCAGTTGTAACAATGTCTTAACTCCTCTGCAATATATAGCAAATCATTTAAGCTGGCAGGTACAGATAATCACATTACAAAAAACTAGTCCAAGATTAGAAGTTTACTTAAAACCGTACTGTACCTGAGGATACAAGAAAGCAGGTTTTCATGACAAAGTTCAATGAATGCAAAAACATCAGACTTAAAACTTTCAGGGCAAGCATTATTAAGCATAGCTTCACAGTGATAAGCAATGTCAATGTTAAAAATGATGAGCTTTCGGACATTCCAAGCTGTGAAGCTATGATTATACCTCGGCCGTTCTATCTGCGGCTCTGACATTTCTCGAGAGGGGGAAGCAGGCTGTTGCCAGTTCTTGAGCGGGAATTTCAAGCAGAGGAACAATGTGTATTTTAAATATTTCATGTATTTGCATATTTCACGAACCAGTAGCCATATTATTATAACAGCGATAATAATAGGACTTACGAACACTAAACATCGGAGTTCACGCACGAAAATTATAGCAAAGAAAGTTCACCAGCGCAAGCCGCTATTAGGCCACGTGGCTCAAACAAATTTAAGCTGGCAACACGGTGTTGGGTTCGGGAGCAACGCCTACCAGCGACAACGCTGATTGGCGCTAGCAGACAGTTTTAGCTTCCTGACCACGACACCGGATGTACAGACTCCCAGTATCACCAACAGAAGCAGTTGGTGTGCGTGAAAGGTGTGAACGAAATATTTGAATAGAGTGATGTTGTAAAGAATATCTTGCATGATAATGAAATTACAAGTTGTATTTCAATGTTTTGAAGCTAATAGATTCCTATACTCTCATTATAAAGATAATTCTGACGATATGTTTACAATTACTCATTATTATATGTTGGTACTAGTAACCTTCCCCCTCCACCTCGTGCAGCCACTAAATGTCAGAGCCGTAGATACAGCGGCCGGACAGTAAAAACATCTTATCAGTTTTAATTTAAGACACAAACATTTACAAAGCAAACAAGTTTATAATCCAAGCATATCTACACCATACCTTCATTCATCTAAAATGGAGGCATTTTATACAAATCTTATTAGACATTATAAAGCTATATGTAGTTTGTTTTTTATACTATATCACTTAATAAAGTTTCAAATAAGCTTGCCCCGCTGACATGTATCCCTCCACATGCTACTGCTTTACCCTAATTGGCTAACGTTTTCAACACCGTAAGTGGTGCAATGTACAACAAATCCAATTCAAAGCTAGGTCAGTGATAAAAGTTATATAAACAAATATGCCACCTCAAACTATTTGTAGTATTTGTAGTTGTTCACAAGTGACGAGTATTAATAAACCAACTACAAACAGTTTCCGAGATTAATTTTGACGTCACTGTTACTAAATTCCTCCAAACACAAATATGTCACCAATACCGATAAATTCACCTGCTATCGTCAGTTATCCAAGAGGCAGGTTTGAAGCAAAGGATCCCCCTCTTTATTTTAAGAACTATCAGCTCTTCTTTCTAATATGCGACACGGCAATGTTTTTCTAATTCCTTCACACTTAAATTTAAAGGGAGTCGATTAATGACACTAAACAACACTTACTTTTAAATTTTCCCCGAACTAGTTTCAGAGGCCTTCCCTCTATCCTCAGCCGGACATCGACTGATTTTTCTAATGGTTTGTATTTTATGTTCCTAAAGTGTTCCTTTGCTCTTGTTTCTAAATTTCTTTTGGTTTTTCCAATATAAATTTGACTACAGTCACAGCAAGTTTTCAACACTTCCATGAAAGGATTTTTAATCGACTCCCTTAAAATTTAATTTATCATAACACTGTTTTCAACACTTCCAAGAAAGGAATTCCTTCACACTTTATGTTTTTATATACAACCACTTTTAGTGCAATTTTGTTTTGGAGGGCATTCTTTTAACATTATTAATTCTTTGTTTATTTACTTACTGTATAATGTAGCCATACTGAAGAATTCAGTGCAGCCAAACTATGCTTGTTTCTCCACTGAAAGCAATGCTCCCAACAGTCTTACTTTTCTCGAAATTGCACTATCTAACATACTAAATGTATGAGTTCGCGGACTGTAACGGACTGGTTCAGCTACTGCCGCGAAGTGTGCGTGATGTCAAATGACAAGTATACTGCAAGCGGGAAAATTGGAGGTCCCGGCCACGTCGTTCAAATCGATAAACGCAAAATTGGACAATGCAAGTTTTACCGTGGGCGCTGCAATTAGACTGTAGAGCGTATTTGCATCCCCCCTGTTGGGGTATATTGTCATCCGCACCTCATTCGTTGCCATGTCGATCAGTCCCAAGATCCAGTTGCCCTCTACGACGTGCCCACAATGAAACTTGTCATCCTATTTTGCATCCGTCGATTTGAACGTAACTGGGACCGCCAATTTCCCCCCTTGAAGTATATACTTGGTGTCATTTGACATCATAAACACTTCGCGGCAGTACCCGAACCAGTCTGATACAGTGCGTGAGCTCATATATGTATTTCCTAAGGAGCACTCTATTATCTTCGTGTCGTAAGATTGTTTATAGTAAAGTCTGTCTCCCCAATGCAAGTGCACGGCGGCCGCTTTCTTTGACAACCCCTCATAATCGTTTTACAACATGGACCCTCCTCCTGACGGTCCTTTCTACAATGTTGCAACATTTTAACATCACCGTCTTGCACCTAATGAAACAGAACAACTGGAAGTTGGAAATTTGGCAACTGAGACTCCACGCGGAGTAGACATGCAACTGTCATTTTCAACAAATGGGGGCTGCTATTGGTCCCCAACGTCAGTGTTCCATTTCTGAAGTGTGGAGATAGATTTATGACGGTCATTAGTGGAGGGGAGGGTCCCGTCCTTTGAGGTCCCTTTGACTGGGAACTGCACACGCGTTGGGTAAACAGACTAACAAAATTTGACCGGGCAGTAACTTAGCCTGCTCAAACCATGTTCCTTTGCACATGCACTGCATCACCCATGTCTGGGAAATTTTTGCAGAGGTTGGCTACAAGTTTTACATATCTTTCTCATGTTGGCTGCAACGCCAGAACCAGCTGTTCGTCTGCTTATGCATGCGTATACATGCACCTTTGGACTTTCAACCTTTACAGTTGCTGAATTACGTCACATACACAGTAACTTGCAAGGTCAACGACCACAACAGCTGTTCACACATGTGACTTCAATTAACAACTGAGTGACTCTGGCGGGCGGCGGCTCCCTTTTTATAGATTACTCGTCATCTGGAACAGTCTCTAACAAACAAGACGGCGCTAGAAGACGAACTCTCGAGAAATCCGTCTCCTTCCCCCCACTGTTTCGGCGATTTTTTATCTCTGTACTGCACTGCCCGTCTCTTTGAATGCCTCGCAGCACCACCTCGTCGCAACAATGCATTCGCGACAAGTTGTGAAAATATAAATTTCACAGTTCTCTTGAACATATAATATACATCATATTAAATAATGAACTCACTTTTACTACAGAGCAGCTATACGACCATGAGAAGTGATTAGGTCATGCGAGTGTTAAAAGATACAGGCAAACATATGACAAATAAGTTTTTGGACATCACTGTTACTAAATTCGACCGAACACGTGCAATTTACTAGACTTATAAACTACAGGATTAATATAAACATTCAACACAAACCTGATTAAAAACAGCACCCAATTTCTCAAGTGCCAGAATACGTAAAGTGTTGGTTGAAATGGCTACAATTCCTTCAGGACACTGCTCCGATGAGAAACCAGAAGCGTACTCCAAAGACTCATAAGACAATGGTGTCAAATGGAACCGGTTCTGGTAGTAATAACTAAGCCATGATCGGCTTGACATTGCAAGAACCTGAAGCAAAAAAACAAAACTGAAACTCCATAACATTTGCAAGATGAAATGGAATAAATCTGAGAAAATCTCAGTGCTTTTGACAATAATCAATGAACTTTCATAAACACGGACCAAAGCATAGTCATCATCTGCAACAATTGCTCAAAAATAATTTTAAATGACTTACTGTATTGACTCAATCATTCAAATTAGATAAATTGACTGAAGCAGTAAAGTAGTTTATATACTTACAGCTTCACTGCCTTGCATCCTTATGCGAAAGAGTTTCACTGGCCGAGAGCCCAGATAACGTGTTCGAGTATCTGCTAAATCACCAGTTACTTGATCTAGAACTGTCCTCAGTAACACACCATTCTGAAGGCCAATATTTAGGTACAATGAGCCTGTAGTTCCTGGCTCTCCTTCACTGCCACTCTCGCCTGCACCCATCTCAACAATACATAACGACTCTGCAGCAGCAGGTAATGCCTGCATGCTCAGTGGTGATAAACAATCCTGCAAAGTGTAATAACCTGAGTTAATAAAAGCAAATCATAAAGGAAACAAGCAATTTAGTTTACACATCTGTAATTGCGCAGAAGCTTGTTCTAATGTTCCAGAAACTGTTAAAGGAACCCAGATCTAATTGCAGACCATTGTTTAAAAAACTTAATAGATCACCTCTTTCATGCATTTTCATCTTAAAACATTTTGAAGCTTGTGACCTTCAATAGCATTGTACATAAACATGAGAGGATGGTTCTTCATGTGCAAAGAAGTAATATAAGTACTCATGCTGGTGTAATACATTTAGGAATACATATTAAATTACCTATTGCCAATAAAACTACATGTAATTTAAAAAGATAATTTTGGCATACTTGCTTCACAACTGCCTTTACAATGTCATAAAATTCAGGGAAAATTTAATGTAACTGCTCAAGCAATCGTACATAAATTATATTAATGGCGTGTCCTATATCATAGTATCCATGCACAAAATATGATTCTCACAGGAGGGATAAGTGATTACGTTATTATAGGGTTACTACAAAGGATTCATTTTCAAACCACAATATTTTCCAAAGTATTACACTTACAACAATGGCTTATACATCACATTAACCAGAAACTCGCCAAGTTGTGTATGTTATGCTAGATGGCAACATGACACAGTGGAAAGAAGTCCATGGGCAGGGAAGGATACCTTTCACAAAATGGTGACAAAACAGTTTTTGTGTATTGGAATATGTAAGGTGTACGCCTGTTAACATCAGTGTAATATGCAGTCAGAAGGAACTGCTGTGTAAACAAAAGCATTTTGCAGTGGTATAGGCAATTTAGGGACTGTTGTCTGTATAAAGAGAAATAACGGCTGACAAAAATGCCAGGTGAAACAGTGGAGACAGGGAAACATTCATCCGTAGTACACAGAAATCAACAAATCATGGAAGCTGTGAACTTGGAATACAACAAATATTGTGGAAGATTTTGCAATGACAGTTAAATTGGAAACCCTATCATGTACAGCACCTGTAACAATATAAGCCCAAGGATGAAAGGTAAATTTCCTTTAAGCTTTTTCTTAGTAATTTTCCCATTGGTTAACATATTTATCAACATACCACTAACAAAAAGAAAATATGAACAGGAATACACTCACATACACAAGGTTCTCAAATTGAACTATAACACAAATTTCATGAACAAATTGATCTACAAACACAAAAGAAAATAAGGGGTGGGGGAATTTACGTTAAAAAAAAAAACCTAGAGAATCCTAACATCAGATATGGCAAATTTACCTTTCATTCAAAATACTTGAAGAAATTTAAGAACTTCAACATAAAATTAGCCCCTCAAAACAAAACATGCACAACTTATTAAACCATCCTCTGAAAAATAGCACACCAAAAACTCAATTATCAGACATTTAGCAAATGAGCTGCCAGGACTGCAACAAGATATATATTGGGAAGACAAAAAGAAATCTAGAAACATGAATGAAAGAACACTTCAGAAATATTAAGTTCAAACACATGGACAAGTATGCCATAGAATATTACTTTTGGTCTGAGAATCACAAATTAAGCAAGAAATAGCAGTGATCCAACTGGCAAAGAAACCTTAGAGCTGCAGATTTGGGAAAAACATTTATTTCTAAGAAACAGAACCTCCTGAAGAATTTTGAAATTCCCGCCTGGATGAATCAAATTTACCAGAATATTCGATGCAGTACAACACCAAGCTGGAGGCAGACACCGGTTGCACCATCAGTTGACTACAGAACTGAGGGTAGGGAAGACGTTCCCAGAAACTAGTTTTATATGAAAACTTGTAAGTGGAGAAAAGTGTATACAAGGTTGATTCATTTACCTAATAAAATTTGTAAATATGAAATAAAAATTATTACACAAATATAAATATTTGATACAAAAGGCTTCACTTATCTTAAGAAATTGGTGTTAATACTTCTTTCTAATGGAGATTGATTTCACAAAGAGATTGTTTGTATCTTCAGTCCACAAATATTTATATTTGTGTAATATTTATTGCTTCACTGTAGCTAGCTTCATTTTCTATGTAATGAAATAAAACATTTAAGCATGGTGAAAACGAATTCGCTTAATCTCACATCAATACAGTAATATAGCTTCAAAGTGGACAGTTTTCAATGTAAAACTTGGGTGATTGTGTCATCACATACCTGGCCATGCAAGAAAGTAGAAGCTCTGTGCTGAAGGTTAAGCATTTCTGATTGACCATTTTACTTCGTTTCCTGCTTAAATTGCCTGGTATGACGCAGAGGGAAATATAAAATGTCAAAAATATAAACCCATAAAGCCCATCAAAAAAGTGTTGTAAAAGACTGGAAAATACATCTGTATGTTTGAAGTATACAAAACAAATGATGTTGCAAATAACAAGACAACATACACTTCCACACTATTGCTCCTCTCACACAAGGAGCTAGTTCAATATATCCTTATTACAAGTCAGTATAGTACTTAACCGCTTCGCCGATGGCCATTTAAACCCTCCAGGGGCCGGCAACGGATACCCAATAAACAGAACAGGACATTTAAATTGTTAAATGCTGTAAAAATGCATCATAAATACAATTCCGTATCTTCCGTATTTATTAAGCTATTTAAACGAAACAAAAACTGGTTTAAAACTCATTAAAGGCAGTATAAATCTACAGTAACAATAAAGTAGAGACTAAATTAATAAATTGTTGAAATTTCACTACTTTGTTTCACTGTAGCAAAAGCCATTCTTTGTGCCGAACGCGCCTAATATGTGAATCACTTTGTTTTGTGTGTATACGAGCCATAGTATGTATGTATAGCTACGTAAGCGACTTCTCAGGTTCAGTTTAGTTTATTTATGCTATGCCAAGCGATAATATGACGAGAATATGTTGCGTCACACACTCCCACACTGGAATGAAAACTCTGTCAGCATCTGTTATTACAGTGTTTCTCAACCAAGGTTTCTGGTAGCCTTATGCAGCAGTTTTCGCTCTGTATTTCAGATATTTATACTCTCTCTTTGTTCAGTGATTTCTTGAAGCTATCAAGAGCTAAATGTATGGCACATTTGAAATTGTTAAATTTCAATGT
Organism: Mantis religiosa; assembly: GCA_030765055.1. Lineage (NCBI taxonomy): Eukaryota > Metazoa > Arthropoda > Insecta > Mantodea > Mantidae > Mantis > Mantis religiosa. The sequence continues at coordinate 31,244,924 of CM060949.1, read as the reverse complement.
TAACCATGACTTATCCCGGTAATGTAGCAAATAAATTAGCTTGGGTATGATGTGTACAGGCTTCTGATATTACTGTAGAAAATCTGGAAGATTTGTTGTACGATTATGGAGATGTTTAGGACATACGTAGCAGTGACGTGTACTGGTCTACAGCTGGCATGTTAGCTACTCCATTGTTTGGGGAAATGGCCGGTCAAATATGCGTGATACGGATCAGCTATTACCAGCTATCCCTCTTTACGGAAAAGAGTTAAATGGTAAAAAAAAAGTATTTTTATACCACTGGATGTAACTATGCACAGTTGTTTAGTAATTTTCAGAGCTGTAAAAGACATTCATCTACCTGTACTTGCGCGTATAAAGAGCTCGTAACCTAATTGAGTATTATAATACTCAGAGGCCTCTTTATACTAGGGGGTGGCAAAATTCACCACATCATCCCTCATACTTGAGAGAAAACACTTTCCTAAAAGTATACCACCCACACCCATGTAACCATTTCGAAAATGTGTAGTGTGTTGCGAAAAAGAAGTTCGCAAGGAAACCAATATTATTGGGTGTGAATCTGCAGATGTGCCCTTGGGTGTTTATCCAGGTTTGGAGGTGTACAATTCAAAAAGAAACCTTTAAGGATACGTTTACAATCCTTATAGAACTAATTTAAATTCATTGTAAAACAGCAAGATTAAAATAATTGGCGTTACATGAGCATTAAATGCATGTATGCGCAGGACGTCTATACACGTCCATATCGGTTTGGGGCCTTTTAACTTGGACGTCATATGACGTCCATATCGGCGAAAGGGTTAAGATTACAACTGGACAGTTTATAACATGCATTTGCTGATCATTTCAAATATGAGCTGAAACATTCCTGATGAAGATGCTCATAAAATGTAAATGCTCACTAACTCACCCGGCTGAAAGCTCAAACACATTTAAAATAAGAACATAAAACTTCAAGTTCATTTTATTATATTTATTAACAAAACTTACGGATGGATCCAGTGAAATGATCCTCACTGTATTGTCTGCCAAGCCAACAGCTAAGAATCGAGATCTCTGTTCACCAACAGGTACATTTGCTAATGCCATGCACACAGCTTCTGATGGCATTTCTTTCCGCTCTGTATATTCATTCAGCTGACCTGTCTAGTACAATACAAAGATATGTGAACCACAATTACATTTAATATAATTAATTTTCTTGGGTAGAGTAATCCATAGGACAAATTTTTGAACATCACAAAATCTACTTTGCTTCCGATTGCTTTGACCTTTTCACCATTTTCTTAGAAAATAAAACATAGTGCACATATAATTTTTAACAAACTTTATTCAAAGCATTAGAATATTAAAATCAATCATTATGATAGTAATGTGAAATGAACCTTAGATTTTGTGTGTATTGTACTACTACCAAATTTGAGCCTATGTGTGTGTAAGCATCTCTTAATTTTAATTAAGATATGTCTCCCTTTAATGTTACGATTTACAATCTTTTCAATGTGCATTAAGTTAAAATAATTTTTTAAAATTAAGATTTTTAAAATCAATTCCGTAAGTCCTGAAAATTTCAAGCTTATTTATGCCCAAGGAGCATTTAGAACAGTATGTGGCTTAATATCTGATATTAAAAATACAAATAGCATGAAGATGTAAGGTATAAACAAAATAAATACAGAAAACAATGAAAACATCCATTTGTGGCTTTAGAATTGAGTTAAAAATCCAAATGTGTAGTATGCAGGTACATGTCATAAGCATAATAGATACAAAAAATTGAAAACTTTCAATGTACTGCATACCAAATGCAATGAGAAATGTCCACATGACGGCATAAAACTTAAGAGCAAAATTGAAGTGACAGTCATAAATAATTAGAAGTGAATAATAGCACATAGTAGTCTATGGACCAGTACTACATATGCTAAAGCCAAATATAAAAATAGGAACTAGTCCTGTCAACATGAAAAATTCAATGCCATAGCCTGGATTTGAACCACGGATCTCCTGGTTTTCGTCCAGTCTCTCTAACCCATTGAGCTACCATGGCCAACGTGCCATCATGACATTAAATTCTCCATCCGACTCATACTTCCCTGGTAGACCACTAGGGCTCTCGCATGAGATACACCGTTTGTGGCAACTTACTATTGTAAGTACTTGAGTCCCAGGCTTCATCATTTAACTCTTTAGTTAATTGATGGAAATTATTCATTTCTCCACACTAGCCAAATCACGGCCATGGCATTGAATTTTTCATGTTGACTCTATCAAAAACCTTAGCAATAAAAAACAGCTTAGAATTGGTTGACAAATTAATAAACACTAATGAAATTTTAGTCTCCTTTGATGTTAGCTCATTATTTACGAGCGTACCTACAGAAAAGCTACCAAATTTGATTAAGCTATGGCTCTCAGATCAAGGTTTTACTGAAACCCAAGTTGAATGCATCAACCAAAACAGCTTCATGTTCAACCAAAAATATTACAAACAAACTTCAGGTTTAGCCATGGGCAACCCCATCTCACCGTTATTAGCGGATTTGTATATGAGTTATTTGGAAACACGGGTGACAGCAGCATTTCCACATATTTTTAAAGTGAGGTTTCGTTATGTGAATGACATATTTGCCATAATACCAAAGAAGTTAGCACAGGATGCGCTAAAATTATTGAACCTGCAAGACCAATCCATAAAGTTCACCATTGAAACAGAACAAGATGGTTGGTTACCGTTTTTGGATTTAAAAATTATAAAAAAAGGAGACAAATTAGAGTTTGGCATATATAGAAAATCAACACATGTGGATAACTACATTAAAAACAACAACTCCAACCCAAAAGAACACCAATATGCAGTATTTCACAGTTTAATCCATAGGCTAGTGAACATCCCATTGACTATAGAAGAATATACCAAAGAAGTAGATCACATTAATTATGTTGCAATTGTGAATGGTTTTGATCCAAAATGTATTAATAAAATGATAAGCATAAAAGACGGAAAACCATCAAGGACGTTAGCACTTTAAAAGCTGACGACCCAAAGAAAGTATATTGCAAATTTACGTATCACCCTAAGGCATTTAATAAATTCAAAAACATTTTCCGTCAATATCAGATACAACTAGTACCACACAACAAATATAACATGAGAAACATGCTAAATCACCCGCTAAAAAACACAAGTCCAACCAACAAACTATCCGGAATTTATAGCGTAAGATGTGAGGATTGCCATGAAATTTATATCGGAAAAACAAAGAGAAACCTAGAAACAAGGATGAAAGAACACATGCGATGTATTAAATACAGACAGATAAATCGGTCATAGCCCATCACTTCTGGTCAAAAAATCACAACATTTCCAAAGACATAAAACTTTTGGTACCAGCAAAAAAGTATAGGGAATTAACAGTTTGGGAAAATTTACACATATTGAAAAACAAAAAGAGAGCAATGAACTTCGAAATTCCAATAGTAGATGACGTCATTCAACTCATTGAACAGCGCCAGGAGAGGGAGGCGGTCACCTGAAGAACCAGTAGAACATCAGCTGAGGATGGGGATGCGGTGTCCTTGAAACATGTCCTAATTTAAAAAGTGGAGCTTAAGTGTTTTTACAGTTCGAGAATTGGTTTAAAAAGTGTTTTTGATTCCATCAATTAACTAAAATAGGAACTAGTCATTTAGTTTTCTGGACATCTAATTTGGCCAATTGACAATATGAAAGCTTGATTGTGGGTATGATAGCTGATGTAACACATGCATTAAGATACAATGGAAAATTTTCAAAGTTTAGATTACATCGTATTTTTCATTTTTAATGGTCCATTATGCATTTCAATATTAGAAATACAGCCAAGATCAGCATCAGTTATAATCAGTATTGATCAGCTGAAACACGGATTGATGTAACATCATTTCCTGGCAGCACAAAATGTAACTGAAGAAACACAAAGGTGTAATTTGTCAGAATGAATATACTTACTGGGTCCATTTCAAAATAAACCAGTTCACCACCAGTCAAAGCAATTACAACTTGTCTCTGGTTCACAGCGCAAACAGTGTATCTCGAATGCGAGAGCCCTAGTGGTCTACTGGGAAAATATGAGTCAGATGGAGAATTTAAGGTCATGATGGCAAGTTGGCCATGGCATTGAATTTTTCATGTTGACTATCAAAAACCTTAGCATATATATGGCTAGTGTGGAGAAATGAATTTCCATCAATTAACTAAAATAGGAACTAGTCATTTAGTTTTCTGGACATCTAATTTGGCCAATTGACAATATGAAAGCTTGATTGTGGGTATGATAGCTGATGTAACACATGCATTAAGATACAATGGAAAATTTTCAAAGTTTAGATTACATCTTAATTTTCATTTTTAATGGTCCATTATGCATTTCAATATTAGAAATAAAGCCAAGATCAGCATCAGTTATAATCAGTATTAATCAGCTGAAACACGGATTGATGTAACATCATTTCCTGGCAGCACAAAATGTAACTGAAGAAACACAAAGATGTAATTTGTCAGAATGAATATACTTACTGGGTCCATTTCAAAATAAACCAGTTCACCACCAGTCAAAGCAATTACAACTTGTCTCTGGTTCACAGCACATTTTACTATTGTTTTCTTGCCAGGTGTTTTCCATTCATTTACTCTCTTGTCTGCTCGAATATGTCGAATACCATCAGGATAAACCTAAAAAAAAATTTCTCAATCACTATTTTGAACTTGTTTGATGTACATTGGTATAGATTCAATTTATTAACTGGTCCATTAAATTCTCACTAGACAGTTTACCTATCACAAATGAGCAGATAAAGTAACTTCACATTTTACAATTTAGAAATTAAAGCATATATCTTAACACACATTTTGTACATATCCAATTTATATTCCTCATTGTTTTAAAGCTGAAACTTGACAACAGAGATGAATTTTTGATAAAATTCTCATGGAGATAAAGATAAACAGTTATGATCTCAGAAACTATTTGTAGTTGGTTTATTAATACTCGTCACTTGTTTATATTTATGAGAGACTAGTTTCAAAGGCCTTCGCCTTCATTTTCAATCTCTTTCCAACTGGCATCTGTTGTCTACTCTCTCCACCACCAGAGAAATATAAACAAGTGACGAGTATTAATAAACCAACTACAAATAGTTTGAGATTAATTTTGACGTCACTGTTACTAATTTCCTCAATCTAACTGAACTAATTGAATATTTACAGATTAATTAAAAATTAACTTTATAATAAAACTAATGTTAATGAGCAATAACCCTAAGGAAAAAGTTACATTATCAACATTACTACAAAGCTAGTCATTTTTTCTCTGCACAATTCACATGGACTTTACTTTTACATTTCTTAAATTGCTGAACAGAAAAATATCAAAAAACCAAACTAAATCATTAACTCTAGATACAATGACAAACTAACCTGCACAAGGGCATCCTCACCGAGAGCAGAACAAGACAGGGTAGGTGTTGTACCCAGAAATCCTGAATCTGTTACTTCCTCTACAGTTTCACCAATGGATAATACTAGCGTAGCATTTACGAAAGACACTATGATGTATGCATCATATTCCTCTGTAAATAAAAACAAAAATAATTCATATTCAAGAACAATGACTCAATCTTTTGTGTAAGCAAGCATGCAAGGATAGGTTTTAATGTTTACAAGTAATAATCCCAATCAGATATAAAAATGTCCATTACCATATATCATGTAACAGCAAACAATATTATTCACATGTTAAAAATAAGTTCTCTAGCATTTGTTTTAAATGTCATTTAAAAGACGGGGAGTTTTAAATTTTACAGGTTTACTGGGGGAAAGGAGAAGCCTACCTTAAAGCTCATCAATTTCTCCAATTTAATTTCCTGTTAGCAAAGTAACACAATTTAACAAGCACATTTACGCAATATTTGAGATACTGGAACATTAGAAAGTAATATTTATAGAATTCTTTTCTCACTATGTAGTGATTTGGTGGCCAATATCTGCGCTGTTTCTTTATGAGCCTCTGGGAACCAGCCTGGTACAAAATTTTTTTAAACCCAAAACTTTCAGTATTCTCTACACCTTGCTTTGCTATTCCAATGTAGAGTAACAAATCATTCACTGTGATACATGTCAGCAGAAACCAGTTTGTTAATTCTCTGCACATAGCCAGGAGTTTGTGCAGTATGAGGCCAGCTGTTGCAAAGAGAATCCTGGACACTGCAGCACCCTCTTTCACCACAATCTTCTTGCCTTCTGACTGTACTGTGATGATCGACAGCAACTTCTCCATACATCTTTATCAACTTCTCGTGGAACTATCTTGTTTTCACAGTAGAGGAATTCTATGACAGTACTTTACTTTTGACAGATGTCAAGTACAGCAGCCAGCTGTGACAATGCCTCTCATGAGAACAGGTTGAAATAAACTGAACACTAGCAGGAAGGACGTAGTTACATACAGCAAAGATTTCAAAGATAAGTTGTTTCATGTTGTTAACAATTTGGATGCAGGTGTTAACACTTACAGTTCTAGTGATATATTAATATTGCAAAAGAATCTTCATACTGTGTTTTGTTATATTTTGAAAATAGTGTATTTTATATTACTAATATTTTTTTACCTGTGTGTTAATGCATTTATACATTTTAACATTTACCTACACAGTAAATTTTAATTTAGTAACAATTATTAGTTTATGCTAGTCATGTTCCAGTACTTTCCATAGATTTGCAGTCAGCATCTGAATTTGACCACAACTGCCACACAATACTAACCAATAACCTTCCGAAACGTTTGGGAACAAAAATGCTTGCCCTATTCATCTCCATAATATTTGGTGGCCAGACTACTGAGGTGAATTTAAGCAGCACTCTTTGCATCAAGAATTTAATTACAATACACTGTCAGCAGTGGTCTACAATTTTAGAAACACTGTCCATGTCCACGTGACAGAGACTAATGACGTCACATTATGGCAGCATATAGTTAAAAGTGTGTAGATCATTATTCTACAGTCCTTTTTGTTACATTGTTGGAATCTGAGCATTAACAATGGGTTGTTCATTGTTCAGTATCACCCTTTTGACTAAAGTTCTAATTTAGTTATCCGCTTTTTTAATATAAATTAATAATATAAATCTTTAAATTTAGTTCTGGAAAAGAAAAATGAGTTGCCCTGAATTTGGGACATCTGTTTGGAGAAATATGGTAGCTCTTTTCTATATATGCTGTAGCTCTCTTGGTTCTGCTTAAATTATCTTAGAAACAACCAGCAATGTACAAAAGCAAAATAACCTAATCTTATTTATTTGAAACTACATCAATGTTGATAAATCTTATAAAATTAAAACATCCAATGGATGATATTTTTTAGCACAAGCATCTGTATAAAACATAACTCAGGCTTAAAACATTTACTGCCAAGGTAAAATGTGCTACTGCTAAACTGCCTGTTCTAAGTAAGGCCAAGTTTCTGAATGTTTGCATTTAAAGGAGATGGGTGGAAGGTTATGAACAAGGTTAGGAAGTTCATGTCCTTTCATATATTTTTCAATGTTACTGATATGCTAACAAATTATTTTTGAGAATTATGAATGCTCCAGTGCTCAGAGTAATTTTTATAGGGAATGTAACTGCATATTTTTGCAGTTTTAAGTTAACTGCAAAATATTTAGTAAATAGCATGGCAGTTTATTTTCATGAACTGAGAATTTTCTAGTGCTGTGACTGAATAACTTTTATTGGGCACATAATTGCATATTTATGCTGTTCTATACTGGTCGCCAAACTAGAACGTGATTGACAGCTAGGTAAGCACATGGAAGAACGCTTTAAATAAATGGGAGGGGATGAGTACGTCATAACAGTTATCATAGTAACCATTAGAAGGACCAATTAGAGTCGAGACGTTTCCATGACAAAATGTTAAGACGCTAAACCTTGGTTGCCAATATTCTAGCATATGCTTAGCATGATGTGCGGGCAAGCGAGTTATGCAAATGCTGCAGTAAACATAATACCTTGGTTTTTGTTTCTCTTCTGATAACGCTAAGTAAACAGAATGCTTTCACGTATATATTGCTGTTTTGTAACAATTTCCCTTGGTTTACGTGTGTTGAGAGTTTATGTATCTGTGCGTGTTGTGATCATTTGCAATTGTGTTTTAATGAATGTTTATGTCTAAAAATAGTGACAAGTGAAAACCTGAATATGCTCGGGAAGCAAATAAAACTATTTGGTAAAGATATTCCAATTAAAGGACAGGCACAAGAAATACAAGTAATATGCTCCGTGAGAATACTTCGAAGAGGAGAAATTGAAAGGGGAGCCTATTATTCCATTCTCTAAGGTGCTTGATAGGACTTCACATGCTGTAGAAATCAGAACAATGTGGTTAAGATTGGGAAAGAAAAGTATTTTAAAGAAGTCAGGTATCGGGGTCTAAATTAGAAACTCCCCAAAAAATTATGTAGGCAGCATTTCCCCACTTCAATAAGCATCAAAATGTCACAGGTATGCCTCTTATGTTATGATGGTCTTTACATTGATCTGTTCTTGCATGTTCTAGCATTTGCATGTAGATCCACGACTTGTATTGTTTTTGTGTACAGTACTATAAATAATAATAACCATTGTAGTCGCAACTGAAACCTTCGCACATGCAATCCTATTGCGCTTTCCACGTGGCAGCAATAAGCGGCGTCGCCTCTCTGTAATCCATTCCTCGTTTTGGATTGGGAGTCATGTGCACATACTTTTCAGCAACAAATGTTAAGTTTACACACACACACATTATCTTTAAATATAATTGCAGGGCATATTTCACACAATGTACGGATATACTTGCGTATTACAAGAGTTTTTAGAATATGAACTTCCTAACCCCAGTTATGACCAAGATTTTGCCAATATGAACTTCACTTTCATCTTCTGCAATATTACCTGCAGGACACTGTAGTTAGTATAGGACTATCCTATCTCACATGCCACTAAAACAATGCTTTCCAGGAATGTTCTCAATATTTTCCTCTGCCAATGATTGTTTCAGCATGACATTCTTTACTGTATATTCAATGGCCAATATATGAACTCAAAAAGAAACTTAATTAAACAAGAACTAAATTGAATAAATTTTAGTCACTTGTTAAAAAGTAGTTTCAAAAGAATTAATAAACGAACTATTTGCTTTTTCAGAGAGAAAATTACCAATATACAATTTAGACGTCAATTCCCTGCAAACCAATACTTATCCATTGCAAATTCATATTTAATTGTACAGATTTGATATTGGGATTTGTTGCACACATAACATTCAGATTTTGGTAGTTCAAAGTTTAAAAAACTGGCTTAATTTCTAAGATCAAGTTAACTCCCACTTCATCTTTTCAGAATACTCACCTCGGATTAAGGTAGCCACACAGTTCTTCTGAAAAATCTCCAAGGTAGCCTGTAAGAAAGATGAACTGGTGTTTGATAGTGTCTATCAACTCCACCAGTTGTTTCATTAGTTAAGTTTTGGTAACTAACATTTTCATCAAACATGAAGTGGGAGAAATTCTCTAGGAGACTAAGTTTACAATATAAAAACACAAACGGCTACAGATACGCATTGAAGCGAATACCTTCTTTTAAGTCAATTTTACAACTCAACTAGCTTTACTAACCTTATTTGCTGTAAGATATATGTCATAGGACTGTCCTGTAGTAAATAAGGTTAGCCAGGCTGGTACTAATGTATATTTTATTATAACATTTCCTATTTTATTTAATCCATTCTAGCAATATAATACTACATAACCTTTAATGCATAAACTTCATTTAAACTAAGCACAGAATTATGTATTTCCTTGGTATTTTAAAATCTAGAGCTAGTACTAGCTAGTACTTTGCCAACTATAACTGTGTGAGTGTAAAACACCACTATTGATACTGTGCGTTCCCTGAGTGACTGGCACTCTCCGCCAGAAATATGCCTAAAGGACCAGCAGATGTGTACAAACTACTGTACTTATTTACATTAGGCTTAACTGAAATCACAATAGATGTTAAAAATGATGACCTTCAATGCAAATACATCCCCTGATTGCCCATATTTCTCTCGTGATGTTACCTCCAATTCTTGTAACGTGTGCGGGTTAGATGTGTACACTATTCTTTAACATTCCCCATAAATAAAAATCACGTGGAGATACGTCAGGGGAATGAGATGGCCACAATCCTCGACTAATTATTCTGTCATGATACACACTTTGCAATTCATGCAAAGAATATGCAGCAGTGTGTGCCTTAGCCGAGTCCTACTGAAAAACCCACACAATTAATATAAAAATTATTTGTGGTTGGTTTGTTGGGAAGAGATTGAAAATGGAGGCCAGGGCCTTTGAAACTAGTCTCTCATAAATATATGAAAAAGTGACGAGTGTCAATAAACCAACCACAAATAATTTTTATAATAATTTTGACGTCACTGTTACTAAATTCCTCCAAACACAACCCACACAATTGTTCATCTCTTGTTACAGAAAATATTTAAAGTGCAATTTACATAAACATGTGAATGAACTATTGTGCCGAAAAAAAAAAAAAAAAAAAATATTAGACAGATAATTCTACGCGCACTTATTGCACACTAAACTCCAACTTTTGCAGCGTGGTGAGGAATTTCACAAATAATATTGACTTTTGGGTTCGTAGAAATAAGAGACCAATTTGCCAAAATTCTAAATGTTATAAATATTAAAAACAGAAGCATTATTAACAGTGAAGTTTTCTTCATTTTTGAGTTTGATGAGTCACTATGTTTACATTCAAACTTCAACAAGTTAAGTTTGAGTGTAAACATTTAATCAAACTAAAAAATTCTAAATGTTCTTTATTTCCGTCGAAATACACCGTTCAATTCTCACGTAACATTACATCACATATACACACCATAATTTACCAAGGTCGACGACAATAACAATCAGCTCTCGTTACACAGCATTTGTTCACAGCGGTTTCTGTTTACCCAACTCTGCTGTTCTCCGCTTACCTCTCCCGCGACTGTTTTACAACTTGCAAGTCGCCTCTTGGCCAATCGCCGCCTCTTTAAATACTTCACTGATAATTTCTAGATTATTTGAAAATAAACCAGAACCTGAACAGTCTCTATCAGTCAAAAAGTAACTAGAAATTTCCATGTATCTCAGTTTGTTTCGGCAGAACTTTATCTGCATGTTATCTTCGCCTGCCAGCTCTTGGTTTTCACACCGCCCGCCAATCAGTCCCTTTTGTGTAAACAAGCCGCGTGATCAGTGATACGGGTTCGCGACAATATGGAGATTTTCCGTAACCCAGTATTTATTGTTTTGGGTAGAGCCATGACCTTGAAGATTAAACCACACTTCTTCAGCAAAGAACATTAAAAGTGGGTCCAAGTCCCCACCATAGCTGACTGCAAAAACAAATTGCAATAATTAGCTCTAGGTACAGGATCTTGTAAGGCATGAACTACAGTTACCTTGTACAACTTATGCTTCAGAAGTTTCGTTACCCTAAACGCTGACGTCTTAAAAATGCCAACCCCTTATGCTACATTCTCAATGATTTTTGCGGCAAGGACTCTAACTGGGCCTCTACTTCATCAAGCTTTTCTTCTAAAAGCACATTGCATGTTTTAAAACCTATTTCGTGTTCATAAAACGATCCTGTACGCTTGACTTTATTGACAAATTGATGAATAGTTGACCTGCTAGGAATTCAAACACCTGCATAACCAAGTTGAAATTCTCTACAGTACCTCCATGCAGAAGAGTATTTCACATACGTGTCATACAGAAAAATATGTTGCTCTAAAGCATATTGAGCCATTTTAGTAATGGACAAATTATCACCAAGAGACAACACAATGTCACTCCAAACACGCACACAGAACTCTCTCCCTCACCACAGATCCAACTCCACTGACATGGCAGTAGTCGACTTATTCTCTGGTGGCAGGTACGCCGCTCGTCTCCAAGGCTGCCGCGAAGCGGTCTAGTTGCTCAGGGAATGCACAGTAAAATTTTATGGTGCATTGTATCATAGCCCATACTTGAAGATCCCTATTATGTTTATTAACCACAAAGATTTAAATCTTAAGTGGTTTAAAAAACAACTAAAAATCTGAAGAGACCGTACTAAATGGAGTAAATATGCTCATTCTGTAGCCTCAATTTGTGAAAGTGTGGCCTAAAAACTACAGTAAAAGGCAGAAAGATGTTAAATTTCTAACAAGCAGTTCAAAAACGAATAGCCTTTTTGATAACCTGAATGAGAAAAACATGTGTTAATTCTGACTGTAGCCATTGATGTTGCAAGTACTATTACAAATGATTCTTCATTTAAAGATGCTCTTGAAAGTTTGAGTATTTTGACTTGAGTCATTTTATTAAAACTTCTCACATCATTTGAATAGATTATGACTCAGCAAGTCTTTTAATATGAAATAGGCTTCACTTTAAGCAATGCTTTTGATCATGAATAATACTAATCTGGTCGCCAAACTAGAATGATTGACAGTAACCACATGGAAGAACACTAAATAAATAGTCGAGACGTTTCCATGACAGACGCTAAACCTTGGTTGCCGATATTCTAGTAAGTGCTTAGCGACTTGCGGGCGAGCGAGTTATGCAAACGCTGCATAAACAGAATGCACTCACGTATACAACAGTTAGAGATCCTGTAATGGCAAGTTACTTTGCATTTTATTTGTGGCAATTTGCCTTGATTTACGTGTGCCTGAGTCTGTATCTGTGCGTGTGTTGTGATCTTTTGCAATTGTGTTTAATGAATGTTTAATTATGTCTAAATATAGTGACAAGCGAAAACCTGAACGTGATCGGAAACCAAATAAAACTAGATTTGGTAAAGGTATTCCAATTAAAGGACATACATGGGAAATAATATGCTCTGAGAGAGAATACTTCAATGAGGACAAATTGAAAGGGGAGTCTAATATTCCATTCTCTAAGGTGCTTGATAGGACTTCACGTGCTGTAGGTATCAGTAAGGTCATTAAGGTTAAGATTGGGAAAGAAAAGTATTTTAAAGAAGACATTGGGGTATAAAACAGAAACTCCCGAAAAAAAATTATGCAAGCAGCATTTTCCCACTTCAATAAGCTTCAAAATGTCACAGGTATGCCTCTTTTGTTACGATGATCTTTACATTGATGTGTCCTTGCATGTAGATCCACAACATTTCTACTGTCTTTGTATACAGTATTATAAATAATAATAAAATACCCATTGCAGTTGCAACCGATTCATCTTCGCATGCGTAATCCTATTGCGATCTCCAAGTGGCAGCAATAAGCAGCAACGTTGCCTCGCTGTACGAAATGTCAATTACTTTCTAGATTGGCGACCAGTATAATAAGATATCCATTGCTTGCAGTGTGTAACAGCATACGTGCATTTCTGTGAAATGTGTAATAAAAATGCATGGGGAACAGAAACAGAATGATTGTAATAGGACAGCCAAGTCATCTTCAATGGATTACGATTAACAATGTTAATTTCTGCATGTTTATGACATTGTTACTCAGATTATATTTTGAACTAAGATTTTCATGGATGGCACCTTTTTGTAGACAAAATAATCAGCTGTAGCTGATATGTAGAAAGCATGTGGTGCATCAGGAACATGCAGCTGTTAGGGCCAGAGTTTGCCAACTACATGTGGATAATACAAATGCTTTGTTTACAGTGATAAGACACCGGTTTGGAATGGACATTAGTGCATTTTCAAGAAACTTCTTGCTGATGTTATTGATTGGAGGTTAACTGCACCCAATCTTTGTTTTCCAAAATGAAAATATTCCCCCAGACTGTCAGTTCTATGTTTGAAATGCTTTTGAAGAGTACAAATTCTAAATCAACTTTGTGGTTTTCTAGCCTTAAGAGAATTGCTACCTCAGATTTTGTTCTATTTGTTCTGTTTATTTTTAAACAAAATAGTAAACGATTTGCGAACTTATTGCTATATTTAAAGTATAAATGCAATTTATGCAATTTCTTCCATGAAGAAAGAAGGCTCTTTTCTGTGCTATATATTACAATCCTTGCAGTGAGGATTTATTTTTTAGGTAGAACATGAATTACTTGGATGGGAAATTCCAAAAATGTAAACATAGAAAGAAAATTAATGAATCAAGCTATATATTCTCCCAATGCAACTTACCATATCAGTTATGGAAACTACTAATACTGTTTCTGATATTTTATCCTGGAAACCACATCACAAAAACATATGATTCTTACCATCAACTCTTCTTTTGACAGTCCAGACTGCATTAGGATTGCCTGGAAGTTCTGATACTGCCATCTCTGAAACTTCCAGACCATGTCGCAATACTCGCACAGATGAACGTGGTCCTCGCCCACAGAGCATATACAATTGTGGTGTGTCCTCATTTGCTGAAATTAAGTTTTGATACCTTTAATAAGAAATTATGAAATGTTATCTCCTGCAGTAATACTCAAGATATTTAAGAGAGCTCAGTGCTTTGAAGGAAAATCAATTTATTTTCATAAACACGGACCAAAGCTTATTCATCATATCTCCATTGGAAACAAATTAAAGGTGTAGAAAATGTGCATACAAACCTAAATCGGCCACTTGGCAAGCTAGAATTGGTGAAAGAGAGTCCATTTCATCTACAAGCAACAAATTCCTTAATGGTCTGGGTGCAAAGAAGAAAGTATCTCCTTCTTCAAGGGGCATAGCTGAACTGAATTCTGGTTCATCGTCATCATCACCCAGATGCTGAATCTGATACAGGTAACTGAAAATAAGATACATTGATGTAATTAATGCAACTAAATTAAGTATAATAACTAGTGCATTGTGGTGCATATATCATAAACCTCTTACCAGCATGCCATAATGAACATCGTAAGCTCACCAATAGAACAGCCACACTAGAAAGAGGATCAATAGCTCAAATCCTTAAGGTAATTCTAATTTTACTGGATTCTATTAGAATAATCAATTATGAGTGATTGTCCTTATCAATTAAGTCTTGCTATTGTCACGCAGACGGCAAACTCGCATTGCCTATCGATAATGCGGACTGGCGGGGGGGGGGGGGGGGGGGGGGGGGGGGTGGCACCTCCTCCTACCGCGCGAATGTGCACGAAGGTTCCAGAATGATTTCCCCCTCCATAATGGAAGAATCGAGAGGCATCGGGGCGATCGATACAAGCGAGGCGACAGTTAGTTGAGTGAAGTATGTCGCGGCGGGCAGACGTGTAGTTGAGTTGAACGGACGTGTAAAGACGAACTGGCAAGGTTGAATGGTGTAAATTAAATTGTAATTGTGTACATTAAACTGTAATTGGAATAAGGTGGAAATAAAGAACATTTGGAGTGGTGTAATTGAACTCTTTAATTTTACGAACCCACCAAAGCCACATTATTAATATTCTATTGCAATTTTAAATGTACAATTTACAACATATTTACATACACAAATTTTATTGACAGTGGTTGCTGGTTTACTTTCTCTGATGCACTTTTACCTACTGTCATCTACTGCTTCAATGGGTCCATCTGTGGCATGTTATGACGATCCATGTATCATGTACTATTATGAAACCAGTGAAAAACTCAAGATGTTTGCATAAACATTGGTAACTTAGTCATTTGAACGACTTCTGGGTTCATGGTTAAATGCCACTTGAATGGAGAGTTTTTGCATAGTTGGTTATAATTTTACTTCTGCAAACTATATTTCTCTTAATTTACTTTTGCAGTGAACTGAAGTTACTTGACCATTAGATCAAATATGAGAAACTTGCTTCACTTTTGTTATACAGGATACATTTCAGAAGCCTTTGCTTCAAATGTTAGCTATACTTCAAGTAAGAGTTGTTTTTATTTTGGTTTCCCATAAATGGAATGATGAATCTGTTATCAATATCTGAAGGTAAGAATCTAAAGTTCATCTTTGAATTTCATCCATAAGCACCAAGTATAGTTCACAAGTCTTTGCTTCCATCATTAGCTATGTCAACTGGTAGTGCTGGTGTATTCATAGATGAATAATGAATCTGGCATATGTTTGCAAGTTCATCTTCTATTTTCATCTATGAACATAAGTTAAAAACTTTGAAATTCTGCCTCAGACAAACATCAGTTTCATCAATAAAACCTTTTTAAACCACTTCTCGAACTATAAAAACACTTAAGCTCCACTTACATTTAAAATTAGGACATGCTTCAAGGACCCAGCGTCATCATCAGCTGGTGTTCGACTAGTTCAGGTGGCTGCTTCCCTCTCTTGGCACTGTTCAATGAGTTGAATGACATCTACTATTGGTATTTCAAAGTTCATGGATCTTTTTATTCTTAAAAATGTGTATACTCTCCCAAACTATTAATTCCCAATACCTTTTTGCTGGTACCAGAAGGTTTGTCTTTGGAAATATTACGATTTTTTGACCAGAAATGATGGGCTAGGGCTGATTTATCTGTATTTTATACATTTCATGTGTTCTTTCATCCTTGTTTCTTTTTGTTTTTCCAACATATATTTCATGGCAATCCTCACATTTTACACTGTAAATTCCGGATAATTTGTAGGTTGGACTTGTGTTTTTGAGCGGGTGATTTAGTATGTTTCTCATGTTATATTTGTTATGTGGTACTAGTTGTATATGAAATTGACAGATTTTTTTTTTTTTTTTTTTTTTTTTTTTTTTTTTTTTTTTTTTTTTCCATTTATTAAAAGCCTTAGGATAAGTGAATTTGCAATATACTTTAAGTCATCAGCTTTTAAAGTACTAATGTCCTTGATGGTTTTCTGTCTTTTATGTTTGTTAATTTTTTTAATAAATTTTGGATCAAAGCCTTTCACAATTGTAACATATTGCTTTAATATATAAAGGGTGGGAGGAAGGAGATGGATATCTCGAGAGTTCACCTGTTATAGTGCTGACTTGATTGAGAACATTCCGGATAGTGAGTAATCTATAATAAGGGAGCCGCCGCCCACCAGAGTCAATCTGTCGGTAATTGGACGCGTGAACGTGAACAGTTGTATGAGCTGTGATTGTGGTCAATGACCTTGCAAGTTGTATTGTGTATGCCGTAATTCTGGACTGTAAAGGTAGATAAAAGTGTGTTTCTATGAAAATAAAGAGCAATTTTTAGTGTTTGTAACCTGGACTTCTAATTTCACGAACCCACAAAGTCACAATATTGTCAATTTGTACAGATGTGTAACAAGATGCACATTTCTAATTTCTTTTAATTATACTAATATTTTCATGCTCTTAGTGGTACCTGAAAATATATTTTCTTTGGAAACAAAATTTCACATTAATATTTTATGTAATAACTAACCTACTCAATGAAAATTAATCTTAATTAAATTTAAAGGGAGTCGATTAATTTATTATAACACTGTTTTCAACACTTCCAAGAAAGGAATTGTAAATTAATCTTGTTTACTCTGTTTACTTACTGATTGCCAAATTCTGAAGCAACAAAGAGAAAACCTGTCTTCATAACACACATTGCTGAGGCTACTGGAACTGTGTCAAAATATTTTAACTTTATCTCTGTGACCATATCTTCATCGGTTTCTAGAGTTATTTTAAAAATATCTCCTTGCTCTGTCTGAGCCAGAAAGAAGAACATCGACTTTGTCTTGTGTGTTGCAGAGCATACAAAAATCATTCCTCGCTCAGGATCATCCAGATCATTCTGAAAATAACAAAAAAGGAAATTATCGTACAATTAAACAAGGAAGACAAAAAATGAGCAAAACAACTTTGTAATCAACTTATACACACCCTTCTTCTAGGGATTGGACATCGAATGTCGTGTTGATCTCCCAAATTCTTATAGGTAAGATAATTCTCCGAGCAGATCAGTACACCACTTGGTCCATCATTACCTCCAGGAACAGACACCAGGAAGTTTGCATGCTCCTCAAGAGGTTCACTGTACTTCCTTACAACATGATTCAGACCAAGATCTAACTCATAAAACGTCAAGGTCTGTTGCGTTTTATGTGCAGCTTCACCTGTGGGATCTGTATCTGCTTCCTGAAAAAGCCACAAACACCTAATTTACACTAACACAAAATTTAGTTAATATTATTCCCAATTTATCCTTTATTCAGGAAGAAATACCCGTTTAACATAAAATCACTTACTACAAGCTATGTTAAGAATGAAATTATTCTAACAAGTTGCATTTTCTGTTTAGTACCCATTTTCAATAATGTTTAGAATAATTTTCCATACAACAGATTGGTTTATTGTATTGACTTTCATTGGTTTCTTAGTTGCTACATTCTTGATTCACACCAAAGCACTATCAGGTGGTAGTGACCAGATGCATCAACCTATGAGAGCTGTTCAATAAAGAATGATCATAATTCTTTTACGGTCATATTTTTTTGCACTAAAATTCAAACTTATCATATTCTGTTAGCTTAATGTGAAACAAACATGCCATAGTAGTTTCATTGTTGGTACTCCTGGTTCCCACCTGTGAGAACCGGTCTAAGTTCAGATACGTTCAGCATCACCTAATGCTGCAATGGAGGTAACATGCGGGGAACGATTTGCGACTTTGAAATTCTGCTTTCGTCTCAACTCTTCAGTTGAGGCCTATGGAGAGCCTGTTCTTCCCTACAGCACAGCTCGAAGATGGTTTAAAATGTTTAAAGAGGGGAGACAGTCAATTTCAAAGAAAGGTGGACCCAGTGCTCCAGTTATTGCTCTTACGGAAGAAAACACTGTTACTGCCATTGTGAGAGAGGATCGACGAATTACCTTTAAGATTACTTTCTGAAATACTGAACATTTCATTGGGTGTCACCCACACAGTGACAGAAACATTACACATGGGAAGTGTTTGTGCGCGATGAGTTCCAAGACTGTTCATTCCCAAACAAAAACGACATTCGCATGCAGTTAAAGTTGATGTGAGAGGAAGATAAGGGGTTTCTTGCAAACGTAATAACTGCTGATAAAACGTGGCTACATCATTTTGATCCTGAGATCAAACATCAAAGCTCAGTGTGGAGATCTCCATCACCAACCCCCAAAAATGAAAAAGTGGTTGCTTCCGCTGGGAAAGTTATGGTCATCTAATTCTTTGATATTCATGGAATGGTTTATCAGCATGTACCTGCACACACATAGTAACTGGACTACAGGGATGTCCAGAAAACATTGCAAGTCTATTTCAGGCGCAAAGGACCACATCTCCGTGAAGCAGGCTGGATGGTGCGCCACGATAATGTGCGGCTGCATATTGCCAATGTTGTTACTCAATATCTTGCAAAAATCAAGGTGAAGTGCATCCGTCACCCTCCCTATAGTCCGGATTTAGCCCCATGTGACTTTTTTCTATTCCGTAACTTGAAGCGCCTTCGTTGAAGGCATTATCCATCATCAGAAGCAGTGGTGAAGGCTGCAGAGGTGATTTTGAAGGATCTCTCAAAAAATGGTTTGCATCATGTCTCTGAAGACTGGCAGAAACACTGGGACAAGGGCATAGCACTCAGGGGAGACTATTTTGAGAACAATCAAAATTATGAAGATGAGTAATGGTACGTTGTAAAAGAAATTCTGATCATTCTTTATTGAACAGCCCTCATATACATGCACAATATACAATCTTTTGTCATTAAATGATAACAGGAACAAAAAAACATGGGAACTACATTGGATTAAACTAAATGAATATTATGTACCTTATAATATAGTAGGTATGCCACAAAACTTTACAGTCCATGTAGCCCGTACTACATTTCCCTGTGCACACCTACATCAGCTCTGGTGATCACAGGTGCACGAGTCTTACTTCTATTCAAGTTCACAAATGAATAAGAGTTTATAGAACACTACTAGGAATAGTTTTATCAATTAAATTGGATGTTACCAATACTAAATTTCTCTAAACACGCCTAACAGTATGAGAGTTTAGAAGTGGCTAGCTTTGCTTAGTGTTTTCAAAATGCCTTGATCCCAGGACAACAAAGTGTTTATGCACAATATGGCAATTTGAAACTTAATTTCTTGATGTGCCTGTTTCTAGCAGAGAGGCCATTAGTTTCCTTGTAAACAAATTGAGGGTGCTGGGATCAACTTGCAATAGTAAGATGAACCTGTCTCGGATTTGCATGATCAACATGATCAACAGTAGGGTAAATTACTGTAGCCGGATTTTAATAAATGATGGAACAAGCAAACCACAATGCCGTCCACTAACAAAATATGGTTCCCCTTACGTCACGTGTCTCACAATACAGTCAACATGTTATACAAATTCAAATGTCATATAAACTACTTTATATGACCAAAAAATTGGAGTATAGTGAGCAATAAATGGATACAGAATAATAGGTCCTATTTTTAACCCATAAATGCAGAAGGATCCAGAAATAAACTGGAATCTAGCTGACAGACACTGAATGGCAGACTCCCATTGTGCATTCAGCCGAGTCATATTTTACTGTGGAAATTTTTGAGGATAAAGGGTTTTGGGGCACACAGTTCCCAGATCTTATAGCGTATGACTTTTATGGAGAAACTTATTTGATGTCCTTGCATGTGTGACCACAGGTGGACTGGTCAAGTTCTGCAGCATACTTATGGCATTTCCAAGCAAGTAAACATGATTCCTTTCTTGAATGTGTTGAAAACAGTGTTGTAATAAATTAAATTTAAAGGGAGTCGATTAATGACACTAAACAGCACTTTAATTTTCCCGGAACATGTTTCAGAGACTATTTGCCTCCATTCCCAACCGGACATCGACTGGTTCTCAGTGGTGTAGCTGGCAATATTTTGTCACAGGTCTCCTCTGGTGGTGGTTTGAGGAACGTGCTGAACAAATCTTTCTGGGGGATGTCGAAATTGAATACTTTGTTCTATGTTCCTAAAGTGTTCCTTTGCTCCTGTTCTTTTGGCTTTTCCAATATAAATTTGACTTATCGGTAGTCTTCCCTGCAGGGTTGACGCGCGTAAGTGGCATATCCACTTCCACCTGTCTTGAATTTGTAGTCGATGGGGGGGGGGGGGGGGGGGGGGGGGGCGCTTTTTAGATGCATGGTATTGCCCCATGGAAAGACCCCCGGAGTTTCCATTGCTCCTGGGTAGGAAGCCCAGGTCCTTGGTCCTACGGGTCCAGGACTAATGGGAGTAGATCCTCTATGTAAAAATATAAATTTGACTAGTCACAGCATTCAATTATATATATATATACACACACACCAGATTTTTTGTTAGATGGAATGGCATCTTTGATGTTTGAGCAAATTAGGTTTTTTTTAAAGAGTAATGGTTGACTGGTGCTAGTTGAATGTTTTGTTTTCTGAAGACTTTTGAATTTATCAAAGGCCCATGGATGCTAAGTGAATTATTTGAAAATCATATCAGTTTCTGTAGCTGAGAGGGCTGTGGTTTCCTTTATTTTGCAAGTTCACTTTTTTGTCTACTGATTTGGGAATGTCATTTCTTTTGTGCTTTTTCAATAATTTTATCGCATTCGTTTTTGTATTCTGCTGTGAGAGGGATGTTGACCAGTCTGTGCTTTAAACTATTGAAGATTGCCTCTTGGGTTGTAGCCATTAACTTTTATGTAGCTGTCTGTGTTGGTTTTCCGTAAATGTCAAAGTTCATTCTGTTTTTATATCTGATTATTTTTAGATCCGAGTATTTACCATTTTTGGTAAATACTATTCAACTAGCACCATCAACCATGACTCCTTAAAAAAACCATCTAACAAAAAATCTGGTATATATCAAATTGAATGTTCTAACTGCAGTCAAATTTATATAGGAAAAACCAAAAGAAATTTAGAAACAAGAGCAAAGGAACACTTTAGGAACATAAAATACAAACAATTAGAAAAATCAGCAATTACTACGCATTTTTGGGGAAAAAACCACAACATAAATCCAGAGCCAAAACTACTAAAACATACAACAGGAAAACAAGAACTGTCCACATGGGAATAAATCTTAATTAAAAAAAAAAAAAAAAAAAAAAAAAAAAAAAAAAATAGGAACAAAGTATTCAATTTCGACACCCCCCCCCCGCAAAAGATTTGTTCAACAAGTTCCTCGAACTGCCACCAGTCATAGAGGAGACCTATGACAAAATATAGCCAGCAACACCACTGAGAACTAGTCGATGTCTGGTTGACAATGGAGGCAAATAGTCTCTGAAACATGTTTTGGGAAAATTCAAGTGTTGTTTAGTGTCATTAATCGACTACCTTTAAATTTAAAGTAAACATGAGCTTCCTATACCTATAACCACCCCTGTTGTTCGGATAACAGGTGTTACCTTTAAGTGCTGTCCCAAGAGTCATTTCAATGAGCACTGTTTACCACAATACTAAACCTACTGATGACATTACATATCTATTAACCTTATACAGATAGTAGTACCATATATGAAAAGCTATGTATTATCAGAATTGCATTTCCAGGAGAGCCTGGTTTATTAATGATTAAGGGTTTATAGCTGTTCCATTCTTGATTCACTCCAACCAAAAACCTATCTGGGTGGAGGCGACAAGATGGAGTCTATATATGCACATTACGCATCTTTCTGCTATTATAGGGTTAACAGCAGCGAGGGAAACGTGCAAAGTTTAACTTGATCACATTAAAATAAAAGTATTACATATGCAAGTTACCTCATAATCTATTTCCAAGCAAGCAAACATAGGATTCTCAAAGCCTACGTCAACTCCTACTGTGTGATAAACAAGTGTGTTGCTTTTATGGGCTTCCAGAGGAGACGAGATCGTCAATCGTGCTTCAGCATCTCTATTTAATATATATACAAGTTTCTGCTTTTCTATTGCACCTGAAAGAGTGGTATTTAATTCAAAATTAAAATCAGAAGCAATATGAACAGTTAAGTCACTCTTATACTAAATGAATAATTTGAGTCCACATATTTTTGGAATATTTTTATTGGGCATATAACTTTTAAATGATGAATCTTTTAAGTTAATATATCTATAAAGAAGATTTTAACATTTGAAAAGGAAAAATATATTTAAAAAGAGTTAATTCAGTGAGCTCAATTATGTTCTATTGAAGTCAGTTATGAAAACCATACGTCCTCCCATTAGAAGTGTCACTCAAGCAAGTAATTCAATGATTCATAATCATTGAAGAGAGATGTGATCCTGCATAAGAGGCATCTGATAGTGACTCAAAACTGATGCTGACTGCACTAAAAACCTGTAGGCTTCGACTTTGTGCACATGACTTGAGGATGAGATATGTTCCAACATTAAGTGGAAGGTGGCAGCTCATGCTGCTTGAGGTTGGAGAGCGGAGTTTTTTCTAAGGTACCTTAATAGGTAACTCTTATGAGTAGAATGGTATAGATATGTTATGAGTGCACAAAGAACAAAAACTCCATAAATTAAGTAAAAAACTTTGAATGATGACAGATCATTTCCGCAGTGAATATAAAAAAACTATGGGTTTACTAAAAGAACTTTTCTATTAGCTTCATAGAAACTATTACTAAAAATTATTAAATTATAGATGAGTCGTATTTATTACACATCAGCTTCACTTTTGTACCTAATTTGAGGACATGTTTTGCGAACCATCGTTCGCATCGTCGGCTCTTATGCTCCTGAGTCGCGTAACAGCCAACGATGCGAACGATGGTTCAGAAAACATGTCCTCAAATTAGGTACGTAAGTGAAGCTGATGTGTAATAAATATGACTCATCTATAATTTAATTATTTCGCTTCACTGTGGTGTTCCAATAGTTAAAAGTTTGATATATTCCTAAAATTGTTTATTGTTATAACAAATTCCATTTTCATCAGGATAAACATTGTTCTTAGCAAATACAATTGGAATATGGCAATGTCAAGCAACAATCAGATCTTTTAAGAGCGGGTCAATACAGACAGCATTGAAATTCTATTCTGTATGCATAACTAGGTCAATCTCCACAACTCCCCCAAAAATAATTATCGACAAATATGTGTGCTTGAGTATGTTTTTGTGTAGCAAGATTCTGTGCTTTCTAATACGCAATGCAGCAATTTTTTTCTAATTCCTTCACAATTTTTGATGTTTTTATACACAACCATGAATTCCATGTTGGAGGGCATTCTTTTAATATTGTTTTTTTATTTACTTACTGAGTAATATAGCCATATTGAAGAATTCAGTGCAGTCAAACTATGCCTGTTTCTCCACTGAAAGCAATGCTGCCAACAGTCTTACTTGTCCCGAAATTACACTATTTAGGAGACTAAATGTATGAATTCGCAGACTGAATCGGACTGGTTCGGCTACTGCCATGAAGTGTACATGTCAAATGACACCAAGTATACTGTAAGAAGGAAAACTGGCGGTCCCGGTCATATCGTTCAAATCTACGAAAGCAAAATAGGACACAAGTTTCATTGTGGGCACTGCAATTAGACTGGAGAGCATATTTGCATCCCTCCTGTTGTTGGGGCATATCGTCATCCGCACCTCATTCGTTTCCACGCTGATCATTACCAAGATCCAGTTGCCATTTACGATGCATACAATGCATTTAATCTGCATCTAAGGTTCATTAAAAAATAATACATCAAAACATGTTTTTATCTGTTGAGAAAGTTGGATAAGAAACACACTGTCAAATTTTTAAAGTACTGGAATCATATGATACACTTTCAACTGAATCAGCATAAAATGTTTTCTCAGAAGAAACCTAAGAAAGTCTTTCCTTTCTATTACATTTTACTCATTAGTCTGTAGTAATTAAATCACAAGAAATAATATATATCTTCCCTTAAATCAATTGCTAAATTGTTTGACAAATATATGGCAGAAAATGGGGGGGGGGGGGGGGGGCAAAAAGAGAGTTCTTTAAGAAATCCTCTACAATATGTATCACACACACTTCAAGGGACATGTTCAGAATAACCAAAACTTGACCCTTTCCACAATGAACAATTTTAAGGCATGTGCCAATATCATGTAAAGTATCAATTTTTTTTTTAAAAACTATCTTGAGATTTACCATAGACAATCTTACATATATAACAGTGATACATTGCAATTCATCCCTTACTTTGGATGTTGAGCCACACTCAACTACTACATAGTATTTGTATTTATTTCTCATCTTTCTTCTACATACAGTTTCATTAATACATTGACATTTGTAACATTTCTTTCACAAAATAACTAAAGTGACTTATTCACATCTAACATACCCTTCCTACCTGCTTGCCTCCAGTCTCGGCCTCAATACAGATAACCCCTGGTTTTCCATGTATTGATGACACTCCTCTGCCTTGTATCCCTCATTCTAGTTTTCCAGCCCTTAATTGTTATTTATTCATCAATCTTAACCATTTATTTCTAACTTTCCCCAGATATTCACCTATATTTCTTACATTTTCTCCTTTTACCAATAACATTTTCTTTATTAATACATTCCCCCTCCCTAAAACTGTCCCACTTTAGTTGCTAAATTTGTTCTCTCCATATCTTTGTTTGCAATAAAGTATACCATGCCAATCTGTATCCTCTTCTCCACACATTGGGCATTTCCCTGTATCCTTTTCCTATCTAATACCTTTCAAATTTCTAACTCCTGTCCTTGCCCAGGCAAATCCTTCTCGCCCAGACTTATTACATGCATCTATGTACTTCTCCCTGCCCCACACTATTTCCTTATGTCCTCAATGATCTTTTCTCCCTTACACTGGTAAATATAACTTGGCTATCTAAATCTTCCAGCCTTAATTCTACCTCTCTCCAAAAGCCCCTATAATAATACTCTTTGTTTCTCCAAATATGTCCCATACCTATCTGTTACTACATAGTAACAAACGTAAGTTTGTAATTTAACAGTTTTATGAGAATTTTTAGTGTATATTTTCAACATTTTAACACTAATATGCATCGTATTTATATCAATGTCCTCAAAATAGGTACGAAAGTGAAGCAGATGTGTAATAAATACGACTCATCTAAAAATTAATAACTAATATGCATACTTATAACACAAGCTTTTAGAGCATGCACTTTCGGTTACAATATATTCAAGGCTATTGCGACTAAATATTAATATAGACATAAATTAAAGGTTGATACAATTCTAAATGCTGCGGTGACAAGTATTTGTTCTAAATTACATTTAGCAAAACAGAGGAAAAAGAAAAAAAAGTACGAATTTGACGAACATGAACAGTATACATGGGAAACAGCAGCACTTACTAATCATGACAGCTCTCCCTTTAGGATCAATTGCCAAATACTGTCCTGGCACAATCCTTCGGCAGCCACTTTTGCCAAAAGTTTCCTGATGAACCTTTTCAAATATGTTCTTTGCACTTATGTATTCTAAGATAACAATTCTTCCCGAATCTGAACCAACAACTATGTAATCTGAAAAAGAGAGGAGAAATGCATTACAGATCATATAAAGCCTTCACTGTTTATAAATGTTAGGAGAAAACTACCAGGCAACAAGACATTTATCTTGTTCCAACGATGCAACATCTCCTGTTTTCTATTGCACTGTTCTTACGACCTGAGCGTGGTTAATTCCAGGCCCAGGAGATACCACAGTGCTTACCAAAGCAAAATTTGACATTCAAGAGCCTTATGCACAAATTTTCACTGTCCATGAAACCCTCAACAGTTTATTAAAAATTAGCTTTAGATTTAAATCAATGCATAATTTCATTCTAATATAAAGCTTTCAAATATCTAGTCATTCAATTGCTATCTTCACTGCATAATGCACTAACTGGTTTCAAATTATCAATAACACTCCAATGAGGAATTACAATACCTTTTGTTCCACCTGTTAAACGGAATGCCATTAAGGAACGTATAATTCCAAACACTTCTACTGTAAGCAGTGTGTGTACTTTTCCAGTATTTGGATCTGGTCGAAGCAGCTCTAGAGACTTTCCTCTTGACACCAAAATTTCCTGCATTTTGCTGCCACTGAAGTTTCCATGCACTGCATGGGTGATTCCAGTGGCACGCTGCAATGTTAAATTGTAGAGATGCATTTTTCTGTTCCAGTATCAACGCCAAGGTGAGAATCTGAAAGTCAAGTAAAGCAGTGAGTCACACTTTTGATCAATTTCAAACAGATTATACAATAGTATAAGCTGAAGTTTATAATTTTAAGCTTAATATAGGACATATTTAGATTAAAAGAGGAAGTAGGAAATATTTTAATATACACTTTTTGCTTGAGTATTTTAATTGGACATTTATACTTTGCATTTCCTAAGCCTTCCCTGCATGCAACACAATGAACTGCGAAATCTTTCTTTGAGAAAACACATTCCAGCATTTATATGAAAAATTTGGAGTCTTAACACTCCAAATTTACTTTCTACTCCAGAATTTATTGGGACATGCTTTTAAGAATGAAGGGCGGAGACAGTTTGTCAAACATGTCCCAGTTAATGTTAGCATAGAAAAAAGTTAAATAAAAAACTCAAACTTTTGCATATATACATCACATTGTGTACCTTGGCGTTCCCTTCACTGATTAGTTAAGGCTGTTTGTTCTTTACCTCTTTCCTATAATGTGGAGAGTCGGGCATACAAATGACAGAAGTTATGAATAAAATGCATTAAATACATTTAACTAAATTCATGCAAATATAAAGTGCTATATGTTATGGTCAGTGAGCTGCAATTGTTTCTTTCCACTCTAAACCTACTGAGACAGTGAGAGACGGTCAAAATTAGTAAGAAGGTTTCACCATGTGCTCTTAGGTAAGTAATTACAAATTTACATTTTAATTTACCCTAAGCAATAACATAATAGGGATTTTAACCCTGATGTTTGCTCTCAAAGAACCAATATTAAAAACCTTTATAATACGAACATTAGGTATGCATATAACAAAAGTAACATTTAAGTCACAAACTTGTGCTAGTTAGGTTGTATAGGATCTGTCTAGACAATTCCAACCTCAAAACGTAGCTGATGTTTTCGTGCAAATTTTTTTAATGAATCTCATATTAGAACTATATGTTTGATTTTCTACAGTTCTCCAGCTGACATTTCTCTAGAGAAGCGGGCTGTTGTCAGTTCTTTAGTGGGAATTTCAAGCAGAGGAACATGTGCATTGTAAATATTTCAGTATTTGCATATTTCATGAACCAGTAGCCATATTATTGCAGTAGCGATGATAAGACTTACAGATAGTAAAAAGCACAAAAAATAGCAAAGAAACTTCACAAGCACCAAAAGCAACTGAAGCCACTTGGTTGCAACAAAATTATACTGGAAACACAATGTTGGGTTCAGTTTTAACTTCCTGACCATGGTACCAGATAAAGGGACTACCAGTACTACCACAGAAGCAGTTAGTGCACAAAGCATGCAATCCATTCATTCAATCCCCGTGCTGGAGGGAAGAAGGGGTTTGTGAATGTAGTGAAACTGCTATATAAGGCAGGAAAAACCAGTGGGGATTACTATGACCAAATGAACCACTAAAGTGGTTGAAAAATTTGTATTCCGCACATCCCAACTTCTTTAGTTGAAGTTTTCGATCTTGAAGTGCCCAAATATTCTACCAAGAAAGAGATGAATTTCTTGCAAAAATGTGGCATTATTGCAACAAAGAAATGTGGAAAGGAGACTTCCCTTTCTGGAAGTCCATCACCCAAGAAAAAAGAAAGTGGAGGAAACAGAAGCTGAATATTGGAGGGGGCGAAAAATCATTGTGAATACGGGAACAGATGATAGTTCCACCGGTGATAGTGACAATAAACATACATATTTTCACTAGTACAACAGCATGATGTGAAAGTGAATAACAATGGGTATGAAGGTCTGTATGTTTATTTTTTTGCCAATATTAGGCAATATTAGGCTAAAAAGCTCATCCTTAGTGTCATACATGACAGTAGTAGCACCAGTTACTGTGGTTTCGACATTTGCACTGTTCAGTTTTGTGCATTCATTGAAAAAACAAATGGCACTGTATCTGGCCGTTAGCATTCCCCTCCCCTCTCTAATGCCATTCTTATTCAATGTAAACTTGAGCACATTCCTTCCAGCCACACAGAGCTTGGTCCCTCACAATATAATTCTCTGACAGTGACCATTTTGCAATTAAAAATAATTTGTATAGTTTTTTAAAATTGAGGTGGACTTCACACCTTGCAAAACTGTACTTGGTCAGATGGAGGCATTAAATATGAAGTAGAATCCTGATCAAGGGCTATTGTTCAATGCTTCAATCACAAACCTATGCAGTACTTTTATGTTGAAATGAGTTTTCCTTTGCTCCAGTGGTACCTGTCACCAACATAAAAATACCTACAAATGAGGAATTCTTGATAGACTACACAAGATACCAGTGCGAAGCATTTTGCATTTTACTAGGGATGCAAACTGGAATAAGCCTACCTCTATAGCACAATCTCTATATATATCCACCTCATGTTCAAGAGGTCCCAAGTTCAAATCTGGGTCAGGGTAAGCTACCTGGATAAGGTTTTATACCATTATTTTTAATTACAGAAGGGGTAGAGCAGAAAATAGGTTTAAGGCAGGGCTGCAAATTGAGTCACATATTATTTAATTTGTTTATCAATGACATCCTGGAGAAAGTGGCGAAGAGTAATACAGATAACCCAGTAATAGGCAATAAGGAGATTCCAGGTTTATTATATGCAGATGACCTTGTGATAGGATCCATAACTATAATAGGACTGCAAAAGGCAATTGATGAAGTACAAAAGATTTTGCAAGTGGGGAATAAGAATAAATATTAATAAATCTAAAATTATGGTTTGTAAAAAAGGATGAGAAATGGTTTTAGAGGGGAAAGAGCTTGAGGTAGTGAAAGAATTAATATTTGGGAGTAAGGCTGAGTAGTAATGGGGAGTGGGGAGCACATGGTAGGAAAATAATTGCTAAGGGGAAGGCAACTATGGTAGGATTAAGAACAGGTAAGGATAAGTTAGACATGCCGACAAAATGGTTAGAGGCTATATGAGATAATGGTAGAGGGCTCTCGTATTGACAAGGACGGTTCCATGAGCAAGGAGGATGTAAATATTTTAAAGGTATGCATGGAACAGAGAACATTAGGAAACAAGAACAGTTGGTGGAAAGTGCTAGAGAGAACTATGGATAAAATAGGAATGGGAGATATATGGAGAGCAGGTGCAGGTAATGAGAGAGGATTTTGGAAAAAGGTAAGGACAAGAATTTAAGACATAGAAAGGAAAGAGATATGGGGAAGTATGGAAAACAAAAGTTCATTGAAGTTTTACAGGATTTTGAAAGGAACTAGGAAAGAGAAGGTTATATAGACAACTGTAGTAAGATTGAAAGGGTGGGATTAGCATGGAGAACAGGTGCAATATTTATGAAAGGATTAAGGTGGAGTGAGGTACGAATATGTAAATTATGTGGGGGGGGGGGGAGTGTAGAGCATTATGTAGTAAGATGTGAAGGAAGGAGGCATGGGAGAAAAAATGGAAGTTGAGGGTAAAATTGTAACAATAAGAATGCTAACAGGGCAGCAACGGAATAGTAATAAAAATGTAGGAAGATTTCTTGGTAAAATGAAAGATAAATGATTGAGGATAGAAGCTTAAGTTATGAAGGGTGGAAGGAAAAAGGGAGGGAGGAAGGATTTTGTAGGGAAAAGTAAGGGACACAGGTAATCCCTCAGAGAAGCATAAGGCTGTTATGCCAAGCTGGCTGAGGGGTGAAAGAAGGTAATCACTCAATTCTTGTACATAGGTTAAGGATAGTATGTAAATAAAAAGATTCTCTGTAATATAATGGTAAATTATTTTATGTACAAATAAAATATAAAAAATATAAAAATTATTTTTAAAGATGAATGTCGGATAATAAGTTCTAGGGAC
Source organism: Mantis religiosa (assembly GCA_030765055.1). Classification (NCBI taxonomy): domain Eukaryota; kingdom Metazoa; phylum Arthropoda; class Insecta; order Mantodea; family Mantidae; genus Mantis; species Mantis religiosa. The sequence continues at coordinate 31,213,986 of CM060949.1, read as the reverse complement.
AATGGGCACATTTAAGAACCATCTGATATGACTTAAGAGAGAACTGGGGTGGAGGCCAACATTGATCCAACAACTACACCTTTTTGTTGCAATGCCAGGCCTCAACTAGGTTGAAAAAGAATCATCCGATATGACTTAATGTTAAGAGGACTTAAAGAAGGAAAAAAGGCTGTAGCCAATGAACATTTAAATACCTGGTATTTTTTTATTGATATAGGACGACCTCACACTCCCAGCATATCATTATTTCTTTTTTGTTGTAATTTACGTCCAACGTTAAGTCATATCGGATGATGAATGAAATTTGTGAGTCCAGGGTTCATGAAGCTTAGAGCTACCCAACATTCGTCTTTCCAGATAAGGGAAAACCCCAGAAGAAACCTTATCCAGGTAACTCGCCCTAACCGAGATTCGAACTTGGGACCTCTTGAACGTAAGGAAGACACACTACCGCCTACGCTACCGAGGTGGGCTAACATTCTCGTTCTTAAACTTTCGTCATACAGAAACTGCATACACTATTCCTTGTCTTTGCATAAAGGCGCAAGATCAACAAAACTTATAAAATGAGCCATTGGTTTCAGATACAACTTCCACCTAATAACTTTATTTACTGAATGCCAGGGTCCCGGTGGAATATTAATTTTCAGATTTTACATTTAAGCTGCTACCTTCCTAACAATGGCATATGTAATCTGCAAATGTGAAGTCTCAAACATTTGCAAAACATGCTTGGGGTTACTTCGGCAGGTTCTGTCAGCCCTCGTGCATGTCTTGGATGTTGAACTTAGACAAAATTTCTTACGGGACATGTTCTAAAGAATATCCATATTCTCTTCACCTTAAATCAATACATTCAATTGAAACTATACCTTGTTTCAAGTGAGCTTGCCCCGTAATCTCTTAACGGTCACATGATCTCATGTCTCATTGGCAGCTGTTGTGGTACAGACTGTTTTGCAGTAAAAATTAGTACGTTATTTAACATGGTGATGTATCTTTATATGTTGAAAGAGAATTGTCAAATATTTACTTTCATAACGGTTTCAAGTAAATATATTAAGCAACAGAGTTAATTTATCTGAAATGCATGTTAATTCTTAAACGAAGTAAGGAGGAGGTTCCTTTGCATCTAGGCCTGCCTTTCAGATGACACAATAGCACGTGCTTTAGCGGTAGTGATGACATATTTGTTTATATGACTTATCACTGACCTTGTTCTGAACTGGATTAGTCATGTATTGTCATTTGAAGGTGTGCTGTGCAAGTGCGAGAGATGTTATTTTATCCATCGTTTATTGCGCGTGTACTTCTTATGTGTAATGGCAGAGTCTACTGCCAGTTTTTCGCTAAAGCATCGCAAGGGTAAACCATTACAAAGCGGTGAAAAAAGAATTGTGTTGCATGTGTTTAATGCACTCACAGAGAAGAATCCGTCTTTGCCAGAGAGAAGTCGAACAGTTGTGCTCGGAACTTACAGGTGAGTGTTAGGTCCATAGGAACATCGCAACGTGAAGTTGAGAAAACAGGAAAACTTACCACTCCAGGCAAACGCAGGAAAAAAGAAAGCGCATGCTCAGAGAATGCCATGTGCATAGTTTTTTCTTAAGAAACGAACTCCCTAACATAAATAAAATTTTGTCTGCTGTAAATGAAGCAGATTTACCAAATTTCAGCAGATCTAGTCTGTATAGATTGCTTATACAGCTGGGGTTTGTGAATGAAAAAAGGGGCAAGAAAAATGTGCTGAGAGACAGAGGTGATATTGCTGTGTGGCGAAGACGTTATTTAAGGACAATCAGACAGTACCGGGATACAAATCACAAAATATACTACCTTGACGAGACTTGGGTGAATAAAGGGCTTACAAGTATGGCGTGACACGACTATTAAGACTGAAAGACAAGCATTTTTGCAAGGTATGTGTTCTGGTTTAAAATATCCCAGTGGAAAAGGCAGAAGACTGATTGTCACTCATATAGGAAGTGACAGTGGTTTTGTGGAAGATGGTCTACTGCTGTTTGAGTCAAAGAAAACCGGTGATTACTATGACGATATGAATGGAGATGTGTTTCAGCAGTGGTTTGCAAGTGTGTTAGCAAAACTGGAACCAAGCAGCATAATTGTGATGGACAATGCTCCTTAGCACAGCGTTCGTGTCGAAAAGAAACCAAATACATCCCGGAAGAAACAAGACATTATTGAGTGGCTGTGTGCAAAAAATGAAGTTGTAAATGAATCCCTTATTAAGGCAGAACTACTGGAACTTGTAGTAAAGCATGCCAGCGATTGTGATAAATACGTAATCGATGAAATGGCCAGGTCAGCTGGTCATGAGGTACTCAGGCTTCCACCATATCACTGGATTTTAAATCCAATTGAGCTTATTTGGAGCCAAATTAAAGGATTCGTAGCGAGAAACAATAGAACATTTAAGTTGAACGATATCAGGCCATTGCTTGCCACAGCGTTTTCGGAGATCAGCAACGAAACATGGAAAAAGGCTATTAATTCATGTGCTCAAAGAAGAAAAGAAAATGTGGGAGCTGGATGGCATCGTCGACAACGTAATAGAGAGCATAATTTAAAACCCTACGGAGAGTTCCGACAGCGAAACTGTTACTGCAGAATCAGAATCTGAGATTGAGGGGATTACCAGATTCTCCATAACGTGTGAGTTCAGTTTCACTATAAACTTGTATTTTTGCATTCCTTTATATCCTTATTTGCATGATTTTAGCTATCTTCCTGGCAATTATGACGTTTACTGCAAGTTTAAATATGATGGGAAGGCACTGCCTATGGCACGAAAGCATTAGCCAATTAGGATGAGGGGGAAGGTAGATTGCATGCGGAGTGATACATGTCAGCGGGGCAAGGTTATATGAAACAGGGATTAAATTAAAATGAATGAATGTTGCCATTAACACCTGAAATGAAAAATGTATTGTACCAACCACTTATAGACGTATAAAACTGTGGCTTATGTAAAAATTTGTAAAAGTGAAAGCAAATGTGTTTTTTGGTCCACGGAGAACTTTTTTTTTTTTTTTAGTAGTTGCCATGGAGTGTTACAAATTGCAACGTGAGAAACAATATGAATGGTACTCGGCAGAGTCAAGGATTTTAACTTTCCTCCACCAAATGAGGTATAACAAAAGTTGCTCAGAAAGTGAGTAATCTAATGAGAATATCTTAGGAATTGTGTAGTTGTTACCATTCAGAAACTATAACCCACCCAGTCCTATTTAGGTTCACTTTAGTGCAGAATCATGCGATTTTATGCTATTGAACATGCTGGAGTGAATGCCAACCCGAGTAAGTAAAATCCACTAATTTGACCTCTCCCTTCCAGATCCTAAATAATTGGCTTTTAGCTTCTCAGATCCAGTCACGTTGGCTTTGTTCACTCCTAATCAATGTGCACAGATGAACCTTGGTACTTATATTGACCATGATCATTTTGAAGTTGAATAGACAATAAGAATTTACACATTACCAGTATTGTATTAGGAGTATACAAGAATTGCAATGCCTTGTTAGAATTTGCAGGGGAAATTATGGTTTCAATATTATATTGTATCAAAACACGTATGAGAAATACTCTGGTTAGTGAGTACAAGTCGGCTGCATAATAATGCTGAGTAATTATGGAGTGGCTTAAGCAAAAGATACTAGGTATAACAAAGTTTCTAGGCTCACCAGTCATCTCAAGAGACATTACCATACAGGAGCTATCGGTGTCATGAGATGGAATAGCCAATCCTAAGCATTAATATGTAAAGCAGACAAGCATAGCAAGCTTGCCTTCATTAGTTTCTAATTAATGTAATCTTGTGTATATAATTATATAAACGAAACCCAACCTCTCAATAATAATAAAAAAAAAAAAAAAAAACTAAGCTTACATAATCATGGCAAAATCTACGGAATAGATCCTAACATGATTCAGTGTTGAGTGTTCATCCTAATACAACTAAGGGTGCAGTATACTACTGGGAGCCTTTCTACGATATGGTGTACAATTTGTCTAGCGTGTATTTTAATAAAGACATTCGTTCACCATACCACGTGAGTTCACTTTCATTTTTACAATTGTTTCCCACACTTTACCATCTAAATTAATTTTTTTTATTGGAAAGAGTCCTAGTAACATTTCGGCGGTTCAGACATGTACTTGAACATAAAATTTTCTTTTTCTTTCTTCTGTTTGCAGGAAGCCAACATCTGCCGCTTGGTGCAACATTAGTGAAACAAACGAAGCAGCATTTGTGTAGGGTAGGTACTGAGACTTTTTCAATATTATATTCTAAAACTACTTACCTGCAATTATTTTCTGTGAAACTAAACTGGTTCTTTACTGATACCAGATAACTGAATGAGCAATCGAGATAGAACACCACGATCAAAATGGCCGCTACTGAAATATTCCGGTTTAAAACATTTTTAACCGCCTATAATTTTTGAATGAAATAGTACTGATTGTAGAAGACGCGAGCTGACACAAAACCCTTCATTTATTGAAGAATATATTACTTAGTTTAGTTAGTTTATATTACTTAGGTTAGTTTAAAATGTATCCTAAGTTTTCCCACGTGCAATCAAACGAGGGTCCATTTTCATATAGGAAAATTCAGCTTATTTATACTTAATAAGAAATAAATATATCTACAAATATAGAGGCTGATATTGCTTACCTGTTAGACCGAAACGGCCTAAGAAATAAATTAAGGTTGCGAGCACGAAAAACTAAGAGCCGTGTTCAACATTTCATTCAGCTTATTTGCTTATGTTTTAAGCTAAAACCAATTTCCGCCAACAAATAAATCCACGCAGAAAATTACCATCTAACATTTAATACAATGCACGTATTAGTACATTCCAATATTTCTTGGATTAACGAAGATTCTACTTCGGCTTCACAACTAACAATTCTTCCCATCTTCCTATCTTCCTAATACTAATTTTTAAACGGAAGTAAAGATAAGAAAACATTCAGTATCCTTAAGATCCTCATTGGCAAGCATCTAAATGTTTTGACCGTCTTCTCCAATAATTTCAAAGCAAGCTTTTCGCGGTCCTACTGCTATTGGCTAGAAACGGAATGCTTTCATTTCATTTGTTGATTGTATTGACTTCCAACACCGCAGATTGCCTAGCGTTGCGGAAGTGACGTCCCGTAATCGATTGAAACGCGCTTGCGCTCACGGTATCGAATAGAATCAAGTAGGGCATTCGATATATCAATCAGCTGTTCCTTATACGGCGAGGGAACAGTTCAAAAGACATCTTTACGCTCCATTTCCGAAGACAATTCACCTGTTGCCATGGTTACAAGACGCGTCTGGTCATCTTAATACTACGATTATCACATTTTGTACATATTCTGTCCTATAAGGCGGTGAGTCCATAGAATAACATGCGTTTCAGAGGGACCAATTCAGGAGCAGCAAACATGCATTTTTATCGCTGAAATACGTTATTTTTTGCACGAAAAAAGCAGTAAATGTGCACTCTGATTACATGAAGCTGTTATAAGCTTCATAATTAACTCAATTTTTGCATAAAGTTGCGCATCTAACAACAGGCAAATAACATTATTGGTTAACGCCATCCGTACTTCATTTCCATTTTGTCTTGCAACCAAACATAAGTGAGCACTTCTGTTGCAGGTGCTGTAATCGTGGTTATCTGAAGGCAGTTTTCTCTCTTTACTATGGATCTGACAGAAACCATGAAGAATATTGTAGCTAAGGGAATACAGACAGAAATGGGACCTCCCTTTCCTGGAACTGGCTATGTTACAGAAAAGTTGTATATGCTTCTGCAACTATACCTTCAAAATAAAGGCTGGAATCCCTCCGTTGAGCTTCTACAATGTTTTACTGAGCTGAAGGAAGCGTCAATGCTTCCCAGTGCAGCATACCTTCAGTAAGTAGTTTTTAGAATTCTTTGGAATTAAATGGCTTCAAGTCAAAAGCAGCAATGCTGTGCTACAATCTACAAAGGACTATTTTAAGTTTTTACAATTTTTTAATTCATGCTTTATCACTTTTAAGCCTCCAGAAATTACATTCCTATAAGGTTGAAAGGAAAGAATATTTTATTGTAAACATGAGAAGGCTGGAAACATAAACCTAAATGAATATGGTTATAGTCAGGCTGTAGTTGCATGTAGTAGCTTTAAAATGAAAGAAAATGCAGCTGACAATTGTATATTAATATTGGAGGAATATTTTCATGATAAAACAGTAATATATAAGAATGTATTTGAGCAGTAGTTTTGCATGAGTAAAACAAAACTTTTTCAATCTGTAATCAAACATTACAGAGATCTTTTGAAATAATTTAATAAACTAGGAGACGTTTTAATATCAATGGTATTGATATTTAAATTCCATATGTACACAACGTTTGTGGTATTATATATTCAGTTCTATACCACTATATTTTTCCTATCTGTACTTAAAACCTGGCATTACAACAAGAACAGTTCCTTCTTTCCTTGAAGCATATCACTTAGATGATGCTTTATTCAATCTCTTACTGAGTTAACAGGACATCTATAACAGGTTATGTGCCCAGGAACAATGTTTGGCACCATGCAAGTATTATTGGAACAGTTTTCATATGAGAATAGTAACATTGCTTAGTAACTTTTTGGCCTTATGAAAGGAAAAAAGCAAAGATATTTTGTTTGTTAATGACAGTTGTCAATTGCCAGAATCATATCAGTGCTGCTGATGTGCTGGAATTTTATCTTGCAGGAGTTCTTTAACATGCCATTAACTCTACTAACATGTGGCTGTCTCTTTTAAACACACTTAAAATCTATTGTTTGGGATAGGTTTGAACCTGTGAGCTTGGGACACATTGGCCGGTATCTACCAACTGAGCTGCTCAGACTGACCGCCCTTGCAGGTGTGAGTGCAAATCATGAAATCGGTAACAGTTTTTTTGTTGGTTGGAATGTTTTAATTTTTCTTTGTATCTCTGAAAAATCTGTGTTTGAAACATGTACCGGCTCAGGACAGAGTAAAACATCTTAATCACAAAACTATGTTGGTGTGCCTAGCATAAAAAAAAGCTAAAATGGTTGTCAAGCTATTAAGATGTGCCTTTCAATATAAAGATTAACCAAATTAACTGAATTAAGGAAATGTGTAAGGAATTGAGCCTCTAAAAGCTTTTTTTTTTTTTATAGAGAATATACAATATTGCTTCTTAAAAATGGTATCATATTAAGGAAATGTATAGGAAATGAATGAGCCTCTAGAGCTTTTTAGATAGAGAATATAGCACATTTCTGCTTAAAACTGATAGATTGAGAAATGGCGCTATCATCCTATCACTAATTTCATGCTTAGAAGGTAAGCACACTAGAGAAAAAAAATGTCATAGTATCAGGCTATGTACACATTTGTACAGATGGTTCTCTCTTAGATGAAGCTGAGCTGGTGGAACATGTGAATTCTTCTCTTTCTACAAACATTCTGGATGAAATACTACACATTTTGATGGTGAAGTTTTAGCTAGTTATCTTTCGCTCCAAAACATTCTTATTTGGCTGTAACAGTGCAAGGGTATTGTTATTTTGTTGGATTCTAAAGCCGCAATTCAGGCTGCAGCTTTCACATCCTATTGAAAGATGGAAAAAAATTCTGGAAATGCAAAATATAATCCAGACCTTCAAAAAGTTGGAAAACATAGTTTTGCAATGGATTCCGACCCATTGTGGAGTTCAGGGGAATGAAAGGGCTGATATATTAGCAAAAAAGGAAATAAACAAAAGCCTTTTAATATGAATCAATTAAAAGGATAGTAAAAAATTAATGATAGTTACAAACTTGGACTAACTGAAAAAATTGGTAACTGAAATATGAAAATCCGTTTGTAATTCTGGGATTGCCATGTAAATCTGTGTTGCCATGATGAGGCTTACTACAAGCCAAGATTGCCTAGGAAAACTTCTTCATAGAAATGTCATACTAACTTCTCCAAATTGTATATTGTGCTGTCAAGATATAGAAATGGATAGAGAACTTTACAAAATTATCAAGATATAACTTCTAAGTACTGGGAAGCCAGAAGGAGAATGACTTCATTGTTGACTCCAGAGTATTAGTAACATATGTAATCCAATTTTGAACAAACGTCTCCTCAGACATGGCCTAAGATTAATCTGAACATTGCAACAGATATTTTCTAGGTATATCTGGAATTTATACAACTATAATAATTTGTAACTTAAAACCTCACTTATCTTATAAGAAATGATAATTCTTATAAATTCTCCAGGATCGCAATTTCATGTATATTCATACACATCTTCAGCTGGAAAAACAAAGCTGTCGCCATAGCTACTTAACATTAGACGTTGATATGTTCTTGTTAGTACTATCAAAATCTGAAAATAAAACAAATTTAAAAGCAGAATCAACTACCGGTATCTCAAAATTCATTATGCAATGTTTGTTTTTTAAAATAAATATCTTTTCCCAAACCATTAAGTCTATCGGACCATTTCATTGTTTTAATAATTTAACTTCTGGATTTATTTCATGGTTATTAAATTATTTATTTAATGGTCCGATAGATTTAATGGTTTGGGAAAAGATATTTATTTTAAAAAACAAACATCGCATAATGAATTTTGAAATACTGGCAGTTGATTCTGTTTTTAAATTTGTTTTATTTTCAGATTTTGGTAGTACTAACAAGAACATATCAACGTCTAATGTTTAGTAACTATGTTGACAGCTTGTTTTTCCAGCTGAAGATGTGTATGAATATATATGAAATCGCGATCCTGGAGAATTTATAAGAATTATTTCTTATAAGATAAGTGAAGTTTTAAGTTACAAATTATTATATTTGTATATATTTGTTTGATTCACTGTTAATGGCTTCATGTTTTACGTATATCTGGAATTGTTTTAAATTCATTTTTGAAAACCTTACAATTAAGCTTTTCAGAGGAAGTAAGATATTTGTCATCATTGGTTGTGAAAATGTTTTTAATTAATCTTTGAAGTATTTCATAAGGGATACTTTGTTTCTTTGTTAGTACAATTTTGGAACTCTTCTTGGCCAACATAATCTGCTTGCTGATTCCCAGAAACTCCTGTCCCTTCCCATTTCTCTTTATTGTCTTGTTCATATTTGACAAAAAGCTGCAAGCTGGGCCAAATACTTGCCTGGCTTTTTGCTACTGCAGGGTGGGTAAAAAAAGAAAATGCTGAGATATGTACCTTTTGTGGCGACTTGCTATGCTGTAAGTACATAAGTCCCAGGCTTCATAGTTAAATCACTGTTAGGTTAACTGACGGATCTTAATTGTTCTTCCGCACTAGAGTAGCTACAATATAAGAATGAACATGGCCATAGGCAATGAAGTTTTCATGCTCTCTTTGCATTGCCAATTCTACAGCCAATCAATTCCAGAGATGGAAGATATGTCTGTCTTTGTCTCACGGTATCCACCTAGCAAGAGATCTGAGATGTATATACAGACGCTGATAGCAAAGTTCAGCATGTGTATGACAACATATACAATGATTTACTTAAAACCTTGAACTAGAGAACAGTGTGCTTACGCAGCTATTGTTCATATGCATATGAAACAAAGTGACATAAATTAGATGCATTCAACGAAAGAATAGTGTTTGCTACAGTGAAACAAAATAGTGACATTTCAACAATTTGTGAATATAGCCCCTACTTTAATGTTGCCATAATTGTATACTGCTTGTAATGGACTTAACCAATTTTTGTTGTGTCAAAATACTTAATAAATAAGGAAGATACGAATATTATTTATGAAGGATTTTCACACCATTTAATAATTTAAATGTTTTGCAGTGTTTATGGGGTATCCATTACCGAACCGTGCAGGATTTAAATGGTCATCGGTGAAGCAGATAAATTCTATATAAATAACAATATGAAAGCCAGAAAATAAAAATATTCCAACATAAATATAAATGTATATAATAATTTAGATATAAATGTAAAGTTATAATTAATAAATCTTTACCTTAACAGCAGCAAAACAGGGTGCTACAAAGGAACTGCCAGAATGTCATTCCTGTCACTGTCGTGCTTGTTTCTTCGTCAGTGGTGTCCATATCTGATTTGTCATCCCTGAGGTTTGTAATTATATGTTCAATAATGTAACGCGACCGCTGGAACACCCTGTGAAAGCAGCTGGCAGCGGGAGGCAGGGGAGGTTCGGTTAGCCACACCTCCTCCTCGTTTGTCCTATAGTGGTGACAGGCTGTGGTCAGGGGAAAAAAACATGACTGTGTCGCCTGTTTCTCCTACACCTGATTCTCGATCTTTCGTTTACTGAAATCTTCGCCTGGGAACCAGAAAAGCGGAGAAGTGGGCGAGATTCCTATATAAAAGAGGGTTGCAGACGGACAGGGTCGGAGTTGGTCAGTTGGTTAGTGAGTGTGAGCGAGGAGACAGTCGCAGTTCTTGGTGTAAGAGTTAGTCAGTGACGTGTTAATGAACGAAAGGATTGTGCAACGGAAGACTGTACGAACTGTGTATGTGTATCGGAGTTTACGTAACCGCGAGGCCAAGTGAAGTTGTAACGGACGAACTGGTAAATTGTAATTGTGTGCAGCACGAAATTCTGTGTAATTGGCAAGTGTTAAACTGTAAGTCGGTGGAAATAAAGAACATTGTTGAGTGGTGTAATTGGACTTTTTATTCCACGAACCCACAAAGTCACACTGGTGTCAGAAGTGGGATGATAACATCACCGAAAATTACAACCATGGACGCGGCATTGGAAAATTTTTTGGAGAAGATGATGGAAATGCAGGCCGAATTAACAGAGAAGCTGGAGACTAGAAATAACCTGGCCGCGGAACTGAAACTAATCAGGACGGCAACTGAAAACCTCGCTGCAAAAATAGAAGCGGCAAACAACAACCTCATCGCCGAGTTGAAACAAATGAAGACGGCCAACGACAACATCACCGCGGAGATGGAAGAAATGAAGGCCGAGTTAACCACAGAAATGAGAGCAGCGAACGGTAGTCTGGCCACGGAAATGAAGGCGGCGAACGAGCCTCTCGCCGCCAAGTTTGAAGAACAGTTGGCCGGCGTGAGGGATGACGTGACGGAGCTGGGCGAGCGGAAGGGTCAAGTAGACGACCGCCTTAATGATTTAGAGGAAAAGGCCGACAACATCGCAAAACCCCTCACCCGCCTGACGGAGGAAAACAGGCCTTATGTGTGGACGGAGGACGCCGAAGACGCTTTCCAGCACCCGAAGGGGACCCTGTGCAGTGCTCCAATTTTGGGTTTCCCACAACCGGGTGGCGCCTTCATTGTGGACACCGACGCTAGCGACCATTACATTGGAGGTGTCCTACCGCAGATCCAGGACGGCCATGAGCGCACAAGGGTGGAAGAGAAGGAGCGTGCCGCAGCAGTCCGAGTAGTTGTGGCAGTGCCTGCTGAAGGCTGGGATAGCGCAGGCCTGAGGAGGGAGCAGCTGGCGGACGCAGACTTGGGGCCACTCTTGAGGGAAGTGGACGCAGGGACGAGACCAACCTGGGAGGACATCGCACCGAGGAGCGCCACCTACAAGTCGCACTGGGCCCAATGGGACTCGTTGAAGACCAGAGTGGGCGTGCTGTTCCGGGTATGGGAGTCACCCGATGGGAAGGCGCAGAGAGGACAGTTGGTACTTCCCCGGAGTAAGGTCCCGGAAGTCTTGGAGGAAGTGCACGCCGGTACTTCAGGAGGACACCTGGGAGCGAACCGAATGATTCACAAACTACGGCAGCGCTACTTCTGGCTGAGACTCCGAGCAGATGCTGGTGGTACACCTGGACCGCCTCGCACGCTACGATGGGGCTGTTCGGGGCGAACAGCTTTGAGGAGGGAGCAGTGTAACGCGACCGCTGGAACACCCTGTGAAAGCAGCTGGCAGCGGGAGGCAGGGGAGGTTCGGTTAGCCACACCTCCTCCTCGTTTGTCCTATAGTGGTGACAGGCTGTGGTCAGGGGAAAAACATGACTGTGTCGCCTGTTTCTCCTACACCTGATTCTCGATCTTTCGTTTACTGGAATCTTTGCCTGGGAACCAGAAAAGCGGAGAAGTGGGCGAGATTCCTATATAAAAGAGGGTTGCAGACGGACAGGGTTGGAGTTGGTCAGTTGGTTAGTGAGTTTGAGCGAGGAGACAGTCGCAGTTCTTGGTGTAAGAGTTAGTCAGTGACGTGTTAATGAACGAAAGGATTGTGCAACGGAAGACTGTACGAACTGTGTATGTGTATCGGAGTTTACGTAACCGCGAGGCCAAGTGAAGTTGTAACGGACGAACTGGTAAATTGTAATTGTGTGCAGCACGAAATTCTGTGTAATTGGCAAGTGTTAAACTGTAAGTCGGTGGAAATAAAGAACATTGTTGAGTGGTGTAATTGGACTTTTTATTCCACGAACCCACAAAGTCACAATAATATTGTGACTTTGTGGGTTCGTAGAATTAAAAGTCCAATTTGCAGAAATTCCAAATGTTCTTTGTTTGCGTAGAAATACACTTTGTAACAGCAGAATTACATCACATACATAACACCATCTACCAAGGTCGATGTCCACACAAACAGTCTTCTGATTACATCAGCTCTCGTTACAACACTCACAACTGACTCTTGGTGAGTCGTCGCCTTCTTAAATACCTCACTGATAAATTCGAGAGATTTCTGTCACTATCAAGACGTCACCAGAATGTTCCAATTACCTTACTTATCTGTGTTGGTAAGTCTTGTCTCAGTGATACACTATCTGACTTATCTTTATCTGCAGGCTCTTTGTGTACACAAGCTGCGCTTATCTCTCGGCACCGAACTTTCTGTGCTTTTCGCCGCGAAAATATTGTCCCTCGCAGTTTTTTCAGCAAAGTGATTCTCTTGCAAACACTCTGCATGTGCAATTTGGTATTCCTATCAAGAGCCTTGTTTATTAATTGTTCAACATCCGCAAGCCAAAATCTGTTGTTTAACTGTGTGACTTCATCCTTTATTTTAACCCAAATAAGCTCAATAGGATTATACTAACAGTGATAGGGTGCCAACCGGATAATTTCATGACCCACTTCTAATGCTAGCTGAGTCAGTTCATATTTCTTTTCCTGATTTGTGTAAGGAACAATGCAGGCTAATAATTCTGTCCTAGTTCCTGTTCAGTGTCAAATGGGAATATGACGACTATACAATCATTCCTGAATATCTAATTTTCGTGAATTGGTATTGGGTAACTTTTCTATGGTCATAGAATGATAAATGGCATTATTCATAATGATTATGGAACCCTCCTCCAAAACATTTAAAAATGTTTATAAACCATTCTCTGATAGAGTCTGCATTCATATCGGCATGGTTTTTGGAGTGCTTGGTTCATGTTTGTGAATAAAATACGCATTTGCTTTCTGGTATAAAATCCATTTTTATGAACCTGCATGACAAATAAGCCTTCTACCTTGGCCTACAGGTAATTTGAGGCCCCCCCCCCCCTTCCAGATGAATGTTGCCATATATTCTTCCTGCAGTGATTTTGATTAACGCAGGTTTCATCAAAATAAAAGGTGGGCCTGTAATCACCTGTACTTCTAATGCTGTGCATTGTGCGCAGAAATTTTAGTCTTGCAGCAATAATATTCCATCTTTCAAGAAGAAATTTGTGACCATCATTGGTTCTCCTATATTTGAACCCAAGAGATTTCAGAATATTATACATAGAAGATATAGAATCTGTATATTCTATTTTCTCCCTCATTAAGTTGGTCAGCCTTTTGACAGTTGGATAATCACCTTTGTCATATAAGTAATAAATTGTTCTACGTAAAACACACTTTTGAAAACCGTACAAGTTGGTAGCACTTTTTTAAGCTGCTCAATGTTTCCCAGGAGATATAAATGTGGGAACTTCTCCTAATTTGGTGAACTGTTTGCCTTCTTTAACAATGTTTGTCACAGTATGGGCACTCACATAACAAGCTCTTCTCTCGACTCTGAGCGAAATTTGTACTTTCAAATTTGTCTTTAATTGACAACTGTTTGAAAAAGGAATACACATGGCAAAATAATATTTTTAGCCTGCTGCTAAATTGAACTGTATTATGAAAAAAGAAACTGATGATGTAACAACCATAAGAGCTTTAGATCATTTGTTTGAGCCTTCTAGGCTAGCTACTAAATCAAATATAGGTGATTTAAATCATGTAATAGCAGCATTTAAACAACTAAATGCATTTAAAACCAGTAGTATTACTTGTTATTCTGATTTGCTTCTTTGTTACAAAGAGCTTTGTGACATTGTTGGACAGCAAAGCCATGGTGGTAACAATAACAAATTAGATGTAGTAACAGCACTCTTGGCATTGAAGGTAAAAGCTGATTCTTACTGCAATTTCTGTAAAAAGTCCCTTCAATGTCTTTGGTTGTGCATGTCAGATGCTGACAGAGATTTTCTCTACATCAATGGAGTCGCATCCGTGGGAGATGCTGAATTTAAATATCAAGTTTGATATATCGAGATTTAACTGTATTGGAACACCACAGTGAAGCGAAAAATTATTAATTTTTAGATGAGTCGTATTTTTTACACATCTGCTTCACTTTCGTACCTATTTTGAGGACATGTTTCGCAAATCATCGTTTGCATCTACGGCTCTTATGCGACTAAAGCTTGATCCAGCGGTGTGGGTAATTCTGGGGTTGCTGCTGCCATCTGTTGATTTAGTGATGAACTTAAGTGTGGGATTCTCTTCTGGTGGGATTTCAAAGTTCATTAGTTGGTTTTTATGTTTTTCTATGTATATCCTCTCCCATATGACGAGTTCACTATGTTTTTGTACGTATTTTAGTAATTCTGTGCTATCTTCAATTTCATGATTTTCAGACCAGAAATGAGCTGCTATTGCGGACTTATCAATATTTTTGTATCTTAAGTGCCTGAAGTGTTCTTTCTTTCTAGTGCCTATGGTACGAAAGTGAAGCAGATGTGTAAAAAATACGACTCATCTAAAAATTAATAATCAAGTTTGATACTTAAACAGTGTTTCATTATTCAGTTATGCTGTTCACACATTATTTTAGTACATTTATGTATATCTTGGGTTCAATAGCCTATGATGTTTCAATTCCTCATTGACATAGGTATTATTGGACTGTTTACTGGAAATGCAAAGCATGTATCCCATTATTGTGTGAAGCAAGGTGGCTGGCTGGAGGAATGCTGTAGAAGTCTTTGACTTAGAGAATGCTCAAACTGTTCACTTATTCTGTTCCACTTTGTAAATGCTTTTAAGTTAGTCTTGAAAATATGGTTAAGAAGAAGAAAATAACACAGGAAACAAGTGACATTTTCTACAAAGTATGTGCTTGTCTTAACATTTTTCTAACGTTATATGTAGACTAATGCTCTTAACATTTTCAATTGTTTTAGAATGATGGCTTCCAGAGTAGCTTTAGATGGTCAAGGAAGGCTCATTCTTCGAGAAAATGGAAAAATTATTCTTCCTTATGAGCATTTTGCTAATGCAGTTATGCTGAAACACATGAATGGACCACATGGCCTACATCTTGGTCTAGAAGGAACCATCCGAGCTGTAAGTGTCATTGTACAATTTGCACAGGTAATAGATAAATAAATAGATAGAGTCAAAATGAAAAATTATATGCCAAGGCCGGGATTTGAACCACTGATCTCCTGGTTTCCATCCAGTCGCTTATTAAAAACGCGTATCAAAAAATTATCAAACACCTTGGTCTATATATGGCTAGTATGAAGAGATGATTAATTTCCATCAATTAACTAAGATAGATATTTATTTAAATGCTTGTCAGTTTTACATTATTGTAACATATATTTCCTTTAATTTAAATTTCTTACACTATGGTTAATCTCCTTAACATTCAGCATTTCCCTTTAACATTACTTTTTTCTAGGCCATCCCACTTCGAATTCCATATTTTCTCTCTTCAAGCTTTTACCTCTTTGCATTCTATTAGGCTATGCAAATCATTATCTTCTCCTTCACATATAATACATGTTTTATCATCCATTGCCCTTAGCCCTTTTAAGAACATAGCCCCTGTTCTTACCCAAGCCCACCCTTCTCTTTCCCTTTTATTATATATGTCCACATATTTTTCTCTTCCTCACTCTTTTACTGATTTATATAATCTCGATGACTTCTTTCCTTCTATGCTCTCCCAAATTTCTTGCCTTTGCATGTCTTCTACCCTACACCTTACCACACTCCAGAATCCCTTTACATTTCTCTCCTCTAGTGACCATAAATCTCCCATTCCTACCCTCTTTAGCTCCTCCCCTATATTCATCCACCAGCAATCCTTGCTTATGTTTACCTTTTGCTGCTTTATATATAATTTCAATACTTCATCTTCACTCATCAAACACCTGTACCAATATTTCACCACTGTTTCTAGCATTATACCCCTTCTCCCTGGGCTTCCTAGTTCTAGCAAAGCTACCTCCCTTGATGCTGTCCTTATTAGACCCAGTAGTTCTTTACAAAATAATCTATACATGTGATCTAGTTTCTCTATATTCTCTTTATCACAGGTAATAAAGAATAGTAAGTTTAGAAAATACTGAGTAGATTCAACAGAAACTCATAAAAAGTTAGGTGAACATTCTAATTATAGAGCAAAGAACTCAAATTAACATCTTCATTTTTTTAAATTAAAAATTGACTTAAAATATAGAAAAGTTAGCCTCAGAAGTATTGTCTACTGTTCGGAGTCTTACTTTTATCTTTCAGAAGTATTTGAGGTTCCAAGGCAACTTAATTGTATTACTAAGGTTCACAAAAATGAATTACCTGTAAAATGGTTTAAAGATGAATAAAAATCCTGTCATAACGTCCTTACAAATTTCTGTGATATACTGATTGCAGTGATAAAACTTAATTATTGCTTATCAACTTATACTAACAAAAGTCTTTTAAGAGTTAGAAATGACTAGTATCCTTTCTCCTGATAGTCAAAATAATATTTTAATGAATATTTTGAAAGATAAATATGGCTATAAATTACATGTTTAATTCAAGTTAACTGTGTCTATAAATTATGTGATTAATATAATTACAATGCTTTAGCAGATTTTATGAAATGCCAGTTTTACTTGATATTAGTGTTAAATTGGCATATAGTATGTTTTGAAGTGTATTTTAATGATGTTTTCAGGTGATGGAATCCTATACAATAGGAAGAGAATGTTTTGGAATGGAAAAGGAGTTTATTGTGGAGGTAGTTCAGAACTGTCCTAACCCTGCTTGCCGTTACTATAAGAATCAGCTTGAGTTATCACAAAAATCTCTCCATCTTAGTGCTCCAACATACATCTCGGAATCTGGAGGTAACTTTTTGTTTGTTTTGTTTTTTAAATCTTAACCAAGAGTTAAAAATGGAATTTTACAATTACATCAAATGTGTTTTAATGATTAAATTATAGATGAGTTGTATTTTTTACACATCAGCTTCGCTTACATACCTATATTGAGGACATGTTTCGCAAACTATTGTTCACATCTTCAGCACATATTGGGACTAAAGCTTGATCCAGTGGCATGGGTAGTTCTGGAGTTGCTGCTGCCATTTGTTGATTTTGTGATGAATTTAAATGTGGAGTTGTCTTCTGGCGAGATTTCGAAGTTCATTAGTTGGTTTTTATGCTTTTCTATGTATAGTTTCTCCCAGATGACAAGCTCACAATGTTTTTGTGCATATTTTAGTAATTTGGTGCTATCTTCAATTTCATGATTTTCATACCAGAAATGAGCTGCTATTGCTGACTTATCAATATTTTTGTATCTCTGGTGCCTAAAATGTTCTTTCTTCCTAGTGCCTATTTCTTTTTGTCCTCCCTATGTAAACTTTTTCACAGTCTAATGTTGGAGGATGTAAAATTACAACAATTACACTTGAACCCAGGCCACCTTGGTGAGAGCCAAGCAGTCTAATCACTCGACCATGGTGCGGCCCTTTTACAGATCAAATTTACAAATCACATTTTTCACAGCGTGATTGTATGCATTCCTCTTTATGTTGGTCACAAACTACTTGAGATATAAATTTGTGAAACTCAGTTTTAACAGGTACTTGTTTCATGTGCAGTGTAGCCAAAAGAAACAATTATTTCATGCACAATGCATGTACATACATTGTGTGGAATCCAACCTTGGAGATACACATTAACAGGTCATAAGACTGCACAAATTTTGAAAAATAATGTACACATTAGCACAAAAGTGAATCGAGAAGATGATAAGTGCAAAATCTCTTGAAACATGTCCTGTGAATAAACAGTGTGAGTGAAGCAATGTGTCAGTATCTTCTCGATTCACTTTTGTGCTAATTTGTGCTTCACTGTCCCTACGCTTCTTTCAAGTTTATACTTTAATGTACACATGTTCATTATTCAAACAAGATGTGCATATGCCTCTTTTAGGGTAACTACCAAATATCTTACGCAGAGTTTTTTGATTTCTCTGTCAATGCAGACTCTATTGAATACATCTCTACCTGGAGCTTATGATATGATATTGAGAAGCCTGATATGATATTGAATCATTTTCTTAGAAGTTCAAGATTGCAGCTTTAATGTCTTCTGAAAGTGTATATCTGATGCTGTTTTCCCTGGCTTGCCAGTAGTTATTTCTTCTGTTGTTTCTAGATCGGCAATCAATTAGAACCTCTTCTGCAGAAACTTGGAAAGTGCCTTTGCAGCATGTTTTCTGCACTTTCCAAAATGCTGCCTAGACTTAAATGCTGTTGCAGGTGTCATAATAGTGAGAGCATCTCTTTCTTCCTGCTTTCTATGTGTTTGATTTCTGGTTCACTGTATCTGTTTGTACATCCTGTTCTTTGCCTTAATCAGTTCTTTTGCTCTTTCAGTCTTTCTGAGTTCCAACCTTTTTTCTGCCTTAGCAGCATAATGGCACTATTCCTGCAATCCACTCATTTTAGAAAAACCTGCATAGAATACTTTTTGTTGGTAATGTGATGCTGATGCAGGTCATGGAAGAAAATTTTAATCACTAATTTATTTTACTCTCTATGACAGTTTATTCATGCTTAGCATTACAGACCAACACAGATATGCAGTATGTATAAAAGAAGCTATAAAACCTATTTACAAATATTTATATTTGGTAGTGCTTATCACTGTGAATCAAGGATGAGCTAATATCTGACATAAAAAAAGAAACTTATGTAATTATTAATTTATAGATGAGTCGTATTTTTTTACACGTCGGCTTCACTTACGTACCTATTTTGAGGACATGTTTCGCAAACCATCGTTTACATCTTCGGCTCTTATGCGACTAAAGTTTGATCTAGTGGCGTGGATAATTCTGGAGTTACTGCTGCCATCTGTTGATTTAATGATGAACTTAAATGTGGCATTCTCTTCTGGCGGGATTTCGAAGTTCATTAGTTGGTTTTTATGTTTTCTATGTATATTCTCTCCCATATGACGAGTTCACTATGTTTTTGTACGTATTTTAGTAATTCGGTCCTATCTTCAATTTCACGATTTTCAGACCAGAAATGAGCTGCTATTGCGGACTTATCAATATTTTTGTATCTTAGGTGCCTGAAGTGTTCTTTCTTTTTAGTGCCTATGTTTCTTTTTGTCCTCCCTATGTAAATTTTTTCACTTTTTTCTTCTGGTTTTATCTTATCAGTACTATTACTGTTAAGTAGGTTTTTAATGTTGTAATTGTTTTTTGTTATATTGTATTTCTTGTATTTCCAAAAAATATTCAAGAAATAAATATTCAATGTTTAAGTTGCAGATGTTGTGTTTGTTCTGAGGGGCTAATTTTATGTTGAAGCTCTTAAATATCTTTTCAAATTTTTGAAGTATTTTGGATGAAATGTAAATTTGCCATGTCTGGTGTTTGGGATTTCTAGTTTTTTTTTTTTTTTTAATGTAGTAATATCCTTTTAAGTTTTTGTTTCTTTTGTGTCTATAGATCAACTTTTTGATGAAATTATGTTATAGTTGTTCAATTCGGCAACCTGGTGTATGTGAGTGTACTCCTGTTCATATTCTGTTTTTGTTAGCGAATGTTGATTAATCTGTGAACCAAAGTATGGAATACTGCATATTGATGTTGTACTGGATTAAATGGGTTGCATTTAATGTAATTGTCAACAAGTGTTGCTTTTCTGTATATTCCAAATTGTAATCCTGTTGGTGTTTTTATGATTTTCGAATTTAGAAAAGGTAGCTATTCATTCTGTTCTACTTCAATGGTGAAAACTATGTTTTTTTTTTGGTAGTAGATTTAGCAACTTTATAGTGTCCTCGGTTAGTCTTCTAGGAACTATAGCAAACACATTGTCGACATATCTATGCCAACATTTGAAAATATGTGGAAAGGCTTTAGTAATGTGAGTTTCCAAATTGCTTATGAACAGATTAGCTAGTAATGATGAAAGAAGGTTACCCATGGCCAAGCCTGCTATTTGTTGGAAGATTTTGCTGGAGAACGTGAAGCTGTTTTGTTCAGTACGTAAGATTGTTATAGAAGGATGATAGGGAAGAAGTTCCCAGAAACTAGTCTTCATTAAAAAAACTTGTAAGTGGAGAAAAGTATATACAAGATTGACTCATTTGCCTAATTTTAGTAACAATGGCTCTCCACTTTCTGAAATACTTCTTTTTATTCTATGTTATGTATGCTGTTTATGCCCATTTTGTAGACAAGCCATCTGAGGCGGAGGGATATTGAAATGGTAATTCAACAATGTGAGAAGTATATTGTAATAAAAGGTGATCTATTGCAATTTATGCTGCACCTTACCTGAGTGGCTAGACCACTTGGCTCTCACCTATGCAGCCCAGGTTCAATCCCAGGTGACTTGCAATGTGAGATTTGTAGTGGACAACTCGACGCTGAGGCAGGTTATCTCCAGTTTCTCCTGCCATCTCAGTGCACCAGTGCTCCACCTTTATCTCATGTATCATCAGTGTCACCACCTGCGGTGCTGTGGGCGTTAAACACTACACATTTCATTTCATTTATTGCAGTTTAGGTCTTTATCATAGATAGTAAATAGTTATAACCTTGAATATTGTATTTATAAATGTGTATAATTTTCATGTACTAAATTTTAATTTGTCACTTATGGTTTAGTTACCTACACAAATAATATAAAATTCACAAGTATTCATTTAGTTATACATTTTGTTTGTTCATACAAATACATGAAACACAAGCTCTGTTAATCTGAATCTTAAGATTTTTTTTTACATTGCTATCACAAAAGATTTATATTAAACTGTAAAACAGTATTGTAACTACAAGTGACAATTCTATATGTGACTTGCACTATCATTGTACACAATTTCCGTATTTATATGTGAATGTTGGAAGACTCTTAATATAGTCAATTGTAACCTGCATAGTTGTTTTTGCTTCTGTTTATAAACTCATTTTTATGAATGTCTTTTAACAGGAAGGAAAGGCATGAAAATGGGAAATCAGATGTATGGAAACACAGGTTCAGGGCAGCTAGGCGTTTCACCAGATGGTGGTGGCATGTTGCGAGGCACAGGCTATCCAAGTGGGGGACCAGGTGGCGATTTCAGTGTGCCTCTGCCCCATACTCAGCAAAGCCTGTCTATGCATCACCATGGTGCAGGTAGCACTGGGAGTGGACAAGGTCCTGTTGATCTTACAGGGCTTACTCCAGACAAACCTCAGGTTTCTGCTCCTGGACGAGGTGCAGGTGTGGGCTCAATGTCTGATAAGTCTGGACGGGTGCATGGTGAGCCTGCACATAAACAGCAGAAGCAGCAACATTTTGAACCATCAACACCTCCCACAGATCCCAAGCTTGCAGATTTCCTTCGTGCGAATCTGGAAAATCTTGAAGGGATTTCTAGTGCAAATAAGGTAATGACTAGTTTAAATAAATGCTGCATTTTGTTGGTTTAATTTGTCTGAAGATAATATATTGATAGAAATATTAAAAACTGCAAATTACTGCACTTGAATAACTTTCTTGTAGTTGGAGAGAGGCTTTTTAAGTTCTGTTGCAAATGTCTGTTACTCTTTGTACATCATATTTTAATTATAGTTTTTCCATTAATCTTTTCATATTTAATAAGATCTGTATGGAATGTTCTGGCTCAGCTCACCCAGATGCCATCTGAAGTTCAGATAGCTTAATAATTAAGAGTGCTGGATTGTGAAAAGTTATCAGAAAACTTAATTTTTGTGTTCATTAGTTCTTGATCCTCCACTTTTACTGCAGTAACCACATACAATTACATGATTTTGAAATTTTAAATGTCTCATATTCAGTATGGTGTACAATGTGCACCCTAACACAAAATAAATGATCAGCAGCTAGAGAGAACGTTTCGATTTGAAAAACTTCAAAAGTATTTGCTAACACTGCTCTTGCAAAGTAAAATAAATTACTACTTGGCTATATGATAAGTAGAAAGATGCCTTTCAGTTTGATTTTATGTATGGTGAAATGGATAATATACACAGTGTTCATTTTTATTTGTAATTTTACCACGCAAAATTTGACATCATCAATAACATCACTGATGGAGCGAGTTTATATACGATTTCCGTAGCAGTTTGCGATCGTATTTGATGTGCTGACAGCAGCTTTGAGGCCTCCCTTACCGGCAGGTAAATATACTATTTGAGAGGTGGGTCTGCCCGCGTAATATAAAAGTGCGTAATTTCGCCTGGTGTATAGATACGATAACTGTTTTTAAAAAGCTATATACTGCAGTGCAATGCAGTGCAAAGCTAATTATGCAGCGATAAAAGTATACCATGAAGAATATATGAAATGATAAGTCAATGAACACTTATTTCACAATGAACGTCTGTTTTTCTGTTATAGTAGACATATGCATATTGTAAACCTGTCACATAAAATAGAAATATTTCAGTTTGATCTCAATTCTTTTCTATCACCCACAGTTTCCTCACAATGTAACTTCATTACAAATCAGAAAATTAGGAATGAAAAATAAATTAGCGTTACAATATGTACAAAGCTTTTATCCAAGTCTAAACAAGAAAATATCTCTAGTACCTACACAGTCGTATGTGTCTATTTTCTTATATTTCCTCTCTCTCTCTCGTCCCCTTAAACATTGTCTGTATTGCAGGAAGGTATGCTTGAGGCCTTTTTGTCATAACATTATTTGTTGCTTTTAGATTGGAACCAGTCACTTAATAGCATTCAATATCTCTCTTTGTGCGAGTAACTGATCCTGTATCTTGGAAATGTTTGATGCACCTATTGGTTTTTAAAGATATAAGAATACCAACATTAATAGACGTTTTAATTAATGACAAAAAAATTTATATTGTATACTAATGTTACAAAAGTATGTCAATTTGACGTACCTGGACACTTTCGACAACATTACGCTCTGAGGGACTTGTCTGAATGCTGTATAGCGTTGCATAAACTCCTTTATGCAACAGTTTAAATTATATTTATATGTTGCACCAATTTTAATTCCGGTATGAAAGTAGCATTCAACCATGAAGACGCTGTGCTCTGTGTTCATATCCAGGGGAAGCTGCTTGTATTAGTTACAAGAGCAACCGCACTCAAAGTGCTGTAATTTGCTTACTGTTCCACAAAAATTACTTCTTCTCCGTAGAAGGCACTATGATTTCAAGATACATTCGCCAGTCAACTATGATATCATTATTGCTCAATTGGAGGGCAGGAAATAACAAATAAAAATGAACACCTTGTATAACAGGAACAACCCGAGTTGGAATCTGTATTATATTTTTATTATTTAAATTTTATGTGCTAAATGTATGACAATGCTGTATGTTTTCCATGCATATCTTTAAATCATAAGTTATTCATGCATAGAAACACAAAATAAATATCACATCCTTATATTCAGAAAATATACCTTTGTCCCAATACAATGTAGAAAAATAATGCTTTGTCATATTCACCAATTTTCATAAGTACTTCACTAAACAATGCTCTTTTTTTTTAAATGAAAATTAAAATGATAGCTTAAAAATTAGCTAAACTGTAATTTGTGACTTAAATATTTTTCTCTCTCTCTCTTTCTCCTGGATTTGCTAACTTTAACATGAGGTTTGCTGTATCTTGTTTTTAGTGTGACTTATAAGCAATGAACAGATACAGATTTACATTTTCTCATTAATTATAGGATCTGCTTGCCTTGCATAATGGAGCATGGGCAACAAATGACAACAGTGATAAGAGAACTCCTCCAACATCTGAAGGTAGGTACTTAAGAATTTTTATTGGTTAGTATTTCATTTTATTATAAACTATTAAAATATTTTATGAGTCAAAACATGTTTCTGAAAACATCTTTCATTTTATGACATTTCTTCATTAGTCATTGCCAGGGAATAGAAATAACAACTGTGCTGATCAATGAAGAATAAAAGGAGAAAGTCACAGTTCTATCCTTGTTATTCAGAATGTATGGGTTTATAAGATTATTTCACAATAAATTGGAAACAGAACAAGAGTGGAAGTGATAGATTTGAGTACTGTGAGCTTTTTAATAATTCACATTAAACAAATGGGAAAGCATGTTGATAGTAATTGATAACAATATGCAAAATCATCTGTTAGAATATGTTGTTTTCAAATGCTAGGCTTTGGCAATGAAGCCATTAGATCTCTTGCTCTCCAATATTTCTGTGTAGTGGGTACAGCAGGTAGGGCTTCACAGGTTAGAAGATGTTCTTCAGTCATTTCCTCTTCTTTGTTGCACAGAGGACAATTTGGACTTGTATAAATTCCTATTCTGTGTAAGTGTTTGGCCCAATAATCATGTTCCGTAAGTAATCTAAAATTTGCCACTGCAGCTTTACATGGGATTTCTGGAATAATTTCTGGACTTTTAATTAAAATGTTCCATTTTTTTATCTTTGGCTTTGTTAGATATTGATTGGTTTTTTTTTATATTTGCTTATGATTAATCTTTTTATGGATGTAAAGGGCAAGTTTTTATTTTGTTCTGAATTACATTTGCACCTTTTTTCACAAGAAAATCAGCTGATTCATTTCCAGCAATTCCACAATGTGCAGGTATCCACTGTAATATAATTCTTTTCTGTAGTTTTTGAAGTTGTTGGATCATTTTGTGACATTCTTTAATTTGGATTGACCTCATTTTATATGAACTTATTGCACATAATGCTACTTTAGAATCAGAAAGTATGACAGCATTTTTGAATTTATCTATTCTGTATAGAAGGTGTTGGAGTGAAATATGAATAGCCGTTACTTCTGCATCAAAATTTGTTGTGTTGTATCCTTCTGGTTGATAGAATGAGAACAGTGCACACTTAATTCCTGCTCCTGAGTTGTCCAAGTTAGATCCATCTGTGTAGATATGTAACCATTCTTCAGGTGGATATCTATTGTTTACAGTTTCTAATGCTAATGCTTTTAGTACAGGTTTAGAAGTTTCAGATTTTGTAACTATTTGTTCTAAATCTAATTAATATTAATTGGTTCAAAAGTCAGTGGGTTTTCTTTGATTAAAATGTTTTCTTTAGAATTAGGAAGATTCAGATCTGTTTTTAATTCCATAACTTTGTGTAGGAAACTTGTTTGTGTTTTTATCTTGATTGGTTGTAGTAATCGTTTCTCCCATTTTGTTGTTTTTAACCGCAACATTTTTTCATGTTGTAATAGTGCCTGCTCCTCTAAAGTTAGATGTATTGGATAGTTCTGAGTTAAGGCTTGCATTGCCGTGATTGGAGTTGATTTTGCTGCACCGATTATTAGTCGCAGGGCCTGATTTTGGCATACTTCTAGGTGATTTATGTTAGAACTATTTGCTGTAATTATTACCTCTGCATTATAAAGAAGTATTGGCTTGATGAATGTTTTGTATGGGGTGTTCCATGTTTCCCGATTACTGCCCCACTTGACTCCAGCTAATCTTTTCAAAATTGAAAATTTTGTTGTTGATTTATTTACTACTGCTTCAATATGATGTCTCCAAGATAATTTTGAATCAAAAATTGTTCCTAAATATTTTGTTTCATATGTTTGTCTCAGGTTTGTCTTCTTGAACTGCAGATTTAGTTTAGGGATTTTCTTTTTTAAGCTAAATATTTGGAATGTTTTATCAGTATTTATTTTCATCAAATTGTTGTCAGTCCACTTTTCCAATAGTATCAGAGCCTTTTCCATTGAAGTTTTGGATTTCTCTATTTGTGGGGAAGATGTGCACATGATCATGTCATCTGCAAAAACTGCTGTCTTTATTTCTGTGTTTGATACAGCGGCAGGAAGATCATTGATGTAGATGTTGAACAAGGTTGTACTCAGTACTGCACCTTGTGGTAGGCCCATTTTTATTTGTCAGAATTTGGATGTACTGTCATTGTATTTTGTAGCACAGAAACGTTGAGAGAGAAACTGAGTGATCAATTTAACATGTTAGAATATCATTTGCTTAAAACCAGCCAATAGCACTTTTAGAGACTTTTAAAATAATTGACAGTCTTAATATAATTTTGAGCTAACTAATACTCAATGTTCCATTGTGTAAGGACTATGATACGATGAAGCACAAAATTAATATAATTTTGAGTTGAACTAATACTCAATGCTCCACTTATTGCCAGTATTTACCTAGAACGCGTTTTGTTAGGATCTTCCTAACATCATCAGCTGTTGTCGACTCTATATAATAGCGTTTTGTCTACTTTTTGGTTGCTTATGGCACTGTTAAAATATGTATAATGCTGGAAACTAACCTCTACGTCCTCTGTTTCATTCACCTTGTCGGTTGCATTCGTCTTGTTCATAATGGGCTTGATTACCAAACTATATTCCATTGTGTAAGGACTATGATACAATGAAGAACAAAATTAATATAATTTTGAGTCGAACTAATACTCAATGCTCCACTTATTGCTAGTATTTACCTAGAACGCGTTTCATTAGGATCTTCCTAACATCATCAGCTATTGTCGACCAATGGACATTGGTGTGGTGAACTCATTGGAGGCGACAGGTGCATCTCTGTCGGTATCTTGATGAACTTGAAGTTTGGGTTTTTTTCAAAGGTAGTGTCGAAATTAAACAATTTTCTTTCATATTTCTTTATGAAGATTTTTTCCCACGTGGTCAATGCAGCTGGACCTTGGACACTTTTTAATAAGTGGATTTCTCGTTCTATATCATGACATGATACAGCTGATTATATTATTATTATTATTATTATTATTATTATTATTATTATTATTATTATTATTATTATTATTATTATTATTATTATTATTATTATTATTATTATTAATACTGTATATAAAGACAATAGAAAAGTCGTGGGTCTACAAGCAAGCGCTAGAATATGCAAGAACACATAAATGTAAAGATCATCGTAACATAAGAGGCACACCTGTGACATTTTGATGTTTATTGAAATGGGCAAATGCAGCCTACATACTTTTTTACCAGGAGTTTCTAATTTAGACCCCGATGCCTGACTTTCTTCTTTAAAATACTTTTCTTTCCCAATCTTAACCACAGTGTTCTTACTGATACCTACAGCATGTGAAGTCCTGTCAAGCACCTTAGAGAATGGAATAATAAGCTCCCCTTTCAATTTCTCCTCTTCGAAGTATTCTCTCATGGAGCATATTACTTGTATTTCCCGTGCCTATCCTTTAATTTGGAATACCTTTACCAAATATAGTTTTATTTGGTTCCCGAGTACGTTCAGTTTTTTGCTTGTCACTATTTTTAGACATAGTTAAACATTCATTAAAATGCAACTGCAAATGATCGTAACACACACACAGATACACGAACTCACACACATGTAAACCAAGGGACATTGTCACAATATGCAAAGGAACTTGCCAGTACAGGATCTCTGTTGTAACCTTATTTAAAATAACAGCAGCATATATGGGAAGACATTCTGTTTATGCAGCTTTATTGGAAGAGAAACAAAAACCAAGGTATTGTGTTTACTGCAGCATTTACATAACTCGCTTGCCCGCAGGTCATGCTAAGCACGTGTCAGAATATTGGCTACCAAGGTTTAGCATCTAACATTGTCATGGAAACATCTCGACTGTAATTGGTCCTTCTAATGGTTACTATGACAACCGTTATGACGTATTCATCCTCTCCCATTTATTTACATTTTTCCATGTGCTTACTAACTGTCAATCACATTCTAGTTTGGCGACCAGTATAACTAAAAGTTCCTAAGCTATTTAATATGTATGAAAGCAAGGGGTTTTATCTTATTTCAAGCTACAAGAAAATGCATAACAGTTGATGAAAAGAGCATGTTTGTGAACCAATTTTCTGTAGGAAAAACATTTTGCTTTTATTTAAGTATTTTTCAATAAGTATTTCTTGTTTCCAGTGGGCCAAGAAAAAATAGTTAGGGCATTTGCTGAGATAATGAAGAATATGCAACGCATGAAGACGTGTGTCCGCCCTGCCATGTGTAAACCATATGGAAAACAGTCAGAAGCTCTGCAGAAGAGTATGTACTATGTTATGTGTGCAAGCTGAAATGCATGTGAAATGCTGCTTTATATGTAACTTTTTTTTTTTTTTTTTTGCTTTATTAAACATATCATTGAAATGCCTTTTCTGCTTTTAATTGCATCAGCATTGCTTGTTACAAAATACTAATTCCTAACATTTATGTAGTAGGGTTGCCAGGTTTTCAGTGTGCCAATTAAGAAGAGAATGAGGTTCATGGTCAAGCATGATTTTTATAAAAGAAAAATGGAAATAATTTGATGATGTACTATCTAAAATATTCTAAACTACTTATTTGTTGCTTATTTTATTGTAAATATTACTGCTTGGAAAATAGTTTTGAAAGTGAACCTTTGGAATGGTAATTTTGAGTTTAAATTATTCATTAAAACTGCAAAGTTATACTTGGTAACAGTACAAACTACCTATAGTAGGTAGAAAAAATAATGTATTCAATTATTAATTTATAGATGAGTCATATTTATTACACATCTGCTTCACTTACGTACCTATTTTGAGGACATGTTTCGCAAATCATCGTTTGCATCTTCGGCTCTTATGTGACTAAAGCTTGATCCAGTGGTGTGGGTAATTCTGGAGTTGCTGCTGCCATCTGTTGATTTAGTGATGAACTTAAATGTGGGATTCCATATGACATATGGGAGAGGATATACATAGAAAAACATAAAAACCAACTAATGAACTTTGAAATACCACATTTAAGTTCATCACTAAATCAACGGATGGCAGCAGCAACTCCAGAATTACCCACACCACTGGATCAAGCTTTAGTCGCATAAGAGCCGAAGATGCAAATGATGATTTGCGAAACATGTGCTCAAAATAGGTACGTAAGTGAAGCAGATGTGTAATAAATACGACTCATCTATAAATTAATAATTATTTCGCTTTATTGTGGTGTTCCAATACAGTTAAATCTCAATGTATTCAATATTCAATGAAAGTGACATTTGACTGAAAATACATGTTTTGCAGTTTATATGAGTAAAGATAATTTCATATTTGATTTAAGCACATCATGCAACAATTTTCAATAAAATATTTCATCCTAATATTTCCAATGTGTACATAATGGAGCCCATTGGACCTGGCCTTGACTTCTTGTTCCAAAGATATCCGTGCATGCTGAATGTAATACAAAAATATATTATGCCGATCATTTAAAGGTTACATAACCTCTACTAACTCATATCGAGTTATTAATATGAAATAAAATTACTGGCATGTGTGTTAGTAAAACTTAAGCTGGATATAATATCTATAAATAAATTCAATAAAGTGAAGCTCAATTTGTATCCTACCTAAGTCCTTGCTACAGTAGGAATTTAGATGTTATTTCCTTCTCCCTACTTCTTTAACTAAATGGTTTTTTTTATGATATAATTTGTGTAATATATTGTTATTTAATCTTTTTAGTCCTGCCTTGTGTTACAGTGTTTTTCTTATTATTTTATTATAAACCTTTTCAAAGTCTATAAATAGTATATGTAATCTCTCTCTTTTCATTAGTAAGTATTTATTAATTGCAGACGTCACTCAAAGGCTTTCTGTGTTTTATGTCCTTTCTCTGTTGAACACAGGAATTAGAAGTGAACTTCCCTTAGTATCATGACTAAAATTTTAATACTTTAGAAACCATTAGATTCAACAGTGGAGGACATTATTTACTCTATTGTTGCCTCCTGTTGTAACAAGCGTTTCCATTCAAGTATCCAAGCAGTCAGTACTTGGTAATGTGTCTGCCTCACATTCAAGAGGTTCCAAGTTCGAATCTGTCAGGGAGAGTTACCTGGATAAGGTTTTTTCTGGGGTTTTCCCTTATCTTGTAAGATGAATATCAGGTTAACTCTTAAGGTCTATGGAATCTCTCATCCATTACATTCAACATCTAATATGATCCAATTGCTAAAGTAAGTTAATTAAAAGATTGTGGAAAACAAGGCAAAAGGAAAAGCATTGAAATAGTATGATTGCTTAAGGTATGCACAATGAAGGAAAATGTTTTGCACCTGTGAGGTTGCTGTTTAAAAATGCAGATATGTAATTTCCACTGATCAGATTCTGCTCTCAAAATTTTGGAAATGTGGGTACAAAAATGAAACAAAATCATTTCCTTGCTTCTTGTCTCAAGAGACTTAATTGTAAAACTAAATCTGTTCAGCCAGCAACAAATGAAGACTGCTATACATCCTCCTTGTACAGATGTCTAAAATAATTGTGCACAGAATGGCACCACTCCTAAACTCACATACAACAGATTCTTGTAAAGACAGAATATGTATTACATAGAAAATAGGAATAAAAAATTAAGTTATAGTGAAGTCGGAAATTCTGATGTGTGTATAGAACTCAATTCATTATTGCCCAGAATCTCTTGCTTTCAAAATTAAATCGCACAAACCAATTTTATAGGCATCTCAATGTGTGTCTAGATTTGCACTGTACATGTTAGTGCATTGATTCTACAATTATTTTTTCCTGAGATAGAAGTAAAAAAAGTAACCCATGGTGTGACAGCCTATATAGGGCCAGGATCTGCCAACCCGACTACCAGCCTCATGTCCACATATGCAAGGTAGAGGTGGACGATCATGCAGCCAATGATTAATTTAAGGGCATGTAATTCCTCAATACCTTATTCAATAGTAAAATGTTCAGAATTGCAAAGCTCTTGGTGAATGCAAAACAAAAAATGTATAAAAGTTAGAATTTTCTACGTATTGTTTGTAGAAGGCTAGAATTTACATTAGTTCCTTTTTTGTTATGTCTGACATTACTCATCCTTGATTCACAGTGATAAACACTACCAAATGTAAATATTTCTAAACAGATTTTATAGCTTCTTTTATAGACATTGCAGTGTCACTCTGTAACGCTGAACATAGATAAATTGTCATAGATAATAAAGTAAATCAGCGATTAAAATTTCCTTCTAGATCTTGCATTAGGTTACGTTACCAGCAAATAAGTATTCTCAGCACTTTTTCTAAAACGAGCAGATTTTTGGGAATAATACCTTTACAGACTGACATTCCATGTTCTTGCTGCTTCCTCTTACTCTCAACTTAGAGCTTCGTCAGTGCAGATGCAGCCATATTGAAGACATGGCTAAAACAGCAGCAGAAAGTCAATGTGAATATAGACAGCATCTAGGGGAACAAGGTCATTATGAAGAACATGGAAAGAAAATGCTGGTAAGGCAGAGAAAAGTTTGGAACTCAGAAAGTCTAAAAGAGGAAAAGAACTGATTAAGGCAAAGAACAGAATGTACAAACATATGCAGGGAGTCAGAAAAAGATGCATAGAAAGCAGGAAGAAAAAGATGCTCCTGCTATTGGGACAACTGTAACAGCATTTAGGTCTAGGCAGCATATTAGAAAGTGCAGAAAGCATGTTATAGAGGTGTTTCTCGAGTCTCCATGTTAACCATTAGAGTAGCACAATAATACATTA
Source organism: Mantis religiosa (assembly GCA_030765055.1). Lineage (NCBI taxonomy): Eukaryota > Metazoa > Arthropoda > Insecta > Mantodea > Mantidae > Mantis > Mantis religiosa. Next base: position 31,181,939 of record CM060949.1, on the reverse strand, counting down.
GGTCCAAGTCTATCTATAGGGGTGTGGAATTGGTCCATGTACGGTATCAGATTCCATTCAGATGAAACCCATATCATCTCCCTATTCTGGTTGGATGTTCATTCCTTCTGTCATTTACACATGGACAGGAGGTTGGCAGTTAATATTGAAGGTCTTGGCCCTTAATAAGCCATCTTACCACAAGTACATTATCTCATACATATACAGTAGCAGTTTATTTATACTTACTATATAAATATAGCTATGTAATAAAATTAAATGAATGCTTTTTTAAAATAGCTGTAAAAACAATTTTAATAGCTGTAATTATAGAGTATAATAACATCACTATGTATAACTAATGAAAAAAAAAGTCTTGATGCTGGAGCTGCTGACTACCTAAATAAATTAAATACTGAATTGCTGAAATAGGTAAATTAAGTATAAAATATGAGATACCACTTTTGATTTGAAGAGAATTCTTCCCTCGAGATTATTTCTTTTCCCTCCATAAGGTATTAAAAATGTGAATGATGGACCGAGAATAAATAACACCAGCAATTACTAAACTCAAGGTATGATTTCACATTTGATTTCTTCTTTGCTGGAAGAGAACAATAATTTCACATGAAATTATTTCCTTCTTACTCTCCATAAAGTATGAACCATATGAATGAAGGGCTGAGTATAAGTAACACCAGCAATTGTTTAAGAAAACTTAAGGTCACTGATGTGATTATGCAAGTTTATTACAATTTAGAAATGTAGGAATAAGACAATCCTTAGTAGTTCATTTATTCATTGCTATGACTTTTCATTACTTCTCTATTTAATGTACTTCATTTTTGAACTGGAGATATAAATAAATATACTTAGAGATTTAAAAGCCTTCCTTCTCCTCAATGGCTTACCAACTAAAAATAAAATCTTAAGATATCACCAGAATGTTTGAACCATGTAAACCACTCACAAGAAGGGCATTACAGGATAAAGAGCCAGGAAATTTACTCACCCAAAATGGACCTTTACATAGAAAATTCTGTATTTTGTCAAAAATGGCTGTATTGATTTTGATTAAAATTATGATGGCTTGGCAATAAAATGTATATCTTAAATTTTCTGTGAATAGCCTATGAAGTTGTCTTAATTCTCACAAATTGTATCACAGAAAATTGTATAGTTCAAAATATGCTATTTATGTCAAAACTATTTTCATAGCATTAATTATTTCTTAAGTACCTTTTGTTACATATTTTAAACCGTCCAAGGTTCAGATGTACTGTGGCTGTCTTCTGTGAACAAATAAAAAAAAATCCTTGTTCCCTCTCTTTCTTTTTCCCCATCTACCATCCTCCCATCCACACATCCTCCCATCCTACCATCCCAAGGGTCATCCACACAAATTGAAAGGTCAGTAAAAGAGCTAGTTGTAAAACACTTTTTAAAGACATAGTTGCATTGTCAATTCTTTGCTTATCTTTGTTTTTTTTTTTTTAAAGTAATGAGTCGGTAATTCAAACACAAACACCACTCAAAATATCCTTACTTGGACATGTTTGGATATTTTGAGTGATGTTTGTGTTTGAATTACCGACTCATTACTTTCAAATGTTAAATACATCACTGTTTCTAACCTTTTGCTTCAAATAATATTCATTTGTATTTCCAAAATTGCTTGACATTAATGTCAAATGGCTTGAAAGGATCTATATTGCTATAGTAGGAAACAAAATGCTGCATGGGGCAGAAATATGGGGAGTAAATGAAGCATGGGCAGAGGTGGATGTTATTAATAGATCCTTCTGTAAGTATATTCTAGGCCTATCATTAGCATCACCTAATGGGGGAGCAGAACTAGATTTAGGAGGACATTCAACTAGAGTTAAAATTATCTCAAGGGTAATGAAATATTTATACAGGGTGTATATAAATGAGTATTGGGGTTTTAACTCTTTGTAATATTTATTACATTCAACTTACAGTTATAAATGATATGTCAAATGAAAAAGCAACTCAAACAGTTTTCAAGAACCTTATAAATGTTCAATGTGACTACCCTTTGTCACACGGCACACATCAAGTCTATAGCCGAGTTCTTCCCAAACATTGATAAGTGTGTATTCAGTAATTGTAGCAACAGCTGCTTCAATCATGTTTCTTAATTCAGGGAGGTCAGCTGGTAGTGGAGGCGTGTACACACGATCCTTGATGAAGACCCAAAAGGTAAAAATTGCATGGCGTTAGGTCAGGAGAACGTGGAGGCTATGCATAGCAAGCCCTGTCATTTGGGGGGGGGGGGGGGGGGGGTGTGTCTTGCAGCCCATTCAGCGCTTGGGTACAGTGACGTTCAACCAATAGCGTACTTCATTATGCCAGTGAGGTGGTGCACATCTTGCTGGAAAATAAAGTTCTCTGCTCATTTTCTTCCAACTGAGGAAGAGCCATTGGTCTAGTGTATCAAGGTAAGAAGTGCCAGTTACAGTAGGTTCACCAAAAAAGAAAGGCCCATAAACTTTTCGCCAGGATACGGCACAAAAAATATTCACTTTAGCGGAATCTTGTTGCATTTAAACCATCTTGATCTTGTGAGTATTTTCTGAGCTCCAGATGTGCACATTATGAGTGTTAACATGTCCTCTAAGGTGAAAGGTTGATTCATTACTGAAGACAACATGATCCATAAAATCATCATTGTCATGAAACGTGTTTGCGAAGTTGGCATGTAATCCATGGTCTGTTGGCTTTAGAGCCTGTAATAACTGTAAACGGTAAGGATGTAGCCGTAAGTGTTTTCTTACAACTATACAAACAGTCAACGTAGGAACTTGTAATTAACGACTAGCCTTCCGGACTGATTTCTTTGGGCTATGAGTGAAGGACTCTCACTCATTCAAGTTTCTTCATTTACTCAAACTGATGATACCATCTACGAATGTTGTTATCACTAGGAGGATCACAACCGAACTTAATGCAGAATGTACGTTGCACAGTAACTACAGATTCAGTCTTTGCAAACTGCAAAACACAAAACGCTTTCTGTTTACTAGTTACCATCTTTGCTACTACCGCTGTCTAGCGGATTGCGGCAGAAACATCACACACACATGTGCACTAGTGCCAACAAACAAAACTTTGCGTTGCTTTTTCATTTAACATATCATTTATAACTGTAAGTTTAATGTAATAAATATTACAGAGAGTTAAAAAAAACGATATTCATTTATATACACCCTGTATATAGTAGGCAATTTGGAGGAAAGCAATATTATTAAGGAATGTTTTTTTATTCAGATGACAAGCAAACGGGAAGGGTCTTGAACACAAAAAGTAAGGGAATAGATGGAACAGTATGGGACATATTTGGAGGAATGGGGAGTATTGAGGCTTTTGGAAAAAAGTAGAATCAAGATCAGAAGATATTGATAGTCAAGTAATTTGTGCTAGTACCTTCAAAAAAAAAAAAAAAAAAAAAAAAAAAAAACTATATTTAATCTACAAAAAGTACAGTATAATATTAAGGTAGAAAAGCTTGTTGAGGATATATCGGCAAATAAAACAGTGTGGGAGAGGGAAAAGGGCATAGATGTGTGTAACAAGTTAGTACGAGAAGGATTCACTTGGGCAAGGACAGAAATTTCAAAGGTATTAGATATGATAAGGATAAAGGGAAATGTCCAATGTGTGAAGATGATGCAGCCTAGCATGGTAGGTATACCATATTGTAAATAAACTAAGGTATGGAGAGAACAAATTTGGCAACAAAAATGGAATAGTTTTAAGGAGGGGTTGGAGAGGTATTACTAATCAGGAAAATGTCTGTAAAAGGAGAAATTAATGTAAGAAATATAGGTGATTACTTGGGGAAAGTCAGAGAGAAATGATTAAGGATAATCAATAACAGTAAACACTAACTTTGTACAACCCTTGCAGCAGTAAAAAGACGTGACATACACAAGAGTCTCCAAGGTCGTCTTGTTGCTTTACCACACATAAACAAACAAAAGAATTCACTGCGGTATGGTTCAAACGCACAACTGCACAACTCAACTAACAACTGACTCGCTCTAACACTACCTCCAGTCATTGTTCTAGAATGCAGTCGATTGTCGATTACAATCACGATGCAGTGAGAGAAATACGGAACTATCCAGACATATCTGTCTCTTTCTCTGTTTCTTTCTCTTTCTTGGCAAGTGTCCAATTCTGCGCACCACTATCTGTCTCTTTCTTTCCTGCCTGCATGTCACTCTCTGTCTCTTTCCTGCAAACGTGGCCGGCACTGGATTGTTGCGGCTCCAACACAAAAAAAAAGCGATCGGTGACAGTATTAATATATATATATATATATATATATATATATATATATATATATATATATATATATATATTAAAGCCATTGTATTCTCAAACAAAAGATGTATGCCTCTAATATTACAGTGCATTCATTATATTGTGAGATAACATATTGCATGTGATGTACTGTCTCCTACTCTGGAAGTTTTCTAAAACTCCTAGATTCCTTGTGGGTGATAGTAACAAGCACTATGATGAGTACTAATCTTGTTATATGGTCTGAGAAAGTTATGTCCCTCTGCTTAGAGATATTGTCCTGGCATTCATTGTCACGAGGTTGTAATTCATAAACTATAGAGACTCCGTAAGGTTTCAGTTTTAAAAGTTTAAAAGCTGTAAAAAATATAGGTTGCCTGCGACATGTCAATACGAGTCAAATGGAGAATTTAATGTTGTGACAGCAAGTTGGCCATGGTAGCTCAATGGGTTAGAGCGACTGGATGGAAACCAGGATCATATTTTGAAAATGTTCTTTTGTTCTGGTTTCTAAATTACATTTTATCCTTCCAATGTAAACCTAAATGCAATCTAAATAAATTGATAAATGCTAGATTTTTTACTATCTGGAATTTTATCATTTTTAGAGAAATGCAGTAAATTTTTAGTATTATATTTATTTTGGGTAACCAAAGTTATACCAAATTCTTAAAAAAAAAAAAAAAAAAAAAAAAAAAAAATTGAAAATGGTCATTAACCTAAGGGTGGTAAGCACATTTTTTAAAGTTATAATCATCTTCTATTTTTTAAGGGTAGAAATATAATGTACAGTTTTTTGATATTTAAAGTTTTCAATCCTTTGGTGTATAAAGTCTTTATTAAAACCATTAATTAAAGCAGTATTAATAATGTGTTTATATTCTCTATTAAATTCCTCTTTATTCAGGTTTATACTTGTTAACCTGTAAAACAAACTATTAAAAACAGCAAATTTATGTGAAAAGGAGTTAAAACTTTTATATTTTATGTAATTATCAATATGAGTAGATTTCCTATAAATATTCAAAGTTTAGTTTATTGTTAATTAGATCTAGAAAAGGAAGAAATTCATTCATTTCAGTTTCTAATGTGAATTTTATAGCTTTAGCTTGTAAATTTAGTAGTTTTAAAGCATCGTTTATGTGTTTATCAGGAACAATAGCAAAAATGTCATCAACATATTTACCAAGTTTTAAAAATTAAAGGGAATGCTTTAGTGCAAGAAATGTGGTTATACTCGGCACTTGTCCTGTGATCACTTCTGTCCTCTTTTCTTGGCTACTTGTGCTTAATTCATGCTGTTTACACTACTAAGCAATCTTTCATGCCCAGTGTAGAATGGGATGCTGAGAACCACAGCAGTTAAAGAGCATCCACAAAAAAAAATTTCCAGTCCTCCATATACCTGCCAATTCTGCCCATGTCTCTGCTCTCTGGTCATTTCCTCCAGATGACAAAGTACTACTGTTAATCGATGCCATAACTCTTTCTGCTCCACATGTATAGGTCAGCCAGAAATGTATACACTCTTTGTCAAACTGTATGAGGATATTGGTATTGTCAGTTGATTTTTTTTAATTAACAACCTCCAATGTTAAGTCATATTGGACAATGAAATGGGTGAAATAATTCTTGAATTAGTCAACGGTGCATAGAACTTAGACTTATCTGACATACATCTTTGGATAAGGTAGAAGCCCCCAAAAAGCCTTATCAAAATAACTCATGCTGTCTGAGATCTGAATTCGGGACCTCTTGAACGTGAGGTAGACATGACTACAGAGGTGAATGCAATAGTTTTTAGTTACCTTGATGATAGTGAGAAAACAAAATGGCTGGAGCACGCTTGATATTTGAACAGAGAAAGATCATTCTGAAGTGGTTGAGGGTACCTCTGGGTGTAATGCCTTTGTACCATGGCACTGCCTTAAAAACGAGATCTGTAAATCCGCAAATGATCTGTATACTCTATAACAGTATTTCTATTCTGCTACACATGCGAATTTGAATATACTACGATGATGCCCCACGTTGTGGCGACATGTGGAATGGGATTTCTTTGGTGTAGTTTGAATTGGTTCTTGAATATTTTGTCTGCTTAAATAAGAGTCATCTCTTCTTTTCAAGAGTGGTTACGAGTGAAAGAAATAAAATTTGGATAAGTTCAATTTTGTAATATATAATTTAATTGTATCATCTTGATTACATTTTACTCGAACTTTCTTTCCTAGTCAATCATTGCAGGTTACTTCCAGCATATCGACAAATCCTTACTTCCTTAATAGTTTCCGTTAATTACATAAAATTGCTCACTCCTGCACGTCCACTCATCACTGTCAAAACTTTCATCTTCTCTGCATCCTTTTTTCCACAAGCAAGATTATTGATTTTGTCTCCATAGCAACTGTTCATTTCTTTATACTCACGTCAATTGTATCAACCAATATACATATCTGGTTCAATTTTTCCTCTAGAATCTCACTTCCACACACTCAACATAAACATTACCCATAATATAGATAGATTCAACATGACAAATTCAATGCCATGGACGGGATTTGAACCACGGATCTCCTGGTTTCCGTCCAGTCGCTCTAGTCCATTGAGCTACCATGGCCAACGTGCCGTCCTGACATTAAATTCTCCAATTGACTCATATATTACCCCGGTAGACCACAAGGGGCTCTCGCATTCGAGATACACCGTTTGTGGCGGCTTACTATCGTAAGTACTTGAGTTCCAGGCTTCATCATTTAACTCTTATTATTGTAGTTAATTGATGGAAATTAATCATTTCTTCACACTAGCCGTGTATAGGTTAAGATATTTGAGAGAGAGAGTCAAAATGAAAAATTCAATGCCATGGCCAGGATTTTAACCACGGATCTCCTAGAATTTTTCATGTTGACTCTATCAAAAACTTTAGCCTACATACGGCTAGTGTGAAGAAATGATTTGTTTCCATCAATTAACTAAAATAATAAGAGTTAAATGATGAAACCTGGAACTCAAGTACTTACGATAGTAAGTCGTCACAAACAGTGTATCTCAGATGCAAGAGCGCCTAGTGATTTACCGGGGAAATATATGAGTCAGATGGAGAATTTAATGTCAGGACGGTACGTTGCATTGGTAGCTCAATGAGTTAGAGTGACTGGACGGAAACCAGAAATCTGTGGTTCAAATCCCGGCCATGGCATTGAATTTTTCATTTTGACTCTATCAATGAAGAGATATAATTTGTTTTCCATGGGAAATAATCACAGTCAGAAAAAAAGCTGTGGCAGATTTAGTTTAGTATGGGAACATTAGGTATCTACGAGAGTACCTTAAAATGATATATGTTTGGTAATCTATGTGTAAATTTTACGGTAGTTCAATATTTACTTAATGAAAAAGTTGGTTAAACCTCCAAGTTTCATGGATGAATTAGTTCTGTATTGTTATTGTAGGTGGCGCTTGGTGCTACTTGATGTGCAGTGGAAAAATCACTAGTATTGGTTGTGTATACATTATTGTAACATGTAACTGAGTATCATTTCAACCATTTCTTTTCATTCACCATCAAATATATCCTATCCATTTGTTAAATGACTTTAATCATAAAAAAATAAATATAAAAGAAAATAAAAAAAATGATCTGTGAAATAATGCAGGCACTACCAGTACATTCATTTATTCAGCTGCCACTGGGTTTAATAAAACTGTTGTAATGTTGTGTCAATGGAGGCAGGTGTTTGAAACATAAGCCTCAACAAATCTTAACATTTAAATGCACTCTTGACAAGTTTAATGCACCTGGAATGACTGTGATATTCACAAAGGAAGATCGGGAGAACCGCTTACAGCTACAAGTCCTGCTTCATGGGCTTACGTTTTGGAAAAGTTAATTACTTCTTCACAGAAGTCTACTACACAATATGCATGTGAAGTAAGGATCAGTAGTGCCCTAGATGATACTCCACACCACAAATGAACCCCTGGTAGATTGACTATCTGACCACAGAACATGCAGATTTTATCAATTAATTTAATTGTTAATTGTAGTTTGAAAATGTTGATTAATATGAAATACTAAATAATAATGAGTAAGAAATTTAAAGAAGGTTGAGCTTCTTTTTAACTCTGGCAGATTTAATGGTGCCCAGTAGATGCAGTTGTGCTGAGTCAGTTTACTTTCAGTTTTAACTAGGTCTCATTCAACCACACTACCTTCATCACAAATTGTTCATCTTCAATTAAATTTGCTGATACTGTTCGAGAATCAGAGTCACCTTCATTAATCATGGAAGGTACACTCTTCTACATGTGTACAATATTAAAGAACAGTGAAACTTGCCCTAAAATTTATATAGGAAAAACAAAAAGAAATATTAACATCAGAACTAAAGAACATCTAAGAAACATTAAAAATGGTGAAACAGAAAAATCAGCAGTGGCTTTTCATTTTTTGAATACTAGACATGACATCAACTTGGAAACCTCTCTAATAAAATATGTTAATCACCCCATAGACCTTTCCGTATGGGAAAAAATCTTCATCAACAAAAATTGTCATAGAGTCATGAATTTTGAAACTCCACCACCGGACATCTTTGACAAGTACATCACGCCATCTATTGACAAAACGGAGAAATAGGAAACCACTACAACTTGCACTAGTCGAGTATCAGCTGATGATAGGAGCAAGAGCTCTTGAAACATGTCCTGTGAATAAACAGTGTGAGTGAAGCAATGTGTCAATATCTTCTCGATTCACTTTTGTATTAAAGAACAGTTTGTTGCCTGCAGCTGATATGAACACAAGGGTAACACAGAGGGATACAACATGTATTTACATAAAATCCAATTTTAATGCTGGTTTGACTATGCTTGCACTTCTCTATTTTAGCATCTGAATTTCAAGTTGATGTGCGAGAAATCCTTATTTTTAAGGTAGATGAATTTTGGTAAAATCTTTCCATATTACTTATAAATTTAAATGACCAAAGGCTTCCTTTTTCTTTCCTCTTCTTTCCTCAATTTATATGACAGTTTTTTTAAACTCACAAGGTGATCTAATGGAGCTTTCCGAAGAAACCATATAGAGAAATACACACATCTGCATGTATGTGTCCACAGAAAGAGTTAAATACAGGAAGAGGGCAAGGGAATGCTTTTCCTTACTCTGTCCAGTAAACCAAAAGCACTGCATGCAATAACAAACTATTTAAATGAACAACACATGATATATTAACTATTATATTATGATATTGGAAAACTACAATCTTGTATGTTTTTTACAAAGTTATATACATTTGTAATCACTTGACTTTTATATGTAAGCTTCTTTTTGAAAATTATGAAACCTTATTTTATAAATGTAATACATTTTAATTGCTAAGTACATTTGCATTCTATCACATTTCTTCCACTAGCACAAGCCTGATGAAGAGAATAAATTTGGAGAATCTACTTAGCATTTTAAACCTGCAGCATGTTAGAGGTATAAATGCAAATAGTTTCATTGGTGATCAAGATCATTTTATACTTGCTAAATAGCTGCTTTTTTTTCTTTCTTTTGCTCCCAAAGGCCAGGATCAGAGGCTGAAATCAGCAACAACTATTGCGTAACTTAATGTACAGTGTCTCACAGTTTCTCCCGTATTTCTACTATTGAAAGTAGTAGTATTTATTCAGCACTTAAAAACATTACATTTTTATGGCTTCATCAAGAAAAAAAAAAAAACAAATAAAAATTACAAGAACACATACAGTAAAATCCTATTCCTAACTAAAGCTATACAACATAAAATTATTTTCACGGTTAGAGAGTATAAATTAATTACATTAACCATCATATTTTACATAATCACATTTCCAGGAACTCTGCAACTGTATAAAATGAATCAACTAATAGGAAAGATCTAAGGTTCCCCCCCCCCCCCCCCCCCCCGAATACATTTAGATCTTTTATGTTTTTAATCAAGGTAGGCAGAATTATTCCAATGTGGCACTTTTTTTCGGCTAGGTTAGTCCTGCAGTGTTGAATATGTAAATCATCTCTCTGCCGTGTGCAATAGCCATGTATCTGAGAATTTTCGGAAAGTTTATATTTATGTGATCAAATGTAGTATATTACTTCTAGCATGTATATACAGGCCACAGGCATAATCTTTAAGGTTTTAAACAACTTTCTACATGACGTTCTATTGGTCTTACCCATCATTATTCTTATTGCTTCCTTCTGCATTTTAAATACCTCTTCCCAGCCAGTTGCTATACCCCAAAATGTTATTCCATACCAAATATTACTGTGGACTTGAGCAAAATATGCATATCTGAGAACCTGTGTGCTGGTGACCATATAGCATCCCGTACTGATTTTTTTGGTTAACATATTTATGTGTGATCCCCATTTTAAGTCTTCACTTACATGTACTCCCAGAAATTGTGTTTCCCCTTGATACTTTATAATTTTCCCATCTAATTCTATTTGTGGATTTGTAATATAATTCCTATTTTGGCTACTATGAAACCTCAATTGTTTTATCTGTGTTTATTAACAGCCTGTTGGATTTAAACCATGATCCAAGTTTCATTATATTACTTTCTATTTTATCCTTTAGTTCTGTGTCACCTTTTGCTTTTATAAGGACATTTGTATCATCTGCAAACAGTACTACCTCTTCCTGTGGAACATTCAGTGGCATATCATTTGTGTATAGCAGAAAAAGAAGTGGGCCTAGTATTGATCCCTGTGGCACACCATGTGCTACTGCTCTGAGGGTATAATACTTCCTGAAATTGTTCCTTATTAATTATCCATTCTTTTAATTTGAGATTCCAAGGAGCTTGGTACAGGAAGGGGAGTAACCTTGTTACAAGTTATATATGCAGAAACTCGTTTTTAAATAAGCAATATCATGCAATAAAATTCAAAGAGGTACAAATTTAAAACATACCAAACAAAAATGTGATCAGAAGTTAATGATCTAATGTAGTTATTTGCGAGTTGTAAGGTTACTTTTTATTGAAGAAAATACTTTTAGCCACTTATCCCTTTATTGCAGTATACCTTTTATTCACTTTTCCAGAACAAAAATTCTCTCTCTCCCTCCCTCCTCTCTCCTCTCCTCTATCATACACATACCAGCAGGCCAGCATCAAAGATAGGTGTTGCATTATAAATATAGCATAGTTGTAAACCAAAAGCAAGTGATAATTGTGAATTACATAATGTCAATTCCAGATTTACATCTAAGGAAAGGAGTTTCCTTCAATTGGTTATATTGCTGATTAACATTAAATCAGAGTAACTTCTTCCCATTATTTTTAGAGTTCAGCATTACATGATCAGCACGATACTGAGATTGTGGAAGCAATAAGTATGACTTCATTAATTTGAAAAAACCTTAACACAAATAGAACTTCATTTTAGTTAGATATAGTCAACATGAAAAATTCAATGCCATGGCCTGGATTTAAACCACGGATCTCCTGGTTTCCATCCAGTCGCTCTTACCCATTGAGCTACCATGACCAACTTGCCGTCATGACATTAAATTCTCTATTTGACTCGTATATTTTCCCGGTAAACCACCAGGAGGTCTCGCATTTGAGATACACAGTTTGTGGCAGGCTTCATCATTTAACTCTGATTATTTTAGCTAATTGATGGAAATTAATCATTTCTGCACACTAGCCGTTTATAGGCTAAGGTATTCGATAGAGTCAACATAAAAAATTCAATGCCATGGCTGGGATTTGAACTACGGATCTCCTGGTTTCTGTTCAGTGGCTCTTACCCATTGAGCTACCATGGCCAACTTGCCATCATTTTAGTTATTTACATTAGCAAACAGCAAATACCTACACTTATGCACTTAACATAATAGACAAATTTTCTGAATATTTTTTAATAATATATCTTAAAAACAATATTATTTTTGCAAAACTACAAAAACAGTATAATTTAAAGATAAATATGTCCAAAAAAAGTACTGTTTAAGGGGATATTGTACTTGAACTTCGACAAAATGTTGGATTTTTTGTTTTAATCATATTTTAATAGTTTAATATATCTATAATAAGAATATAACAGATTTTTTTTTTTTTTCGAATTCGGGCGTCTAAGGCAATATTATCCGTCATTTACTGTCACATTACACGCAATGGTTAACTCCACTTTTTCTTAGTTTATGGATTAAGATGTATAAGTAAGTGGTACCAGTCAGGGAGTAAATTGTGTTCTATACTAAACCTTCCAAATCCACCAGCTAGATTTCAACTCATAAGAGAGAAAATTACTGTATCTCCAGAAAAAGTGGCAGAGGAATCAATGAAGAGAACTGCAAAAGAAGCAGTAGTAGTAAATGAATGATGAACACACAGGCCATCTACAGACATTGCATTTTTTAGTGATATTGGTGCACTTTTCTCAGAAACAATTAAACCTAGAAAGGTGACATTTTTACACAACATAAACATTACTATCCTCTATACAACAGGCTGAAAAAATTGATGTAATCAGAGAAGAATTTAATATTAAAAATGTTTTGTAAGTAAATTTAATGAAACAAATTTGAACTATGAGAAACAATTATTTCTAAGCAACGACATTGAAAAATCTTAATATTTTTATCCTGTTGCATACACATATACCTGAAAAAAGACCTCTCTAGATTTCAAATTACTATCTTATATAGTTTCTGAAATAATTTCACCTAAAAGTGATGAATTTAACATTGGCGGGATGGGCAGTAGATACAATCTCCCCTTAAACAGTGCAAGTAATTTTAACCAAAGTACCCAAAAGATGCAGTGTTTCTAAATAAATAAGACTGTGTGAATATACCTTCTGGGACTAAACCTTTCAGTCATTCATCTGTGATAAAAACTGGTCTTTCAAATAAGATGGTATAGCACTTTCAGTTATTGCTATGGTACTACCAAGTCAGTTACATGTGACGAAATGGTCTGCTAAAATAAATACTGATTAGGATGCATGATGTTGGTAGGACCTCAATAGTACTGTGGTAAACACAATGGCATAAACAAAACGTATTTATGTTTTAGTTCATACCATAAATATATAATGCTTCTAAAACATTAAGCAGCACAAGTCAAGCATTTTAAGAGTTAAAGTTGTTTGTGCCGCATTTATGAATCGGCTTGCATATTATAATGAACATGAGGGCTAAAAGAATTAAAATAAATAGTATTCATCTTTATAATATAAGCTAAGTTACTTTTTAGTTAATAATTAAATTAGATAGACGGAGTCAACATGAAAAATTCAATGCCATGGCCGGGATTTGAACCACGGATCTCCTGGTTTCCATCCAGTTGCTCTAACCCATTGAGCTGCCATGGCCAACTTGCCATCACAACATTAAATTCTCCATTTGACTCGTATATTTCCCCTGTAGACCACTAGAGGCTCTTGCATCCCGAGTACACCATTTGTGGCGACTTACTATTGTAAGTACTTGAGTCACAGGCTTCATCGTTTAACTCTTATTATTTTAGTTAATTGATGGAAATTAATCATTTCTATCTTCGATAGATAGAGTCAACATGAAAAATTCAATGCCATAACCGGGATTGGAACCACTAATCTCCTGCTTTCCGTCCAGTCGCTCTAACCCATTGAGCTACCATGGCCAACTTGCCATCACGACATTAAATTCTCCATTTGACTCGTATATTTCCCCGGTAGACCACTAGGGGCTCTCGCATCCCGAGTACACCATTTGTGGTGACTTACTATTGTAAGTACTTGAGTCCCAGGCTTCATCGTTTAACTCTTATTATTTTAGTTAATTGATGGAAATTAATCATTTCTTCACACTAGCCTTATATAGGCTAAGATCTTCGATAGAGTCAACATGAAAAATTGAATGCCATGACCGGGATTTGAACCACTGATCTCCTGGTTTCCGTCCAGTCGCTCTAACCCATTGAGCTACCATGGCCAACTTGCTGTCACAACATTAAATTCTCCATTTGACTCGTATATTTCCTCAGTAGACCATTAGGGGCTCTCGCATCCGAGATACACCGTTTGCGGCTTGTGTGAAATAATTAATTTCCAACAATTAACTAAAATAATAAGAGTTAAATGATGAAGCCAGGTGAAAAGATGATTAGAAATCAAGACCATCCACAAGCCACCTCCGAAGATTAAACATCTGTTGAGACCAGTGAAAGACAAAGTGAACTTACAAGTTCCGGGAGTGTATCGTATTCCCTGTGACACCGTATATAGGACAAACTGGAAGGATCATTGCTACCAGAATAAATGAACATGAATGGAGCATTCGTTTAATGCAACCTGAGAAGTCTGAGCTGGCAGAGCATTGTTTTGTTAACGACCATGCAGCCAACTTTCGGGAGACGACCATCTTGGCAAAATGCAACAGTTACTGGGAGTGGAGAATTAAGGAGCACGCTTAATCGTGATGCTGGATTTCAGTTCAGCTCCTCTTGGAAACCGGCCTTAATAATGGAAATCCGTCGACTTAGGAAGCACATATCAATACAGCTTGATAATCAAGTTAAGTAGTTACGTTTCTTTGACCCAATTAATTTTCTATACTCACACCAACTCCTGACCTGGCATTTATTTTACTGAAAACAGTCTTTTGTTCAGTAATGCGAATTTTGATAGTGTTTTGTCTTTGTTTATATTTGTGTTATATCCAGTCATTCATTTGTGGTTATAACATTTAATGAATATCCTGATGATGGGAGAGATGTACACTCCCAAAACATCAATTTCTAATCGTTGTTTCACCTGGCTTGCTTCCCGAAAAGAACTTGAGAAAGAACCTGGAAAGCTCAGGTCTTATTTTAGTATGAAAGTTGATTTCTTAGTTATACATTATCTGTAAATGTATGAGAGTTAATTGGGAAGTAATCAAGCAAGGTGGTACAAAGTTAGTGTGTGCAACTTGCATTTGAGAGGTTGGTGTTCAACTCCAAATGTAGGGTGCTTACTTTCATTCATTTCCCTTCATTCCATTTCCTTTATCTGTGCTTTTAGGCTCACAGTGTATGGCGGCATGGATGCTTATGCATTATAGGATTGTTCTTGGCACTGTTTGGCATTGTGTGGTCATTATCCTCACATGAGGGGATGCTTGTTGACACTAAACCCATTGTGTTGGTGGATGTGCAGAAGGTCTTGGCACTGGGATGAGGAGCTCTCAGTGCTTGTTAGGGGCTTGTGGTCCATCTGTGATCTTGTAGCCTTGTGCAGTTCTCTTAATTCATCCCTTCCTCCTGGAGGGTGTTAGCTGCAATAGATCTGTCTAGGTCACACTCCACACAGTGCCTCCCTCAGCTGTCTACCCTTTATCTGTACGCTTTAATTGGGAAGTATTATAAAATGTATGAAGTATTTTCAGTGTTGGAAATGCTACTTTGTGAAAGTAAAAAGTAAAGTATTCAAAGAGCTTAATATTTAAAAATGAGTAATTTTTCAGAGTTTGATGAGGTGCTCAATCCAGTTGAGAAATATATTAGCAATCATTTGAGTCTTGGTCTAATTTACTGTAGGGCTAAATTAATGTAATTTGCAAATACTTTAAGCAGGCTGTGATTAAATTATGTTACTGCTTGCATACATACTAATAATTCTAATTATTACAAGTCTTATTAAAGGCCATAAATATTTTAATGCAAAATTAAATAGGCACATTTCATAATTTCAGGTAATTTTGAAATGTGAAGATTCCAAAGAAATAAGGAGTAAATTAACGTCGAAGAAATATACTAAGCTACCAATAGATAAAACAGGGGAAAAGCTTATTACACAAATATAACTATTTGTAACAAAAACTTCACATATCTTAAGAAAATGATGTCAATTTTTCTTATTAATTGAGATCAATTTCACAAACAAATTGTTTGCATCGTCAGTCCATCAACACACTTCGTCGTCAAGGATTCTGGTTACCATGTTATTATGTTTTTTCAGTATTACCAAAATCTGAAAATGAATCAAACCTAAAACATAATCAACTGCTGGTATTTCAACATTCATTACACGATGTTTATTTTTTAAAATAAATATCTTTTCCCAAACCATTAAATCTATTGGACCATTTAATTGTTTTAAATTATTATTAGGAAAAAAGCTATTGAAAATAAAATTAGATAAAGAGTACAAAACAAAAATAGAGGAGAAAAATATATTAGAAAGTTATATAGGACCACTAAAATTAGATAGTGTTTATGGAGCTGGTATGTCATTGTCCCAGAAGCTAGATAACCATGGTGTTTAAGTTTCTTGGAACTTGAAATCTGTAGATTAAGCAGCAGCTCACAAGTTTGGGGTTAACACTTTCTAGTTTGAGGGATGTCTATTTGTTAATAATTAGTTTGAAGTGTAATAGGAGAAACAACTAAATATCATACATTACTTAAATAGGGGAAAAATATAATAATGATTATGATAACTTGAAATTGCTAATGTAAGAAAGCTGTAAAGTGTAGAGAAAATCCTAGCTCCATGGGTATATGGAATCAAACTTTGCTCATACCACATGGCTCAGACAATAGTCTCTATGATCCGCATTTGGGAGTCGTAAGTTCAATTCTGCCAATCTTCCTGATCCATCTGCTTGTTTGGGTTTTCCCAGATTGCTAGTAAATGTTGGGAAGAATAATTATAGCTCTGTAGCTCCCAGTTTCCTATCCTTCCATTTCAGCTCACATCTTATTTCATTTGGGGGAAGTCTTTAAGTCAGAGCCCCCAGGGTATGTGTAAGGCTGCAGGGGGCTAATAAAAGTAAATTTACATTTGGTACACAGTGTTCATCTTGCAGCAGAGCAAGCATAGCAATTACAGTATAACTTCTTTAAATTTTCCCTTTTGGGTGTGTGTACCATAAAGAACTAGGATGTACGAGTACTATATGCATGCGATATGAAGAGCGATCGAGATACAAGTCCTCATTTGGTAAGTTCCGTTTAACTTCCTAAACATAGATGACAACTGATGGAAATTAATCATTTCTCCACACTAGCCGTTTATAGGCTAAGGTTTTTGATGGATAGAGTCAACATCAAAAATTCAATGCCATGGCCGGGATTTGAACCACGGATCTCCTGGTTTCCGTCCAGTCACTCTTAACCTTTGAGTTACCATGGCCAACGTGCCGTCCTGACATTAAAATCTCCATTTGACTCATATATTTCCCCGGTAGACCACTAGGGGCTCTCGCATCCGAGATACACCGTTTGTGGCGACTTACTATTGTAAGTACTTGAGTCCCAGGTTTCATCATTTAACTTTTATTATTTTAGTTAATTGATGGAAATTAATCATTTCTCTACACTAGCCGTTTATAGGCTAAGGTTTTTGATGGATAGAGTCAACATGAAAAATTCAATGCCATGGCCGGGATTTAAACCACGGATCTCCTGGTTTCCGTCCTGTCGCGGATGCGAGAGCCCCTAGTGGTCTACTGGGGAAATATATGAGTCAAATGGAGAATTTAATGTCAGGACGGCACATTGGCCATGGTAGCTCAAAGGTTAAGAGCAACTTGATGGAAACCAGGAGATCCGTGGTTCAAATCCCGGCCATGGCATTGAATTTTTCATGTTGACTCTATCTATCAAAAATCTTAGCCTATAAACGGCTAGTGTAGAGAAATGATTAATTTCCATCAATTAACTAAAATAATAAAAGTTAAATGATGAAGCCTGGGACTAAAGTACTTACAATAGTAAGTCGCCAAAAACAGTGTATCTCGAATGCGAGAGCCCCTAGTGGTCTACCAGGGAAATATATGAGTCAAATGGAGAGTTTAATGTCAGGATGGCACGTTGGCCATGGCAGCTCAAAGGTTAAGAGCGACTGGACGGAAACCATGAGATCCGTGGTTCAAATCCCGGCCATGGCATTGAATTTTTCATGTTGACTCTATCCATAGATGACAACTTTGAAATTTGAAATGCGCTATACACTGACATCTAGTGGCCTATACGCTAAGCTTTATCATGTCTGCCATATTTTGTTTTAATCAATTTCGAGGTTAATTAGCTAACCAGTTTACAATCATATGTTAGAATTAGAATTTTAGTTCGTCCTTGGCAACATATACATGTTATGAGACACGTCAAAATGTATAAATACAGTATATAAATAAAGTCAAATTGATTACATACAATATACACAGTAAGCAGCTTTTCTATGGTTTCATGTGGTATTTGCATAGACTAATTTACTACAAGAAATGTCATAATATGAATATTAGAGGTTTGTGAATGTACTATGCTCCCAGTGCTCATTTACATGGTTATAGTTCTAAAAAATCATTAACTGTATAAAAACAGTGTGCATGCAAAAATGTCTTAACCTTATTCTTAAAGTATTTCAATGATGCAGCTTGTTTAAATGAATTTGGAAGTTTATTATGTAACATTATCACTTTGTAGTTAAAGCTTCCTTCATAAAGGCTCGTTTAGTGCTCTCGAATTGCCAGCTTATCCTTGTTACAAGTGTGGTTGTAATGTACATCAGCATTTACTTGAAAATGATTTATATTTGTATGAACATTTGCAGATGTTATGCCTCTCGAAAGGGGATACATTATTATTCGTCTACCTCCGTATAACTGTGATCTGAGTGCAATTGAGCTGGTGTGGGCAAAACTAAGGAATGTTTTCAGAGGATGCAATGTTACTTGTGATATCTTCGCTTATCTTACACGCTATTTTGCTGAACTATGTTTTTCAAGGTTAACCACACTGCAGAAACAAAAGAGCATTAGCTCTCGCTTTTTCCCCTCTGCCCACACCACACTGTAAATCCAGTGCTCAACTTATCTTGTGCGTGTTGTACATTAATTTAACACTTGCTCTAGGTGTCTAATGGTACCTATACAGAGAAACTCAAGGAAGGTTTATATGTAAATTTATATGATAATGATTAGTCAAACTCTGTGTTTAAACTTTCTCTGCATTCAAAATACATTTTTATTGGAAAAAGATATGAAGGAATGCCTTCAAAACCCAACACCACTTTTATTTTATTATTTATCCTATGGTACTTTAAGAGGCGATCTTCTCAATAGTAAGACGAGGGAAGTATTGCATTTTATTCAACCAATGGGAGAAAATTTGCTGGAAGACCACCTGTTTGTTTTATTAATCATATCCAAAAAAATGTTAGAATATATAAAATGGAAATAAAAAATGTGTGGAAGTGTGAAGTTCTCTTTAGAAAATAAAAACTACAGGATTTCATTCTTCAAAATAAGAACAATAAGAAAGGCTAGAGTTTCAATATATTAGATTATTTAAATTAATTGTTATTTTGTTACAAATATATATATATCTTCTGTTATTCTGACAATAATTTAAATATATGTTAAATAATTTTGATAGCAGCAGCCAAATTAAAGATGATTTTTTTAACCAGTTGTTTCAAAACCTAACTTCATTAACTTTTTTAATGCTGCTAAACCTATTTCTTACAGATTTGCTATTAATATGTGTTATTCTTTTTTATTCTAGCTTTGGTGGATACAATCCAACTGGTACAGTCACTGCGTTCCTTTCTGCCACCGCCTCACATTGCTGTCAGCAGCTGGAAAAATGAAGACAAGCACAGGTATAAGAATTAAATATTTTATAGTATAGTAAACATTAAGTAAATTTTTGTTCATATTCAGAAAAAGACAAAGTTGAAGAAGAGGGGGAAAAAAAGATGTGTATTTTTTTGAGTTTAATTTGACAAATTTGTGATGAAGTGATACAGGGTTCCTCATTTAAAACTTAACGGGAGCATAGAATTTTGCCTGTGTGCAATCGGTTGTGCCACAGCTGGCTTTGCTCCTACATGAACTCCACACATAAAGCATGTACAACTCTTAACCTATAGAAAAGCTGGAAATGTCATCCACCCTCAGCTGAACATGTATTATATTAGAACACATTCTGATTCACACGATTAAGTTGAGCCACTGTACTGTTTCCAATTTTATTTCTAATATTTTGTTGTAGTTCTTCCAAAGTATGAAGATTTGTCTCATAAACTTTGTCTTTTAGATTACCCCTTAAGTAAACCTCACACACTGTTAGATCGGGTGAGTGAGGGAGCCTACACCACCACTAATCACTCTATCTTCGAACACTTCCCTAATTTTATTCATGGACTCTGCTGTACGGGCAGTAACAGAATCTTGTGAAACCACCCATATGATTTTTCTTCTTCTGTCAGTTCATGATAAAATGGTATCAAATTGTCATTTCAGTACCACTCTGCATTTACAGTCTACTCATAGAATATTGGACGGTTATAAGTCTAGCACTAACAGCACACCAAACTCACACTTTCTGATCATATGGGGGCTGTTCAATAAAGAATGATCATATTTTTTTTACAGTCATAATTTTTCGCACTAAAATTCAGTCTTATTATATTCTCTTAGCTTAATGTGAAACAAACACGCCGTAGTAGTTTCATTGTTGGTACTCCTGGTTCCTGCCTGTGAGAACCAGGCAAATTCTGACATGTTCAGTATCGCCTACTGCTGCAATGGAGGTAACACGCGAGGAACAATATGCGGCTTTGAAATTCTGCTTTCGTCTCAACAAATCTTCAGTTAAGGCCTATACAATGTTACAGGAGGCCTAAAAGAGAGTCTATTCTTCCCTACAGCACAGCTCGAAGGTGGTTTATAATGTTTAAAGAGGGGGGACAATCAATTTCAAAGGAAGGTCAGTTCGGTGCTCCAATTACTGCTCTTACGGAAGAACACTGCTGCTGCCATTGTGAGAAAGGATCAACAAATTACCTTAAGATCACTTTCTGAAATACTGAGCATTTCATTTGGTGTCACCCACACGTTGGTGACAGAAACATTACACATGAGACGTGTTTGTGTGCGATGGGTTCCAAGACTGTTGATTCCCGAACATTCGCATGCAGGTCTGCATGCAGTTAAAGTTGATGTTAGAGGAAGATCCGGAGTTTCTTCCAAATGTAATCACTTGCTGATGAAACTTGGCTAGAACATTTTTATCCTGAGAGCAAACAGCAAAGCTGAGCGTGGAAATCTCCTTCATCACCAAACACCAAAAAAGCAAAAGTGGTTGCTTCTGCTGGGAAAGTTATGGTCATCTCATTCATTGATATTCATGGAATGGTTTATCAGCATGTTGTACCTGCACACACATCAGTAACTGGACAATACTACAGGAATGTCCTGAAAACATTGCAAGTCCATATCAGGTGCAAAAGACCACATTTCCATGAAGCAGGCTGGATGCTGCTCCACGATAATGCTCAGCCGCATATTGCCAATATCGTTGCTGAATATCTTGCAAAAATCAACGTGAACTGCATCCCTCACCCTCCTTATAGTCCTGATTTAGCCCCATGTGACTTTTTTTCTATTCCCTAACTTGAAGGAATGCCTTCGTGGGAGGTATTATTCATCATCAGAAGCAGTGGTGAAGGCTGCGGAGGTCATTTTGAAGGATCTCTCAAAAATTGTTTCCAGCATGTTTTTGAAGACTGGCAGAAACACTGGGACAAGTGCATCACATTCAGGGGAGACTATTTTGAGAAGGACCATCGAAATTATGAGGATGAGTAAAGGTACGTTGTCGAAGAAAAATTGTGATCATTCTTTATTGAACAGCCCTCATAATTAGGGATTTATTGAATGCAATGTGGATTTTCAGGGGCCCAGTACCGACTGTTTTGAGTGTTGACATGACCATTGAGGTAGAACCATCGGAAAAGAACAGAAACTGTAGATCAATTAAACTGTCATTCACTGATGAAAGAAACCATTCAAAATAATGCATTCATGATACTGGATCACCTTGTACACATGTACACTTATACGGTTTGAGTTTTAATAAATTGGTTGCTTTATGTGCAGAAGACTGAAATACCCACCTGTTGTGCTAATTTTTTGGGTGGATTTGGTTGGTGAATGTTCTAAACATGCACCTGTGTCATCTAACTTTTCCTCTTTTAACACTGTACGTTTACGCTTTCAGTTTTTGTTTGCCACAGAACCAGTGGTTTTGAATTTCTTTACAATCTTATAATTGTAAATCTGGAAGGAGCACTTTCCAGGGAACGTTTGGATATACTCTGTGCAAATACAGCTTGGTGATACTACAAACCTCAGCATTCGCTCACACAGTTTGAATATTTACTGTACAATATTACTGTTGTAATGCAGTAATTAACTGATATGGCATTCTGTACACCACTTCATAACTCCTAATGCTGAATGGCCTTTTATGACAAACTTAACCTTTCAAGCATCCCCAAGAATAGCATGGACTGTTGAAAAAACAAATTTTGAAGTGAACATTCATGTACATGGAAAAATATGTATATTTTATTATTTGTCCTTATATTACCATACAGCCAATAAGTTTGTTGGTTTATGCTAATGTAGCAAAAATAAGCATTAATAGTCAGAGTTGTCTGTAAAACCATTACTTTTTGACAGAATAAATAATAGCTAGAAGTGAAGGTAATAGCAGTGGCATAATTTATGATATAATCGAGATTTAACTGTATTGGAACACCACAGTGAAGAAAAATAATTATTAATTTACACATCTAAAAATTAATAATTATGATATAATGTTTGCAATGTCTGAAGTAATTAAAAATTATGGAACAAATTCTGATAAGACCAGGCTTTTCAATATTATATTTCTTGGACATTTTGATTTATATACCTAGGCAGATATCTTCAAAGTCGTCAAATGATATATCCCAGAATACAAATTGATATATCCAAAAATACAAATTCTTGTACTGAATAATAAGTGTTATCACCATTTGCTACATGAGAGGTAAGATTCATGTAGACAACACTTTCTTTATATGCAAAAATGCTATTATGTGTTTCAAATGCTAAGAGTTCTAGAGTCTAGCTAATCAGATGCCGTGTCACACTCAGCATTGCCAGCTTGTTACCCCACTCCTTTTATATTTCCCTCTCTCTCGCACACTCATACGACATGCAGGTCTCCTTGGCGCAG
Source organism: Mantis religiosa (assembly GCA_030765055.1). Taxonomy (NCBI): domain Eukaryota; kingdom Metazoa; phylum Arthropoda; class Insecta; order Mantodea; family Mantidae; genus Mantis; species Mantis religiosa. The sequence goes on along the minus strand of CM060949.1, from coordinate 31,158,617 downwards.
CGTAAGGGTAAGCAAATTATATTTTACAAACTTTTACAATGATGCAGTTGCCAAAATCAAAATTGGAAAAAGCATTTTCGCAAATTATGTATATTTTTAATTACTATAACTATAATTATAGTTTAAGAATTACCGGTTTTTCTATTCCAATGGAACTGCCAGTGGCTAATCCATATCACTGTCAATGTCACTTTCATTAAGAGACAATTCGTCATTGTCACTGTCTTCATCGTCTGAGTCTTGCAAATTTATGATTACAGGTTCCAAAATCTGGTCACATGCTAATTCTTTCGTAAAATCGTCTTCTTGAATGTTTTCTGCATGCCTTACGCAGTTTTCCCAGTCCTGTTGTGTTACCTTGTCAATTTATTTGTGAAAAAGTCGTTCAACGTTGGTCAGTTAAAAAGTATTATTTCTGTTTGCAACCCCCCCATTTTATTTGAGCCCACACCGACTCGATTAGATTATATTGGCAGTGGTAAGGTGGGAGGCGTATTACCTCGTGTCCCATTTCAATTGCAAGTTGATCCAGCTGATACAGTGTTTTTAAACGGAAATACTCTTTGCAATAACTCATTTTAGTTCTGTTTTCGAAAAATTTTTGAAGAACGTGTACATCTTAAAAATAATACTTCGAGCCTGACTTCGCAATAACTGCTTTTTGACTCGCCACTAAATTCACCGCAAGAAGCCATTGTACTATTTAACTCTTACTCTACTGTTGTGTAAAGAACAATTGAATGATATTGATCTGAACTCTCCAGAGTAAACAAACACTTTTTATCCAGCATTCATTCATAAACATAAGCATACAGCATTCCACAGGCTAACAGGAAATGAAGTGTTTGCTCTTTCTTGAATTTAACACCTTGACTTATTCACAGTATTTCTTTTATCACGTCATGTCAGTAGTTTAAATTTCAGTTCTGAGTAATTAAAAGTATATGTACATACATACACACCAACCACTTTGAACTGTCTAGAGTAAATAGAGATTACGAACCATTCATAAATAAAGATATTTGACCAGACGTGTTCTGACAGGGCAGTAAGAAATTTATTGTTTCCTCTCACTTGAATTGGATTATTCAAAGTAATTCTTTTATCACGTCACGTCAAACATTTAGGTTTCAGTTCTGAGTAATTACAACATGCCAACATGCATACATGCCAACCAATAATGAATGATATTCATACAGTGCTTACGTCACGTTTTATTGCTATAATACAGGTAATAATGGTTTATTTATTTGTATTAGAAAAACTATTTGAGCTAAAGATATGGGGTTTTCGTGGTTATGTTAGATACATTACTCTCTACCTTCAACATGGATCAGTTTTGGCAAAATCTGAATTTTCTCATAGCGTGAATAGTATTTCATACAGATTGATTAGGTTGGTGCTCGTCACACACCACTTAACAGGAATGCGATACGACAACACTGCAGGACTCCGATTGGTTGCTCACCTAGTAGTGCTCAAGGACAAACACCTTTCCATATGAAACACATAATAGAAATGACAATATTCTGATAAGCATCATATAATATTTCCATTCTCATTCCCTTAATGTATGTATGATTATAGTGTTAGTAGTATCACCATTTTTTAAGAAAAATAAATTATTCCATTACACAATGTTTTTATTTAGATGTAAAAGTTATTTTGGTTGCCATAATTGTTCATTTGTCTCATTGTTCCCAGAACTGCCATTTATTTCAAACAATAAGAAACTGAAAGTATTGTTTTAAGGTCAATTTGCTAATTATCTACAATAGTAATGAAACCTATTTTGTCCAGAGACATGACTATTTCATTATTGCAACCTTTAATTAATCATTTCCTACACATTCATCATATAAATAAACTATGATGCCAGGAATAAATCCTTAATATAGACTTTAACTTACATGAAAATTTTAAAGAGAAATTCTATACACTTTTATATATGAATGTAATAATTTGTAACCAAAAATTTCACTTATCATATAAGAAATGATGAAACTTTTCTTATAAATTGATCAGGATCGCGATTTCGTGAAAACTTTTTTCACATCTTGAGCCAGAGTCTGAAGACTCTGACTCGAAAAAAGTTTTCACAAAATCGCGATCCTGATCAATTTATAAGAAGTTTCATCATTTCTTATAAGTGAAGTTTTAAGTTACAAATTATTATATTTGTATATATTTGTTTGCTTCACTGTTAATAGCTTCATATTTTACGTATTCTATACACCAATCTTAAGATTCCAAAGAAAAATTAGTCATGGTGTTGCAGAAAGACCGGAATGGAGGAACTGTGCGGGGATGCTGGACGGAAGATTGACTGATCCGAGCCATACTACGACGACGCTAGGGAGGACGACAGGAATGGAGCCAGCGTCGACGGAGACAATATTCTAGTCAGACCAAAGACTTTAGAAAAGTGAAGGAAATATCTGTGATAAAAATTTGAAAAAAAAAAGTAAAGGAGGAAAATAGAAAAAAAAAGTTTTATCGCACATATGGAAGAAAAAGAACTCCAAATTATTTGTTACTAACATTTCACTGAAACTGTGAATCAGCTGTTTGTGTTTCTGTTTCTTTTTGTCTATGCATATTTTATAGGCAGCATGGCTAATTTCTTTAGTACTTAAGGATGTTTCAAATTTTGTTATTGATTTACAATGTAACTACTCCATTCCATGTTTTGCAGCAGTTATGCTATTGTCGCTTTGCTAGATGTCTCAAACAGAGTAAGTATAGTTCCATAGCCTTTTAGATGTTTACTGACTTTAAAAAGTCTAAATTGTTGACCATCTAAGTTCCTTGTTATTTCCTCTTTTTCTTTTTAGACTTTTAGAAGTGTAATTACTGTTTTTTATAATAGTTATAATTTTTCTCAGTCATCTTAACTTTTTATTAAGCATTTTCAGCCTCTCTAAGAGAAAAAGCACTCCACGCCAGGCTGTTTGGATCAGTATAATATCTATATGTGACTAAGATTCTGAATGCTATTCTTCTCAGAAATCTCTTTTATCTGTAGTATAATTGAACACTGCATAAGTGATTAACGAAAAAATCAATAGGAAGAACTGAAATAATAATCCGTAGGCTTGTGACAACTCTAGCAAATACAGTTTAAGAAAGGGTCTGGATAACAAATTCTGCACCTGGTTTCATTGCAAAGTAGCTCTCGCTTGAGTGAAAATAGACTTTTACTACTCCCCACATATTATTGCTTATTCTGCGGTAATGCAAATAAAAAAAATCTGCTGAATAAGTATGATAATGTAATTATTGATAAATTAAAACACTTAGCTTTTAATTATGCTTGTGTTGAATTGGGTACTTTCCTGTTTGTAATGTTTGTTGCAGCAAGTAAGAGCAATGTAGTTTTAACATTTAAAGGAAAATTTGAGAAGTTTTACATTTTGCTGTGCTTGCTGTAAAAGACATGACAAAATTAATGTCAGAAGTACTGGCATATCTTATATGGCATTTCTAATATAAAGAGGCAAAGGAAAGGAAAGAGACAAAAGAGCAAAAGCTCCAAAAGGAAAAGTAAGGATTTTTAATGTTTTGGGGTGGGGTATATGATTATCTTCATATCTGAAAGATATTTGGAAATCACCACTTCTGATTCTAATTTGGATGCCATATAAACTCCGAAAGAACCTGTGTTCTTAACAAATGTGTTTCCAATTTTCTTCTTCCATTTCTTTCTTTATTTCATTTAAACAAAATGACATGAATCAGTGTGTTTAATACCCGGACTACTGCAAATAGCATTTGTTGAGAAATAGAGTGGGAAGAAAATAATGTAATGGTTACATTGTAACAGTTACCTTAATGAAGCAAAGGAGGTACAATAACTAATTACCCTTGAATAATTACAAAAGTAATGCTATTTACTCAATAATGATTACAATAACTGCTATCCCTCACTTTCTTCTCGGGCAGCAAGTCAGATGAAAAGACGATTAGATATCGACGTTTCAGAAGTGTGCATCTCTCGCATCATCAGGATATTTATAAAATGTTATAACCACAAATGAAACACTGGAGAAACACAAATATAAACAAAGACAAAACACTATCAAAATTCGCATTACTGAACAAAAGACTGTTTTCAGTAAATTAAGTGCGAGGTCAGGAGATGGCGTGAGTATAGAAAATTGTGTCCAAGAAACATAACTACTTAACTTGATTATCAAGCTGTATTGATCTTTGCTTCTTAAATTGACGGATTTCCATTTTTAAGGCCGGTTTCCAAGAGGAGCTGAACTGAAATCCAGCATCACGATTAAGCATGCTCCTTTCAGAGGAAATTGCCAAAACCTCCTTAATTCTCCGCTCCCAGTAACTATTGCATATTGCCAAGATGGTCGTCTCCCGAAAATTGGATCTATGGTCGTTATCAAAACAATGCTCTACCAGCCCAGACTTCTCAGGTTGCATTAAACGAATGCTCCGTTCATGTTCGTTTATTCTGGTAGCGATGGTCCTTCCAGTTTGTCCTGTATACGGTGTTCCACATTCACAGGGAATGCGGTACACTCCCGGAACTTGGAAGTCCAGTTTGTCTTTCACTAGTCTCAGCAGATGTTTAATCTTTGGAGGTGGCTTGTGGATGGTCCTGATGTTGTATTTGGCGAGAATTCTGCTGTTTCTGCCGGATAGATTGCCAGTAAACGGGATGTAGGCTGTAGTGGTAGGCTTATCTGACACTTGCTGTATTACAGGTTTCCCTTTCCTAGCTTTGGTGATCTACTCGTCTTTTCACCTGGCTTGCGGCCCGAGAAGAAAGTGAGCATATTCGTCGCCAGGAAAGCTTGAGGTCTTATTTTAACTGCTACCCCATCAACAGTTACATGTCTGGGTGACAACATTCACTGCTTGTGCACTGCTATCTCATATCAGGAACTAGTTATCCCAACTCATTATGCAGTATTAATCTCCTTCGTAAGAGATTGTGAGTGGCACTGTGAATTTAATATGCCACCAGGTCAGAAAAATGCCCACTAATTATCTCCTTTTCTGCATATAGTAATCAACTGAGCTTATCTGCATATCACAAAAGTGAATCGAGAAGATAATTGACACACTGCTTCATTCACACTGTTTTTTCACAGGACATGTTTCAAGAGCTTTTGCTCTTATCATCAGCTGGAACTCGACTAGTGCAAATTGTAGTGGTTTCCTCTTTCTCCATATCATCGATAGATGGCATGATGTACTTGTCAAAGATGTCCAGTGGTGGAGTTTTAGACCTTTCCGTATGGGAAAAATCTTCATTAACAAAAATTGTCATAGAGTCATGAATTTTGAAACTCCACCACTGGACATCTTTGACAAGTACATCATGCCATCTATCAACGATACAGAGAACGAGGAAACCACTACAATTTGCACTAGTCGAGTTCCAGCTGATGATGAGAGCAAAAGCTCTTGAAACATGTCCATGTGTGAGTGAAGCAGTGTGTCAATATCTTCTCGATTCACTTTTGTGCTAAGTTGTGTTTCACTGTCTCTACGCTTCTTTCAATTTTATACTTTATCTGCATATGTTGTGATGTTAGACAGTAATGTATGTTTGGACACACAGTTCCTGTTCTCTAGCAACATTATCTTTCAAAATCTCATTACCATGTTTTATCAATATATACAAGAATATTTAAATTATTAAATGCCTTACTTCAACCATGTTTATGTTGGTAATAATGGTACAGTTTCCTTTGCTGTATTTGCACCATATGGTGTTTTTATTTGGGTTTCCATGTAGCTCAGTTCATTTGTATACACTGTGTATTTGTGTTGCATTTTGCAATTATAAACCACTGTAGTAGAAAAGGTGTTTGCATGACTAGAGAAACTTTCGTTTAGATTGCTTCAAATAACAAAGTCTGTCTGTATCAACATTGTTCATATGGTTACAGGTAATCATTACTGGTCCTCAGTTGTGAATGTAATGTTGAATATAACCAAAACAATTATTATTCATTATTGGTAACTGTTGCATGTAACAATTAATGCACTGTAACTGCTAGTTATAACCATTAGCCAAAAATAATTGTGTGTCATATCTCTGTTGAGAAGTATATAGCTGTGGTAGTATCACAAGCTCCATAGCACATTGTATTTTGTCATTAGTCTGAAATTCTCTGCTCTCAAGGTGTTAAAATCCTTACAAGTAACCAGTTATTTACCAAATCCTTTCATGGAAGTGTTGAAAACAGTGTTGTTGTATAAATTAAATTAATTAGGAGTCGATTAATGACACAAAACAACACTTACTTTTAAATTTTCCCAGAACCAGTTTCTGAGGCCTTCCCTCTATCTTCAGCCAACTGCTGACAACTGCGTGGCAACTGCTGATTTTGGGGAAAAAACCACAACATAAATCCAGAACCAAAATTACTAAAACATACAACAGGAAAAGAAGAACTGTCCACATGGGAACAAATCTTTATTTCAAAAAATAGGAACAAAGTATTCAATTTCGACATCCCCCAGAAAGATTTGTTCAGCAAGTTCCTCGAACCACCACCAGAGGAGACCAATGACAAAATATTGCCAGCTACACCAATGAGAACAAGTCTATGACCGGCTGAAGATAGAGGGAAGGCCTCAGAAACTGGTTCCGGGAAAATTTAAAAGTAAGTGTTGTTTTGTGTCATTAATCGACTCCTAATTAATTTAATTTCAGTTATTTACCACTCACAAAAAACCAAATGTATACATACTTTTGAAGTACAGTTTCTTATGGGCCTTTTGGCTGTGTTCAACAAAATAGGAACAAGCTTCTGACATTTCGCTCAAAGCTGTGTTGAACATCCTCATGGACTCGATGAAGAGGGTACTCAATACAGCTTTAAGCAAAAAGTCACTGTAAAAAAGCTGCAGGTCATGAAACGTAAATACATAGAAATGTATATTTTGGTTGTTAATTGAATATCCTGTGATTTAGGCATAATCTCCTATGTAAGAGCATAATATCTCAACTTTACTACTGAATGTAGAATTATATGAGTCTAATAGAATAATTTGGAACAAAGACAGAGAAAACTTATCTGCATTACTTTGAATCCTTAAACACATTAACAGTAAGCACAGCATCAGTTGAGAACCTATGTTTACTGAAAGCAGAGGAATTTATTGCATCTAAATCAATGTCTGTATAAAGATAATGAAACTACATCAATGTGAACTAGTTTATATGATTATATCAGAACCTTTGTTAATTATTCTATATAATACAGTAAGCTTAGGTAAACTACTCATGGGAATATGTTTGCAATGTGAATGAGTTCTATGTTGTGTTGTAAACTGTCCTTTATATGGCATGGAGGTGAAATAAGTGTACAGATTGATGAATAATGTAGTCATCAGTATGTGGGTCAGAAAGATGAGCATGTAGATATAAAATTATTCTGAATAGGGCAGCTTTTCAAAATAGTCATCACATGCATACTCTCAAACAACATTCATAAGCACCACTCCTTTTTGCTTGCTTTCTTCAAGGGTCATTTAAGGAAATGAAATCCCAAGTGGGAGGAACCATTGTCTTGGTGGAGAGGGTTCCATACAAACCTCTCTTTGAAGACTCCTGAAATTTTGCAAAAAGCTTTAGGAAAACAAATTCAGGTTGATAACGGTCAACACTTTCAGAATAATAGTTGGCACCACCTTTTTGCCTGCTTCATTTACTCATCTGGAAAGATACATGCAGTCTGATATTTTAGCTCTGGGATGAACTGATATATCTGATTTTCATTTCAAGTGTTAATGCTCCATGGCTGAGCAGTTAAGGCTCTCTCCAAGATGGCCCAGGTTTGATCATAGGCATGTGGCAATTGACGGACAAGGCTTTTTGATAGTCTTCCCAAAAGGGCTAATGTAAGTAATGGGGTAGAGGGCTTTTTAGTAAGTACCAATTGGAAAGAGCTGCAGAGACTTGCTCTACTAAGTACAATGAGGGAGTCTCTAAAATGAGATGTGTAGTGTTTAACGCCAGCTTTTACTACATACAGCACCGCAGGCGGTGACACTGATGATACATGAGATAAAGATGGAGCACCGGTGGAATGAGATGGCGGGGGAAACCGGAGGTCCCAGAGAAAACCCGCCCCAGCGCCATGTTGTCCACCACAAATCTCACTGCGGTCGCCTGGGATCGAACCCGGGCCGCCTTGGTGAGAGCCAAGCAGTCTAACCACTGAGCCACGGCGCAGCCCCAGGGAGTCTCTAATCCAGGTAGGCCTCGACACCTACCTACATGTGCAATCTAATAATTATTGCTTTATCTAGTTCATTAATTGTATCTAGTTTTACTACATGATCTAACTGCAAATTCAGTTTGTATGTATAATTCATATTAATAACAGACGCCAACACTGCTGAAGAATTTTGCATATTGTCGTGAGGCATTGTTGCAATGGGCAGGGCTGGCGCATGCAAAGAGACAGATAGTGCAGTGCGGAGATAAAAGCTTGCCAAAACAGAGAAAGAAAGAGACAGATAGATGACTGGAAGGTTCGCTTTCTGGTGCTCTCTTGATCGTTACAGAACTTCCACTAATTTCTAGAACAATGAGTGGAGATATAAAAGTGTCACTGCTGTCAACGCAGTAGGACAGTTGTAATTGGACTTGTATAATGAGTTGAAAGTGGAAAACTGTTAATTGTGGACCTTTGAAGTGTACTACGAGTGATTTTGTTCGTTTGTTTATGTGTGGTGAAGCAACCAGAGACTGCTGTGTCTATGACACGTCACTTTTAGAACCTGTGAGGGGTGTACAAAAGTGTCTTTCTAAGGAAATAAAGAACATTTTGAATTTCTGCAAACTTGACTTAATTTTACGAATCCAGAGTCATAATATGATATCAATACAGATTACTTTATTCTTGTCCAGCAGAACTGTACTTACTTATTTCACTTTTTCACTCTTATTTATTGTGCTGTATAATACTTAAGGATGGTAATATTTATATAACAGTGAACATGACTCAAATGCTTCCTCCCCTAGCTTTTTATTTAGGCAAAATATATAATCAGAAATAGAGCAAGATAAAACTATTCAACATTTTTTTATAAAAATGTTTCAATCTATGAGTAAATTACCTACTGTCCACCAAAGCACACTGTAAGCAGATCCCATGAATAATTTATTAACAAGAGAATCATTAAATTAAGTCTTTCACATGTAAATATTTGTAATTTTCAATACTGATCTAAATTAAGCTGAAGTGGTATGATATATAATATACCTTACATTCTAAATATTTTGAGTTATTTATGTTTAATTTTTACATGTTTATTCAGTGTTTTTGTCATTGTTCATAGTGTGTCATGCTAATATCCCTTGCTTTATGTCTGGTATGTAAATATATAAAAACAATCATTGATTGATCTAAAAGCACTCTCAAGATAAGTTGCACGATCATACAAGTACTGATACAGTAATGTTATGTAAATTTCAAATACTGTTAACATGAATAATTCCTGCATTTTAGGGAATCAGCATATAGTACCATGTCCAATTAGTGCTCTGAAATAATTACTATACAAGAGAAAACACATTTCAGCTGCCAGTCCTCATTAACTAAAAATGGAGCCAGACCTGAGCTGTCTGGTGCTTTATGTGCTAATATATGTTTGTTTTTAAATCTTCAGGCAGTTTTAATGAATGGCAAATAAAATAATTTACAGTAGTTATAAACTACTGTATAAATTATTTCAGTATACAAATATTTGGAGAAACTTTCTTTTGTGCGACGTGAGAATATTTTCTAAGTCCAACAGTGCATGTGCAAGCTGACAACCTGCAGTCCTTGTATTGCAGCCAACACCAGAAAGATATGTAGCACTTGTAGCCAACCTCTGCAAAAATGACGCAGATATTTGTCCTACAGTCGTGCAAAAGGGCATGTGGATGCGATTAGCGCGGATCAGTTTTGGAAAATACTGACCATGTTTCCTTTCAGGTTTTACTGCTTTACAAAAGTAGGCCTGCTGTCCAGCTAAAGTACTAATTGTACTGTTAGAAGTGAAGGCTGTTTGTTCTGTGCGTTCTTCAAATATTTAAGATTCATTTAGTACGTTGTTGAAAATCGGAAAAAGGCTCGACAAATCAGTAAAATGTGTGAGCTCATCGACTGGTTCAGCTACTGCCGCAAATTGTGCCGGATTTAAAATTGACGTTAACAAATGTAACATAAAAATTGTCACAGTGCTAACACTAAGTGAAATTTATTTAGGTACTACTTTGTGTTAGTCTGCTAGTGTAATTTAGGGACAAGTAAGACTGTTGGCAGCATTGCATGTGGAGAAACAAGGTTAGTATGGCTGCACTGAATTGTTCAATATGGCTACATATGCAGTAAGGAAATAAACATACAATTAATAACGTTAAAAGAATGTCCTCCAACACGAAATTGCGTTAAAAGTAAAGAAATTATATTAAAAATCATGGTTGTATATAAAAGCATCAAAAAGTGTTAAGGACTTAGGAAAAAATCGCTGCGTTGCATATTTGAAAGAAGAGCCAAATATTTCAGTATAAAAATATTTGGGGGAAAATGTATAGAAATATATATTTAGAAATTTTATAGAAATAATGCTTCAAAGTTTCACTTTTATAAAATAGACTTTTACGTTACATAATTTTTGTGAAAGTGTCTTGTTTAATTTTTAGCTCAGTAATATTTGTTAAATTTCAAAGTACAAGAAAGTTTAGGATTACTTTAAAATGTTGACTAAAGGAAATATCTTTTTGAACAAATTATAATGTGTAATATAATCCAGAAAATTTAGTGCTAATATTATTTTAGAGAGCTTAAAAGACTAATAATGTAGGAAAAAACAGAATGAGGTAATGCAACTGCAAAGTGACACATTCTAATAACTTCTGAGGTACAGTTTCAGTAATTCATCTGTTATCTTAAATGTACACAGTTTTTTATTTTTATAAAATTCTTTATAACTCTACTGTTAAATTTTTATTTTAAATATTTTGCAGCTAACCATATTTGGCATCAACATATGTATGATTTTTAAATAAACTTTCTATAATTGTGAGTAAACAAGAAGAGAAAAGAAATGAATATGTGTAAGAATGGCATCGTCTTGAAAGCTCATCTAGCTAAAATGAATAAAGCCAAATTACATTCTTTAAATATCAAATGAAGAATTCATATTTGGATAAGGAATGCTGCTCCTTATGCTATTCTTTTGGATGCACACAGACGAACAATTACTAAAGATATATAAGCAGATTTTAAGTGATAAAATAACATAATAATTTGTTACAAACTTAATTTATCTTCAAATTATAAAAACTGAAACAAGTGTAGAAACAGTGAAGCTTAAGTTAAAATAAAAGTGAATTGATAAGATATCGACACATTGCTCACTAAAACTTTTTCACAGGACATGTTTCAAGAGCTGTTGCTCCCATCATCAGCTGATTCTCGAATAGTGCAGGTTATAGTGGTTTCCTCTTTCTCTGTAATGTCGATAGATGGCATAATGTATTTGTCAAAGATGTCTGGTGGTGGAGTTTCAACGTTTGTAATTCTATGACGGTTTTTGTTAATGACGATTTTTTTTTTTCATACGGAAAGATTTATGGGATGATTAACTTGTTTTATTAAAGTTGTCTCCAAATTAATGTCATATCTGGTATTCAAAAAATGAAAAGCTAATGCTGATTTTTCTATTTCACCATTTTTAATGTTTATGTTCTTTTGTTCTGATATCTATAGTTTTTTATCCCGAAGGTACAAATTGTAACCTCACAAAATTCTTCTAATCTAAAAACCCACACCATGTCCATCCTACATAATCCCGTTCAAATACCTTACCTGCGGTAAAACCCTTAACGGGTGGGCACGCAACAAAAACCTTCTGGCTATATACAGCCAGCCAGCACGTCATGGTCATGGTCATCTATAGTTCTTTTTGTTTTTCCTATATAAATTTTAGGGCAAGTTTCACCCCAAAAATTCAATTACTACAAAAGAAAAACCAGGAATCTATGAGACCAAATGTGAAACTTGCTCTAAAATTTATATAGGAAAAACAAAAAGAAATATAGGCATCAGAATTAAAGAATATATAAGAAACATTAAAAATGGTGGAATAGAAAAATCAGCAGTAGCTTTTCATTTTTTGAATACTGTAATAAAACAAGTTAATCATCACATAGATCTTTCCATATGGGAAAAAATCTTCATTAACAAAAACTGTCATAGAAATATGAACTTTGAAACTACCACTGGACATCTTTGACAAATATATCAGGCCATCTATCGACGATATGGAGAAAGAGGAAACCGCTACAGCCTGAACTAGTCGAGACTCAGCTGAAAATGGGAGCAACAGCTCTTGAAACATTTCCTGTAAAAAAACAGTTTAAGTGAAGCAATGTGTCAATATCTTCTTGATTCACTTTTATTTTAATTTGTCTTTTTAAGAATTTACAATTCCATAAAAAGATAAGTAACAAATTAGCTTGTTAATTAAATTAATTGGGAGTCGATTAATGACACTAAACAACACTTACTTTTAAATTTTCCCGGAACTAGTTTCAGCTAATTAGCTTGTAATAAATTATTACATTTTATACTAATTTGTATTGCTTCACTGCTATTCACCTCAGTTTTTATGTAGATTTTAAATAGTTAATTATTGTTAAAAATTATTATAAGTTTTTTAGCCTGTGTTTCAGATTTTTTTTTTATTTTTTCAAACTTAGCCAAATGTATATCTACCTAAAATAATTTCATATTTAATGTTTACTCTAAAGTACCAAAATACTCATAAAGATTTAATATGTCAAATGTTACAAACATTTTGAGGTAAATGTCCCCAAGGTGAAGAAGATGGTACAAGTACAAAAGTGCAAAAACAAACAAGCCTTAATTCCTGTTCTCTTTCTTCTCTTACAAATACATAAATTCTTTTGCTGCACAAATCTACTTTTATGCTTTCAAAATTAAGAGAACATTTTGTAACACTCAGATCAAAAATTTGCAACAGCCCACGCTTGAGCTACCAGTGGTAAATGTACCATGTATATGGGCAACCTAGTATAATTTGATAAATTACTGAAAGCTGGACTTGTACAACAAACTCACAAATAGAATGAACACTTGAAAAATACTGCTGTAAATAAACTGTGATCACTGTATCAGGTGTTACGTTCTGCAAATGTATCTGAAGTGATCAGTTTGTTAACACTTAACTTTCATGCTAAGTAATTGGAAGTAGTTATAAACAGTGAAACTTTTTAATATATTGAAATTCTGAGTGGACTGATGACACTTTACTAGTTGCACTTATTAAGTTTTCACTCAGAACATGTTCCAAAGACATTCATCAAGCTGTATGTCCACTGGAATCTGAAAGTGAATCTCTTACTTTAGTATCAGTGATGCTACTATCTCGCTGTCTAGTACAGCAATTGACTGTCTTCAACCAGTGGAATTTAAACATTCATTACTCTGTGCATTTTTGATGTAGATTTTCCCCATACAGTGAGTTCTGCTGGTGTTATTGTACTTTTTTAAAGTTTTATTTACTGTTTAATGCTATGTTTCTGTTGACCAAAAATAATGAGCAAATGCAGATTGTCGTAATAATTTTTAAATTTGTTAGGCTTTCCATTAGTTTGGTTTATAGGTTTCTTGTGCTTATTTTCCTTAATTTCTTTGTGTTCTGAATAGTGTTGTTTAGTGCATGATGAAGTACATTTCTGAGGTTGGCCTTTTGTATGATGCCAATTTTATGTCATTCTAGAAAACATTTATTGAATTTTTATGAAATTTTGGGTGAAACATGAATCTACTTTTGATGATGCCCAGCTCTATTGCACAGTGGTAGGGTGGCTGCGTCTCATTCAAAAAGTCTTAAGGCAGTCATAATATAAAATTTAAAGCTTCAGTAGTTTAAACTCCCTTTTTACTTAGTTGTTAGTCATGCAAATAATGAAAACATTAAAATGAAAGCCCGCCTTGGTAGCGTAGATGGTAGCGTGTCTGTCTCACTTTCAAGAGGTCCCAAGTTGGAATCTCGGTTAGGATGAGTTACCTGGATAAGGTTTTTTCTGGGGTTTTCCGTTATCCTAAAAGACGAATGTCGGGTAGCTCTAAGCTCCGTGGACCCCATACATATTTGAGCATCATTTCACCCATTTCATTCATCGTCCGATATGACTTAACATTGAAGGACGTAAATTACACCAAAAAAAAATTAAAATGAAAAAGTTAATAACTGTGAGACTTGAGCTTGCACATTCCACTATCCAAGCTTTAATGTCCATTTGAAGCACTTGGAGATGACATTGTTATTCTGTTGTTTTCAGTGCACTTTCATGCAGGGAAAACAGTTGCAGGTTATATTCCATTTAATCCATGTAAATTTGGGTCTTATTCACACTACTGGTTTTAATCGAGAAAGTTTTAAATGTTTGTGTTTTATTTGAGGAAAAGATTATATAATTGAAAATTGAGTCAAGTCAATACTGTTTACAATCGCAGATAAGTACAGTGCCTCTTAATGCAGGAGTCTGCCTGTGAGTTTAATTAACTTCCAAAGCACAAAATGGTCTGTAAGTTTCTGACTAGTGACTAAACATTATTTGAAAAAACTGCACGTCTCAAACTTAGCCATCTGTCTTTTCTATTTACAAGGTGAAGTTTATGGTTTGCTATTCAGGACATTATCTAATGCTTCTATGGTATGATGGTAGAAGTCCAACTTTAAACCTGTGTGCAAAAAAATTGTGTGTGTAGTGTTTAATGCCTTAAGTTCTTTATAAAGAATGCAAACATTCTGAGAGACTAGAAGATAAAGGGGTGCACAGTGGATCAGTGCTGGTCAAGATGCTTAGGTTTTTCATAATCCTAATGACAATGACAAAGATTTCCCTTTGATGTAATGGATTCACATTCCATCCAAAAATTCATTACAAACTCAATAAACTGTTTCTAGAACATAACATAAAATTAGTTGATAACAACAGAAATAGCTTCAGTTTTTTCTTAGTGAAAATTTACTAAGTGAAACTAAAATATCATCAGTCCACTTTGAGATATATGTATGAAAATTTCATAACATATCCAGCAAATGAGGCTTCATATATTTTTAGTGTTCTTGTACATTTGCCTCTGTGTGATATTGCCACATAAAGCAAGGGATTGGGATGTAAAGTTTGATGTTCATGTTATAGTTCTATTGGTGCCAGTGAATAACCCTGCAGCCTGTATTATAAATAAGCAGGGTTTACGTATGTTGCCTTGAATTTATAAATAAAAACTGCTCATTACTCTTGCCTACATTGTTCATAAAGATGGATTTTATTTTACTTGAAATGGAAATAATACAATTATTAGAAATGTGTGCAACTCTGCCGAATAACAAATTGTTTTAGACATTCCTGGTAAAATATTTTAACTCTTGATATCAAGATGGGAATGCTGTCTTTTTTCTGTACTAACTGTTGAAATTCTTTGCATGTATCAAAGTAATTATGACATTTGTAAAACAAATATACGAGGTACGTCCAGAAAGTAAGTTCTGTTTGGTAATAAAATTGGTACAGATACAGAAAAATTATTTATTGCATAAAATTCTACAACTCTTTAACTACTTTTCCACATAACTGCCGAAATTTTGCAGGCATTTGTCATAACGAGGCACAAGTTTTTGTATATCTTCTTCATAGAAGTTTGCTGCCTGTGTCTTTAATCAGTTGGAAACATTTTCTTTCAGCTCTTCATCATTGTTGAAGTGTTGACTGCCAAGGAAAGATTTGAGATGCAAAAACAGATGAAAGTTGCTAGGAGCGAGGTCAGGGCTGTACGGGGGGTGGTCAAACACGTCCCAGCCAAATCCCTGTAGGATGTTTCTCGTTGCATTTGCAGTGTGTGGTCATGCGTTGTCGTGAAGAAACACAACACCTTTTGATAGTCGATATATTTCAATTGGTTTACTTTCCTTGCATTCAGAAAACGAATCACACTTCTCATTTCGCAAGCGGCAGGATTTTCAATCAACACCGACATTGTAAACAAGCACAAGAAAGCATATGTGGCTGACAGCGATCTCACAATGGTGCACATATCTTCTCCTTGATACAGAGCGTCTACCGCGCATGTGCGGAACTGCGATCGCGGCGCTGCAGCAGAGATAAATTGAAACAGAACTGACTTAATGGACGCCCCTTGTATAATATATAATCACAGGAGTATAAATAATAGGAAGCTAACTTATGTGTGATTGGAGGAATTTAGTAACCGTGACATCAAAATTAATTGAAAAAACTACTTGCATTTATTTTTGGCACTTCGTCACTTAAATTTGATAGCTTTTTTTTAAGAGTTACTTATTTTCCAATAATAAAACCTTAGACCCTCCTTAGTCATATCCATTTTTCTCGTACTTGTTCAACACTTTAACCTCCAATTTTCTTTTTCCTCAAGACTTGTTAGCCTAATCACTTATGCGTGATTGGAGGAATTTAGTAACAGTGACGTCAAAATTGTAACTAAGTGTATATGTAAGTGATGAAGTGTCAAAAAATAAAAGGACTACAAATAGTTTTTTCAATTAGGAAGATGACTTTCCAGAAATCATACAAACCAAGTGCTATAAAGTTTTATGCAAAACAGCATTTTTAGTTCTTACTGGTGCATTGCAACTGTTGGTGCTGAAAATAAACTTAAATGTTATCATTCCATACTGCTTTTCTCTTGAAATTAAAATCATCAAAATTTGGTAAATTAAGAATAACTTAATCTTTGAAAGTGATTAAAGGAGGAAAACAAATCATAACTCAAGCCAGTATAAGAAGTTGAATAATTTCATTTGTATGGCAACTAATGGATGCCAGTAAAGCACTTTTGCTACAAGCGTGTAAAAATAACAACGTTGTAATTGATAAAAAGAGAGCGGTATTTTCAAATGCAAATTCAGAAAAACAGTGCTTGAAGGCAAACAATAACATTCTCAGAATGTACTGCGACTGAAAGAGCATTAATATCGTTTGTTTGATTGCTAACTCTAAACATCTATTTTCAATGTTAAAACCAAAGTTCAGACCATAAATGTGTGCTATGACTTTTACTTTCTGCACCACTTAAGTAGCACAGGTATAGAGAGAGAGAGAGGAGGGGAAGAATATGTGTGTGTCTCTGAATAACTTAACTCAAAATTCGAAGTTGCTTAAATACCAAACTTGGACGTGACTTGAAGGTTTTCAAGAAAGTCCCTCGCTCATACTACCGTTTACACGGAAAGCCTTTGTTATTTTTGGTGTTTTCAAAAACAGTTCTAGACAGTTTGATTAAACTGTCATGCATTTAATATACTGTCATGAGAAATAAAATGTGTATGCTATATTCTCCTTTATTTGTTAAATTTTGTATAATTTTGAATTACAAGAAAATCATATAAGATAGAAAAATACTTGCTGCAAGAAAAAATAAGTGATAGAGTAAATTAAAATATACAATATATGTCAAATTGTTTGTAGTGTTAGCTGCTTTCTATGTTGTAATCCTCTATGTGAAGCATTATCTAACAGACCTGCTTTAAAATTTGAGATTCTTGCTTCCCCTTCTTTTCTTTCTTTTCCAAGAGCTCAAATAAGTATTAGATTACTGTTTCCCCATGTAGTAACTATATACAGTTTGCATAGTTCAAAATTATTTTAAAATTGTGTTGTGAATGATACAACAGCTTAAAAGAATTACTTTTTATATGAATACTGTAATATATAATGTATCATTATGCATCAGTCATTGTTAAAAAAGCCTCAAGTGTTTTTTAATTTGTAAGCAATGTTAAAAATAACGTAAAGGTTGAGATAATAATTACACTGGGCAACAAAAAAATAATTTTTGAATGTTTCGAGCACTTCATGAAGCAATTGCTACTAATTTTGGTTTGAGAAAAACAATGACAATGAAAATTTTTTATTAGCTCTAGTTTCTATGATATACACAAGGTGTAAGTATTACATGTTAACGGATTGAGAGAAAAGGATACATTTTACTTACATACATGCTAACAACAATGAAAGTACATTTGATTTTTCTAACTGGTAATTACATGCTAAGAGTGCAGGAAAAATACTTCGCAGATAGTCGTGTCTGAAGAGAATCATGTGGTGGCCTATTGACTTCGTCGTCTGTTAGCTTGTCTCTTGTGATGGAGTTCCGCAGAATCTGTATACAAAGACCAACAGTAATCCGCAAGCATTACTTCATTCCAACGGCCCTGATATCTTTGTTCTATAACAGAAATGTCCTGATGGAATCTCTCCCCATTTTCATCATTAACAGCTCCACAACTAGGAGGGAAAAAGTCTAGGTGGGAGTGGAGAAAATGGATCTTAAGGGACATGTTGCATCCAAGGTTACGGTATTTTTGCAGGAGCACTGTTATCAAATGCTTGTAGTTGTCATCTATGGTATTTTGACAGGTGTGCCAACTCACAAAAAAAAAAAAAATTCCCCCAAATTTAAAATCTACACTCTAAAAAAATGAAATGTCACTTTATCTTTAAAACAAGAGTTAACCTATCATTTTTATGGTGATTTTTGAATTCAGCAGATGGAAATTAAAATTCATTCCTGCTAATCTGCTATATTTTAAAAAGGCCTCAGAGGGTAATAAGAAAAGTTTATTTACTTATTAAGACTGAACTAAGCTATCCATGTCATACTGGTAGAGCTGCTGGAAGATAGAATTTCTAGCTCTATAATGCTGTAATGTCTACTTCAAACTGAAGTTGTGAATTCATTGAAAATTGTGATTTATTTTAAAAAGATACCTAAATGTTAGACCTCACAATCAGGATGTATAAATTTCCATTTCAAGTAAATAAAAATCTTGACCCTAAATATGATCCATTTATGGAATTGTTCAATGTTCTTTTAGATAAGTAAGCTAAACATTTTTGAGAAATACTCAACTTAGACTTATGCTTGCAAAGAAAGATTTCAGAGCTTTACTAGAGATCTGCTAAGTGCAGTATCATGTGCATTTGTTTGCGACACTTACTGGCTCTCTCTAATGTGTTAGGCTGGTTCGTGTAGTTACTGTGTTTATAAATAGGATTAAATCCTGCTATTAACTATATTTAGCATTATGCAAATATTATGTATAACTTTTGTGAATATTTAGAGTACATTAATTAATGGAAGATGTATATTTATACTTTGTTAAAACATTTTTAATGTCAAAAAGAAAGACGAAATGAAAGTGTGAGAAAGAAAATTAATGTGTTAAAGTATTTAGTTAATTTTATGTAAGACTGCTGAATATTATTAGTCATGTATGTAAATACATTGAACATCAGCACACTTTTTTCTGAGTATTGTTTAAATGGATATGTTCTGTTAAATTTTTATAAATGGCCTGTAGAATTTATTACTATGCTTTAGTTACTAGAAGAAATGCTTGTTTTAATAACATAAAGTGTTTATGTATATGCCAGAAATAAAACAGTGTCCATTAGTATCCTTTACATGTAGTACATTCATTTTATTTCAGAACCTGATATTATGCCATAAAATATTTCTAATCCTTCTATTCATGTGCCAAGCATTTGGTATTTATCAAGAGTGGGTTTAGCTTCAGAAAGTCACAGTAAGGTGGCATAAATTTACAGTACAGAGGTGAAGCTTAGATTAAGGAAACTATCAACATAAGGCACTTTATCCCCACATAATCACAGGGATAACTGCAGTACGGTCGTTGGATCTCTGGCTCTGAGTTTTGTGGTTGCAGGAGGTGAAGGGGGAAGGTTAATTGTACCAACATACAGTAATGAGAAATAGAAAACATATCCTCAAAATTATCTTTAGAATGAAAACATAGGACTATATATTAGCTTTACAACATTGAAATCCAATATATCGAGATTTAACTGTATTGGAACACCACAGTGAAGCGAAAAATTATTAATTTTTAGATGAGTCGTATTTATTACACATCTGCTTCACTTTCGTACCTATTTTGAGGACATGTTTCGCAAATCATCGTTTGCATCTTCGGCTCTTATGCGACTAAAGCTTGATCCAGTGGTGTGGGTAATTCTGGGGTTGCTGCTGCCATCTGTTGATTTAGTGATGAACTTAAATGTGGGATTCTCTTCTGGCGGGATTTCAAAGTTCATTAGTTGGTTTTTATGTTTTTCTATGTATATCCTCTCCCATATGACGAGTTCATTAGGTTTTTGTACGTATTTTAGTAATTCTGTGCTATCTTCAATTTCATGATTTTCAGACCAGAAATGAGCTGCTATTGCGGATTTATCAATATTTTTGTATCTTAAGTGCCTGAAGTGTTCTTTCTTTCTAGTGCCTATGTTTCTTTTTGTCCTCCCTATGTAAATTTTTTCACAGTCTTTACACTTAATCTTGTAAATGCCTGACTTTTCCTCTGGTTTTATCTTATCAGTATTATTACTGTGAAGTAGGTTTTTAATGTGTGTTTGGAGGAATTTAGTAACAGTGACGTCAAAATTAATATAAAATTATTTGTGGTTGGTTTATTGACACTCGTCACTTACTTTTTCATATATTTATGAGAGACTAGTTTCAAAGGCCCTGGCCTCCATTTTCATTGAGAGTTGGGAAGAGATTGAAAATGGAGGCCAGGGCCTTTGAAACTAGTCTCTCATAAATATATGAAAAAGTAAGTGACGAGTGTCAATAAACTAACCACAAATAATTTTATATTAGGTTTTTAATGTTGTAATTGTTTTTTGGTGCCAATGTTATATTGTATTTCTTGAATATTTTTTGGAACTTTTTTGTGGCCCAGGGGTGGTAAGTAAATTTAGCAAATCTAATTTCTTGTTTTATTGGTGTGAGAGCTGTGATCTGTTTTAATCTCTTTTGAAGTTTGAATGATTTTAGTTTTTAATCTACAAGGTTTTTTCCATATCCATTTTGAATTGCAGTTTTTAAGATTTGATGGTATTCGTTTTGATATTCTTGCTGGCTGAGAGGTAGATTTACTAATCTGTATGTGAGACTTGATGGTTGCATGTTTGTGTGGAATTGGGTTGAAACTATTTGCTGAAACTCATCTAAAAATTAATAATTTTTCGCTTCACTGTGGTGTTCCAATACAGTTAAATCTCAATATATTTCAATTTCATATATTCATTCATATTCATTTATTGCATCCGTAAATCATACATTCATGATGTGGAATTGTCAATTTACTAACTACACAAAAAATAGTAATAAGAAACAAGAATTACAATAAGTTGTTAAGCATAATAATTAAATTAATAATTAAAATTTACATTCCTTTTATTCCTACCTTTTGTCATTTAAATACTCTTCTACTGAGTAGTAACACTTTTGTAACAAATACTTCTTTGATGTGGTTTTAAACTTTGTGAAGGACTGAATGTTTTTTATTTCAGTTGGCAGTTTATTGTAGATATGAATTCCGTTGAATTTAAAACTGTGCTCATACATTTTCTTTTTATGATAGATGACATGTAAGTTTGAACTATTTCTCGTGTTATGGTCATGAATATCATTGCTTTTTTGAAATTTATCTAAGTTTGTTTTAACCTGTACTATTATTTCTAAAAGGTAAAAATGCTTGGTAATGACAATATGCCTAATTTTTTTAACCATTGCTTACAACTATCTGTTCTCTTTAAATTCATCATAATTCTAATTACCCTTTTTTGGATTATAAATACTTTGATAATGCTACTACTATTTCCCCATACTGCTATACCATAAGAAATTGATGATTGAAAATTTGCAAAATAGGCTATTCTTAATGTATTCAAATTTACACTGTGCTTCATTATCTTGCAAGATATTCATTACAGCGCCACTCTATTCGAATATTTCTTTCACACCCCTTAGGGCGCTAACTGATTCTGTCGGTAGTACTGGTATGGTCAGGAAGTTAAAACTGTCTGCTAGCACTAATCGGCATTGATGCTGCTAGGCGTGGCTTCCAAATCCAACACCGTGTTGCCACTTTAATTTTGTGTGGACCACATGGCTACACTTGTTTCTGGTGCTTGCTTGGTGAAATTTGTTTGCTATTTTGTGCGTGTGTGAATTCTAATTTTTGGTGTTTATAAATCCTATTGGCTGGCCCCGTAGCTCAGTCGGTAGAGCACCTGCCTGCCGTGCTAGGGGTGCCGGGTTTGATTCCCAGCAGTGGGTGTGGGGATTTTTCTCCGACCAAGATAATTCCCCATCTTCCCCAGAGTCTGGAAGTATGAATGAGAGTGTGAATGTGTGCGTGATCTAATGATTAAAAACCAAAGATAACAAGTTAACACCTTCAGTATGTTCCAAAGGAGAACAGCCACTGATATGACCATTGCAGTTAAAGGCGGGGTATAAATGGAACAAGGAAAAAAAAATCCTATTATTATTGCTATTATAATAATATGACTACTGGTTTGTGAAATATGCAAATGCGTGAAATATTTAAAATACGCATTGTTCCTCTAAAGTTCCCGCTAAAGAATTGGCAACAGCCCGCTTCCCCTTCTTGAGAAATGTCAGAGCCAGAGAACGGCTAGCCGAACTGTCGGTAGTTTAGTGGAGCAGAAAAGGTGGCTGATTTTTTTTTTTTTTTTAATCAATTCAATGGCTTTTACCAGGAACAACTCAGAGAAGTAACCAAAATTTTGCATTATTTCTACTTGAATATACTTGCATGTAATATTGGCATTTTATATTCATTTGAATGTAATTCTTAGAAATAAAGTAGACATTAGATAAGTTTAATAGGTTATTGTTAATGTTAAAATTTTGTAATATTAATGATTAATGATAATTGTGTTAATTTTCAGCCATCCATGCAGAAACACTTACGATTTATATTCCTTGCAGCTTGGTGGTTTAAGTCCCAAATGGTGACTTAGAATATGAACGTACATTATTCATTTTGAGGGGCATAGATATGGCTGGAAAGAAGGATTAACATTTTAGGAGCTCTTATTTTTTTTTTTTAAAGTTAATTGGTGTAAATTAATCATTCACACTAATCGAACATAGGCTAAGGTTCTGTATGGATAGAGTCAACATGAAAAATTCAATGCCATGGCCGGGATTTGAACCACAGATCTCCTGGTTTCCGTTCAGTCGCTCTAACCCATTGAGCTACCATGGCCAACGTGTCATCTTGACATTAAATTCTCCAATTGACTCACATATTTTCCTGGTAAACCACTAGGGGCTCTCATATCCGAGATACACCGTTTGGGGCGACTTACTATCGTAAGTACTTGAATCCCAGGCTTCACTATTAAACTCTTAAGTTAATTGGTGGAAATTAATAATTTCTTCACACCAGCCGAACATAGGCTAAGGTTCTGTATGGATAGAGTCAACATGAAAAATTCAATGCCATGGCCGGGATTTGAACCACAGATCTCCTGGTTTCCATGCAGTCGGAAATTTTGCATTGAAGTTCAATACCATGGCCGGGATTTGAACCACAGATCTCCTGGTTTCCATGCAGTCGGAAATTTTGCATTGAAGTTTTCATGTTGACTCTATCCATACAGAACCTTAGCCTATGTTCGGCTGGTGTGAAGAAATGATTAATTTCCACCAATCAACTTAAATAATAAGAGTTAAATAATGAAGCCTGGGATTCAAGTACTTACGATAGTAAGTCGCCACAAACGGTGTATCTCAGATACGAGAGCCCCTAGTGGTTTACCGGGAAAATATATGAGTCAATTGGAGAATTTAATGTCAGGACGGCACGTTGACCATGGGAGCTCAATGGGTTAGAGCGACTGGACGGAAACCAGGAGATCTGTGGTTCAAATCCCGGCCATGGCATTGAATTTTTCATGTTGACTATATCCATTATAGGAGCTTCTTACTGTAACAGTAATGTATATTATCCTGATTGTATTGCATTTATTTTATCCATAGAAACTTGATACAGATGTTAAAGGACATGTGATTTACTCTTCAGATACAGTAAGCCATTCAGATGTAGTGGAATATGCCGTTAATTTTGTTGTTAAACATAACCGATGGCATAATAACCAACAAGCATGCCTGAGCCTGCCAACCCAACTGCTGACCTCATGCCCACATACACAAGGCAGAGGTGGTCGACCATCCAACTGATAATGGGAGAAGATGTGGTCAGCATCATGGCATCCCCAGCTGAAAAGTTTGCTTTCTAAACCAAGGTTTGCTACCTAGCATAGCTCCTCAATTCATTTGCTCTCTTGCACTCCAATATTTAGCGGGAAGGTTGGTCTCTGCGGAAGGGCTACTGTCTTACACAGGTAGGAGACACTTTAATTCCTTCAATTGAAGGCTTAAAGGAACCGACCTGAACAATAGCCTAGTGTCCGATCCCTCACCTTCTCGTGGTGCAGCTGTTAGTAATCATGCCTATACATGATGAACGAAAGGGAAGGGCTACCTACTAATAAGCACTGGTCAGCTTCAACTTTGCTATCCAGTCTTACTTGACTGACCTCTTGTTTCTTTCGACCCTAATGGTATTAGAGTATTCGAGGCCTAAGGGTTCATTTCCCCTTCTTTCCTGTACCTACTTTCTCCCTACGGGTGAAGTAACCGCCACATGTGGTGCCTTTTACTAAACGTTTCAAATAGTTTGTTGTACTCCAATTCAAACTTCTGTAGATGCATATAATCCAAGTGATATTCTTTAGTTTGGAAATACAGGATGCCTGGGCTGTCCTTGACCACAGGTGAACTCATTTGCTTAGCAATAACCTAGGCTTTTTATGGAAGTGGTCAATTATTGCAAACATTTCATCTTCAGATTTTAGCAACTCTGAAAGGGTTGTGGTTAAGTACAAGGTCTTTTGGTTGCCGTGAAATGTAACACGTTTACTATGATTTACTTTTGGTACCAAATTAGAGTTAACTGTTAAGGATAGCATGCCAATAATAGAGATTCTACCTAAGAAATGCAAACTGCATCATTGAAATTTTCTAATACGAAAGAAAGAAAGAAAGAAAGATATTTTCTGTAATTGACACATATTTCACTGTTTGGAGTAATTTGCTTGTTTTTTGAAACTCTTTCTAACCAGCATTACAATGCCCTTTCATTGACTGGTCATAGTGTACAAAAATTATATTCTATAAATGTTTTTGTTAGTTAATGGCTGTGCTCAAAAGCATTTATTTTAAAGAAAAAACCTCAAGTGTCTGTTCTGAGTGAAACTGGCAACTTCAGTATGTGTTCTAAGGCACTGATATTCCAAAGTGGTTGCAATCTTTAATGCCTATTTTGTACCATATAAAACTTTTTTTGTGGATACAAAAACCTTCCCTTAAGAGCACATACAATAGTAATCAAAACTGCAGGACCTTATGTATACTTAAAAAAGGATATACAGTAAAAACTCATTAAGCCAGATCTCTTTAGCCCGGATGTCCGGATGCCTGGGCCAGTTTTGAAGAAAAAAAAGTTTGTTGTTGAGCGCAATAAATTAAGACTTGTTTTATAGGAAAAAAAAAAAAACAAGGAAAAAAAATCAGGAGTGAACCATTACTCCTTAAAAAACCTAATTTGCTCAAACATCAAAGATGCCATTCCATCTAACAAAAAATCTGGGATATATCAAATTGAATGCTGTGACTGTAGTCAAATTTATATTGGAAAAATCAAAAGAAATTTAGAAACAAGAGCAAAGGAACACTTTAGGAACATAAAATACAAACAATTAGAAAAATCAGCAGTTGCCACGCATTTTTGGGAAAAAAACAACACATAAATCCAGAACCAAAATTACTAAAACATACAACAGGAAAACAAGAACTGTCCACATGGGAACAAATCTTTGTTTAAAAAAATAGGAACAAAGTATTCAATTTCGACATCCTCCAGAAAGATTTGTTCAGCAAGTTCCTAGAACCGCCACCAGAGGAGACTGATGACAAAATATTGCCAGCTACACCAAGGAGAACCAGTCGATGTCCGGCTGAAGATAGAGTGAAAGCCTCTGAAACTAGTTCCGGGAAAATTTAAAAGTAAGTGTTGTTTAGTGTCATTAATCGACTTCCAATAAATTTAATTTATATAACAACACTGTTTTCAACACTTCCATGAAAGGATTTAAAAAAATCACTCTGATCCATGAGAGAGTCCGAATAACTATATTACTTTGTGAAAACAGCTGCATAAGCCTAACTTCGGTTGTGAAATACTCTAAGTGGTACATACAGATGCTAACGGAGAGATTTCTTTCTTTCCAGCCTGTGTGCACATGGTTCATATACAACATGCATTGTACCATCAAATTTTCAAGTGCACAGCGGTGTAAGTACAGTGACAGTCAACACCTGATAGTAAAACTGGTCTGGATGTCTCATTTGGTTAGGTGGTGACCTACTAATCTCAAGATCATGATTTCAAACCCGGCCTAGAGTGATGGTTTTAAATCATGCTTAAAAGCTACAACCGTATGTTAGTAGATTTATGGCATGTAAAAGAACTACAGGACTAAATTTTGGCACACCACTGACAGTGATATGGTCCTGGCAATTGATAACATTATTACCAAAAAAAAGTATTAATGTATTTAATATTTATATGTTAAACAAAACAATTTTTATGTGATAGTAAACATACCATACTGCATGTTACATGACTGGGTTCTTATGTTTGGCTAATACAGGAATATGTATTGATGTTTTATTTTTCCAATAGTAAAGCTTTTTACATGGATTGTCAAATTGTATATACATAAAATTAATACAGTAATATTTACAAATATGTTTACAAAATTGATGAGAAATGTAAATAGCATATTCTACCTAACCTGTTTTATACTCTTCCACAGAGTAAAATATTTTTTGAAATAAATAAGTTTTAACAGTCTTTAGTTTTGTTTTCTGGTTTGTTATCTGTTTAATTTCAACTGGTAGATGTTTATACAAATCTTTGATACCATTTTCAATGCATTTGTTGTTTGGGATACCAGTAAGTCTGTTTCTAAAATAATCATCTTTTGTTCTGGTGTTATGTTTGTGGATATTACTATTTTTGTTTTGATTATAACTTTTTAATGTAAGTTTAATATATATATTGTGACTTTGTGGGTTCGTAGAATTAAAAGTCAGAGTTGCAGAAATTCAAAACGTTCTTTATTTGCATAGAAATACACTCACAGTAGCAGCATTACGTCACATACACAATCACAGTCTACCAAGGTCGATGACCACAACAAAGAGCTTACTCAACTTCTCTGCTTACAACACTCCTGTTACATCTGTTTACGACTGCCCTTGGTGAGTCGTCACTTCCTTAAATACCTCCACTGATAATCCAGACTGTTCCAGAACAATCAAGAGACCAAACGCTCTCCATCAATCAAGATGTTACCAGAATGTTCTAACTTTATCAGTTTTGGCATGCCTTTTATCTCAGTGATACACTATCCAACTGTTATCTTTATCTGCAGGCTCTTTGTGTAAACAAGCCGCACTTATCTCTCTGCACCAAACCTTTTGTGCGCATTGCTGTGACAATATATATATATATATATATATATATATATATATATATATATATATATATATATATATATATATATAAAATGAAGGTAATGTTAAAATATTTAGTTTTTTAAATGCATTTCTACATGTCTCTTTTCTGTACTCCTGACATCAAACATACTGCTCTTTTTTGCAGCCCAAATAGTCTTAAAGGTAATGTTTTTTGTACTGTGCCCCATAATACAATTCCATAACTCAAGTGAGAGTGAATGAATGCATAGGATTGTAACTTTGTGGGTTCGTGAAATTAAAAGTCCAATTGCACAACTCAAAAATGTTCTTTATTTCCACCAAATTACAGTCGAAACACTTGCCGATACACAGAATTACGTAATGCACACAATTACAATTCACCAGTTCGTCTGTCACAGGTCCACTGCACGCCTACAGTTACGTACAACTCCTCTGATGCACGTTCACAGTCTTCCGGTCACTTGGCGCTCCTCATGGCTGCTCGCAAAGAACTGACTGACTCGCCAACTGCAGCCCCTTTTTATAGGAATATCGCTGTTTCTGGAAGTCTCGCGGTTCAGTGTATCACCGCGAAGGTTCCAGACGGCAGGGGGAGGGTAAAGAGACGGTCAGTGATGTTTTTCCAACCATCCCTTCGTTAGCGCTATAAGACAAATGGGTAGGCGTGACCGAATTGCTTCCTGTCTGGCTCTACTGCCGGCCAGTTCTATCGGGAGTTCCGACGTTCGGGTGACAGTATGTTATTTGCACTGTATATATATATATCTGAATTAACTTTGTTTATTACTTTTTCAACATATCCATTCCATTTCAATCCGCTCTATATTACTAATCCTAAGAAGTTTGTGTCATTTTACTGTTGAATTTATTTATTTCCTATTGTTAACTTTATACTTGTCTCTTTTTTGTTACTAAGACAGATTTGCATCCACTCTGTATTAAAGTATTTAATGTATTTAACCATGTGCACCAAAAATCTGCTGCACAGTTGCCCCAATGTCCAAAACTGAGGCTTGGAAAATGCCACATGCAGCCACTTGCAAGTAGCTGCTGGACATCCCTCAGCTCTTTTTTTTTTCCAGGTGCAGGGGACGGCGCTCCTTATATATGCCATGTGTAGGCTCCTACTCGTCAGGGGTAAACAATCCCTCCCATACAATACTGTGTTATTAAGCTTACATGTTCCTACATACTCTGGAACATTGGGTACTTCTAGCTATACCCTGCACCCCATTCTTGGCACACAGGCCCCACATAGAGCAGAGATGATGCCATCAAACTCTCAAGCGAATACAGATATGAGCAAAGTGATAGTTCCATTGTTAGTTAACATGTCACTGTAACCTGGTCAGCTAAAGCAAAGGGTGGAAAGTAAAGGATGTTAATGTGAGGAGTGTAACTTTTAATGTTCTGAAAATCAAATGATTCGAGGAACAAAAGTGACAGTTATAATAATTATTTTATGTGCTTTGAAATAGTGTGACAAAGATGCAAAAATTTGCCTTGAACTGCTTTATTTGTCACTAAATCATTAGCTCAAAGCTAGGATACAATAAGCCTTTCTTTTATACAAATACAACACTTTGAAATATCTCTACAATGTTTATATATGCCTTATCAGCATGCACCCATTGT
This sequence comes from Mantis religiosa, assembly GCA_030765055.1. Taxonomy (NCBI): domain Eukaryota; kingdom Metazoa; phylum Arthropoda; class Insecta; order Mantodea; family Mantidae; genus Mantis; species Mantis religiosa. Next base: position 31,129,464 of record CM060949.1, on the reverse strand, counting down.
GTTGCCAACAATCCTTCCTATATACACACAAGTTTCACCTCTTACACACAGCAACACAATGATTCAGAAAACAGCTCTGATATTCACACATAAACTGCTTTGCTGTTAGTTCCGCAGCTCAGCTATTCGTCACCCGAAACTGCACTTGCTGACCTGTAAACAGCTTCTTGCACTGTTTCAAGGCCCGCCAATTCTTACCACAGAGCTTGGAATATATCATGCTCAGCTTGAAGCACCACACTGCTCTCATTGTCCTACTCTGCACACACTATGACTGACTTTTGGCCTTGCATTGGCTTCTACAGAGGTGGCCAAATTATTAGACTAAGCTGAATTTCAGTCATAAAAATTAACATACTTCAACATAACTCCGAATTAGTGACAACATTGGATGTAAGAATGATTGAATGTTACATTAGAATCATTCAAGAGTATTTTATAATGATTTGTGATGTTGGTATAACTGCTAAGTTAATTGTCAGCTGCTGTAAGAGTACTTTTATTGTGTGTATTTAATAAGTGCTCATACAAGTTTATTGCACATTTCAATGGACTTCTTCTGTATTATACTAAAGCTTTTTAAGTTCTATGCACACAGTGAAAGACTAGAGAACCTGTGAGATTTAATATTAAAGGAAATTTGAGGTTATGTGGAGAAAAAGTGACTTATCACCTAGAAAAACTGGTATTACATGGCCACTAATAGCAAAAGGACGGTATACACAAAATGAAATAGCACAGAGACACGAAATATCATAAAAGTCTGTAAGCAGAATTAAAGAATGGATGAAAACAATAAGATATATCAGGCACAGCAAGTTGAGCCCTAGAGGAGTAAGAAAAGTTATGGCTGAAGCACGCAGAAACTGAAAAGCCACTAGTAGAGACTTGAGAAGTACTTTAGTAGCTAGAGGCTTAGAAGTATCAGCAAGAACTATCAGGAGAACCCTATTCGATTTGAAGGCTCGAAGACCCAGAAGAAAAGCAAAGCTCACAGCACATATGGCAGGAAAGAGGCTCAACTGGGCAAAGGGACTTAAACATTGGTCTTCTGATGACTGAGAAAAGGTAATTAAATTGCTGCACTGTGTTACTCTTTCTCACAAAGATAATTTAATTTAATAACCAGATTCAGTTATGGATAACCTTCATGTGCTATATGAAGGTATTATTTGGGATAACATATTAAGTAGATTGTTGACCAATAGATGCCATTTATATGGATTTCTCTATCCAGGTGTGCTTTAGTGATGAATGCATGTTTGAAGTTACTGATGAAAGCAGTCAGTATGTCCAGAGGACACCTGAAGAAAATTTTCATCCTCAGTGTGTACAACCAACTGCGAAACACCCTACAAAGGTGATGGTCTGGAGCATTATGTCTGTCCATGGGAATGGAAGATTGTACATTGTTAAGGGGACCATGAAGCAAGATCAGTACCTAGGAGTTCTTCAAACTCGACTACTACCCTCAAGATAAGGGATTGGTTTGGAAATTATTCATGTATGTTTATGCATGATGGTGCACCGTGTCAAAAAGCCGAGAAAATAGCACAATATTTACGTGATTTAGATCTTTCATTGTTTCCATGGCCAGGAAATAGTCCTGATATGAACCTGATCAAGAATTTATGGTCCACTGTGGAGAAGAAAATCAAGAAAACCCACATTACAACCAAAACCCAATATATTGAGACACTTATAAATATCTAGCATCATGATGGGATATTACAAATAAGTATAAAACATTGGTTAATCCAAGCGGTAGAGTGTTTACAAGAAGACATAAGTGAAGCTCTCAAACAGCCGAAAGGAAAGCTCCACGTGGTCTTTGTAGATTACGTGAAAGCTTTCGACACCATCAACAGAACCAAACTTATAGCGAAACTCGAACACTTAGTGGGAAACGAGAACTCAATAGTGCAACTAATAAGAGACATCCTGGCAAAGAACTACATCCAAATTGACGACACGGTCACCACCTCAGAACCGATAGGACAAACAACAGGAGTACTGCAAGGAGACCCACTGAGCCCACTCCTGTTCAACACAGCAACAAATGATGTCATACAGGAAATAAAAACAGAGCCAGTAAAGGCATACATCTACGCAGACGACATGGCGCTAGTATCATCATCAATTAACTCCCTCCAGACAGCGTTCGACAAACTAGTGATATGGGCTCGGAACAATGACCTCGTGCTGAACGGCACCAAAACTGTGCAAATGACTTTTAAGAGAGGAGGCAAACAAGCGAGAGCAGACTCTATATACTTAGGAGGACAACCAATGACCAGGGTGAAAAGCTTCAAGTATTTAGGGATAACACTACAACCCACCGGAACGACCTACACATTGCACATCAAAGACAGGATGACAGCATCAATAAGAGCCATGAATGACATCAAACATCTACCAAGGATCTCCCTGCGAACAGCAATGAAACTATTCAAAGCAAAGATACTGCCAGTAATCACGTATGGTCTACAATCCACCTGGCAGCACCTCACAAAGAGCAACCTAAACGATGTTGTAAAGGTCAAAGCGACGTTCCTAAAACGCGCCCTGTGTGTCTCCAAGTACTCATTGCCGCGCCTGGTATACGAACTATGTAGAGAAACCATGCTGCTGGAAGACCTGAGACTGCAATTACTGCTGCCATCCACACCAGCGTACGAAGCGGCCGTCACAGAGCACTGAAGGAAGAAGACAGAAATACCTGCAGACTTCTACGCCACGGACGCCATGACTACAGACGACTGGAAGGAAGCGGGCTACGACCTGAGGCACACAGTGACCCGGTTCGCGGTTCACGGTTTTCATTTTAGGTTGTGTTCCACAAAGAGTTTTCACGAACCCAAGCCAGACTGCGTGTGCTCCTTGTGCGGGAAAGTGTGCGAAAAATATCATGCGCTGAAATGTAAAAATTGTGTAGTGTCACTGACAAGCTTTTGTAATAGTGAAAACTGATCACTATACCAACATGCACATTATGCGCTCTTCCTTCTTATATAAAACATTGGTTGAGGGTACGCCTAACTGAATAAAAATTTTAATTTCCGACAAAGGAATGTATACAAAGTATTGACTAAAGTTTCTCTGTCATATATATGTATCTGAGAGCTCGTGTATTAATGTTAAGTAAATAAAGAACGTTTTCAGAGCTTTAGTCTAATAATTTGGCCACCTCTGTATATACCTGCTGGGCATGGTAGATCTTCCTGGAACTTGAAACTTCTGGAAACACTGTCTAGAAAAGTCTTTTGCATAGTAGCAACACAGTTCCACCCCGGCTTCATGATCTCAGCTGATGACTGGCCTAGAAGGCATACCACTCCCCTCCTGCCAGCCAGCAGCAATGAGGCCATTCCCCTACTCCTGCTTCTTCGTGATGGTAGTTAAGTTGCCCAAGAGTTCAACTCTTTCCCACCAAAACAGGTTCGCCTTCGCCAATGTGACAACAGTATTACCATCTTAGAATTGTTATATGGATTAGCAGTCCAAACAAATAATCAATTAAATAAATGCATGTATTCACAAGATAAACCATTATTTAGTTTAGTGCATAAAAGGTAAGCATTAACCTATGCTGTTATTTAAATCTGAAATAACTGAAGAGTTATTCAGTTAACAAATACTATTCATATTACACGTAAAATTGAAATTTGCATGCAATCATCCAGCTCCAACAAGGTCACCTTCAGCACCTGTAGCATAAGTTATGCAGTATGGTGGATTCCCTTAACTAATTAACCATATATGTATTATTAATATTTTATGTATTTTAATATTCATCAAAAATTCATTAAGTAACTGTACATCCTTTTGTTCTTTATTATTAGAATACTGATAACTAGGGAACGGATTTTTAGGGAAATACATATTTTTTATGTAATTAAATATGTTGTACAATTTAGTTATTAGTACATATTTTGTGTACTTTACCATATTTTATGCAGTTTTTGTGTGGCGAACATGACATTGTTTATGAGAAGAGAAGCCCTCTGCTTATCCTGTAACCTTAGATTAGATTACGTGTTGTCATTAGCTTGCTACAATATAAACATGAAACTGTCAGGAAAGAGATTTCAATGTCAAGAGTATTGCACAATGTACTTGAACTCAACACGACTAATATCTATCTCAACCTAGTTTAATCCTGTTGTAAACATTTGAGTGACAAGAGAGATAGAGACAGAGATATTGGGACAGAAAACGGTTAAGCTGTTGATTGGTTTAGCATAGTTAATGGGCGTTTTCTTTTATTTGCATGCGTACAATAAACTCCTCCTTTAAGTACAGTACTGTAAGTAGTTTTCTGATCACTGTACTGCGCGAGCTGATTTTGGAGACAGAAAAGTATGTAAATGTTTCGATTCTTATAAACGTAATAGTCCCACATTTTATCTTTCTGCTTCACATATCACATAGATGTGTTCTGTATACTATATACAGATTAGACAAAAGACAGGTGAAATTATACACACTATTAACTTATTATATGCATCCCTTGGAATGCAAGGGATAGTGATGTGCATTCCATAACCTCTCCTGTCCAAATCTCAACCTCAGCCTGCCCGTGATGCAACCTGCTTTTACCAATGAGGCTCTGAGGACCAAGCGTTAGCGGTATAACTACATCAGAAATAGAGGAAATGCTATTTCACCTCTTACGCTGGCCTGTCACGGTGTACAAATGTTCCACAATTGGTGCTTCTGAGAAAAGCCGATGGACTTTAAAACTCCTCCTGGCCAGGTCCGATGGACCCATTAACCAAAGACAGATGTGGCCCTCCAGACATACTGGGGGTTAAAGTGAGGGGATGATGTAACCACCATTACAAGCAAAAAATTGGTGTCCACTTAAAAAACGGTTACATTTATGCTACATAAAACATGACAAGTCCCTCAGATAAATTTTCCGGAGGTAAAATAGTCCCCCGTTCGGATCTCCGGGTGGGGACATCTGCAGGACGTCAATTACAGAACACCCTCAAAATTCTTCAATGGAATGCAGGAGGACTTTCACAGAGTAAAAAAGTGGAACTTCATAAAGTCATAGAAGAAAAAGAAATAGACGTATTTAGGAATTTATACAAGTCCAAATTGTCCTCTGTGCAACAAAGAAGAGGAAATGACTGAAGAACATCTTTTAACCTGTGAAGCCCTACCTGCCGGACCCACTACACAGAAATATCGGAGAGCAAGAGAGCTAATGGCTTCATTGCCAAAGCCTAGCATTTGAAAACAACAACAACAACAACAACAACAACAACAACAACTTATTATGTTAAATTAAGCTTCATTTTATTTAACAATTACTAAAGGACACTGTTATATAATATTTTTGCAATGCTATTCTAGGCAGCTCTCTCGCAATGAGGTTGAATGCTGACTAAGATGTTATTGTTTATAGTGTGGAGTTGCTTCTGATATTTAACACTGTATTTCCTGTACATCTCGCGTACCTCAGAAGTTCAAGAACACTTATGTATATGGAATTTAAATTCATCATGGAGCAGACCGGTGCTTCAGCCAAAATTAAACACAATCAAGGCAAACCTTTAAAAAGTGGTGAAGGGCAAATGGTCGTTCGTTGTTTTGCGGTGCTTAAAGAAAGTAACCCGGAATCATCTATAAAAAACATTGAGAAAGAAACTGGTGATCTTCTTGGTGTTTCCACAAGTAGTGTACACAGTGTTAGAATGGAACAGCAAGCATCCAGAACTCTAAGAACACTGGGAAGATTGCATAACTGCAAACAGTGCGTGGAGAAATACAACAATTTTACGAAAAGTGCTATATGCAGTAAAGTTCATGATTATTTTTTCAGAAATGGACCCACTCATAGATTTAATAAGTTAATGTGTAACCCAAATCTATTTATTAACTAGAAGTTAGCACTGCTATATATACTGCGAGTGCTGCAAAACTTATGTGCATGCATGTAGCATCTAGCACGTGGCAAGTTGAGTCAGCTCTGCCTTGTTGTTTACAGCAGTATTAAACTAGTGTGAGATAGAGTTTAATATAGGTTCTTGATGAATGACTTTCAGAGGAAATCCAGTGATCTGGCCTACCCTTAATAAATAGGTCAATAAATAGTTTATGTTACAATAACAAACAGCTCTTCTTTCCTCTGTACCTGTTCGGGTAATTCTTGTTCCTTCAGTTCAGTTCAGAAGTGCTGAGTAATACTTAACATACGTGTTGAGTGATTTGTGTATATACCGAAATGCCAAAGGTAAAAGGTAGCATTAGTTTTCAGTTGCAGCAGTACGTTAAAGAATTTTCAGACACGTTCAAAACAGATGGAAAATTTCTATATTGTCAGCCTTGTGGAACAGCCGATCAATGCTCCCATGTACTGTAGCATGCGGCAACAAACATATCTTGGTGGCTTCAAATTCTTCTATGAAGCAGGTGCTTTTAAGTGAAGAGATTTCTAACGGACAATGTAGAGAAGGCATGTGTTGTGCACTGTAATCCAAACAATTTCCAACAATTGACATGTGACATCCATAATCCATCACAGGTGAGTTATCAAAACAGTTCTTTTTTATTACAAGTTTTTCTATTAAATAAAATGAAAGAATATATTTTTTTTTTTTTTGTTTTAGTAAATATTTGAAACCTTTTAACAAATATTTTCTGATTTTTAATACATAAAAAAAATTAACATTTTTATCACCTGAAAATTCGTTCCCTACTAATAACATATTGCAACACACATCACCTGTTTCACATCAGATTATTTAAAACATGACAGTGCAGCTGTTTATCTTTTTTAGAAGAAGCGTTTTACCATCCTAAGGCAGAAATTTCTTGAACTTAAGAAATTATATCACAGCAGGTCAATGCTAGAATAAAAATTATTTTAGTAATCTGTCCCACTATAGGACAGAGATGCATTTCTTCACTGTAAGTCATGGCAAAGGTTCCTATGTTTGTATAGGATGAACTAGCACCTGTATATGCTAGTCTTCAGGGAGCTCTGATAACCAGTTCTTAAGATCGCTATGAATGGGATATAAGTAATATTAAAGGATAAACTTGAAAGAAGCGTAGGGACAGTGAAGCACAAATTAGTACAAAATTGAATCGAGAATATATTGACACATTGCTTCACTCACACTGTTTATTTACAGGACATGTTTCAAGAGCTCTTGCTCCTATCCTCAGCTGATACTCGACTCAAGTATCAGCTGAGGATAGGAGCAAGAGCTCTTGAAACATGTCCTGTGAATAAACAGTGTGAGTGAAGCAATGTGTCAATATATTCTCGATTCAATTTTGTACTAATATTAAAGGAATTTTATTTTTCACATTATTTGCGTAATAATTAATGGAGATAGTAAAAACATTATTTTTGCTCTCGCAGTATTTCCTAGTAGGGTTATTAGAAGGTTACCAGCAATTATAACATACACTGTGTAGCTCCTATAAGTTCTGTAAAAAGAAATTCTGGTTCAGCAGAAGCTCCTAGAGAAACTATTCTTCAAAGTGAGGTGGAAACTTGTGCAGAGGCAGTGAATGTGTTTTGCAGGTAAAGTGCAATGCCTACCATGCCTCTTTACACTGGTGAATTGACTTTATTTATAACTTACATATTTCTTAAAGTTCCACTGGTAGGAGTAGGACGTTTGGGTCATTCTGTATTTACATGTTCTTGTGCATGCACAAGGGCGGGTATGCCATCCACTGGCGGTTTATTCCCTGGTGGTCTCGCTAGAAATAACGTTCTACTCCTACCGTTCCACTTTTAAATTTTAACAATTGAAAAAAGTATTAAATTATAGATGAGTCGTATTTATTACACATCAGCTTCACTTACGTACCTATATTGCGGACATGTTTCGCAAACTATCGTTTGCATCATCAGCTCTAATGCGACTAAAGCTTGATCCAGTGATGCGGGTAATTCTGGAGTTGCTGCTGCCATCAGTTGATTTTGTGATGAATTTATATGTGGGGTTGTCTTCTGGCAGGATTTTGAAGTTCATTAGTTGGTTTTTATGTTTTTCTATGTATATTCTCTTGGATATGACGAGTTCACTGTGTTTTTGTACGTATTTTAGTAATTCTGTGCTATATTCAATTTCATGATTTTCAGACCAGAAATGAGCTGCTATTGCGGACTTATCAATAATTTTGTATCTTAAGTGCCTAAAATGTTCTTTCTTTGCAGTGCCTATATTTCTTTTTGTCTTCCCTATGTAAATTGTTTCACAGTCTTTACACTTAATTTTGTAAATGCCTGACTTTTCTTCTGGTTTTATCTTATCAGTAGTATTACTGTTAAGTAGGTTTTTAATGTTGTAATGTATATAAATATTAAAAGCAGAAGCATTATTAACAGTGAAGTATACTTCATATTTAAGTTTGATTTATGAGTCACTATGTTTACACTCAGTCTTCACTTACTTGTTGTTGTATAATTGAAACGTTTTCAAGATCATTTGATCTAAATCTAATTTCTTGTTTCATTGGTGAAAGAGCTGTGACCTGTTTTAATATTTTTTGAAGTTTGAATGATTTTACTTTTTTATCTACAAAGCTTTTTCCATATCCATTTTTAATTGCAGTTTTTTAAGATTTGATGGTATTCTTTTTTATATTCTTGCTGGCTGAGGGGTAGGTTTACTAATCTGTGTGTGAGACTGTTGATGGTGGCATGTTTGTGTGGGATTGGGTTGAAACTATTTGCTTTTATGTAATTATCTGGGTGTGTTGCTTTTCTATAAATACCAAATTCCAATTTTTCGTTGTTTTTTTGTGATTTTAAGGTCCAAAAAAGTTAGAGTACAGTCCTCTTCAGTTTCTACTGTGAATTGTATGCTGGGTTCTTGCAGGTTGAGTAGTTTCAAAGCATCATGTATTTGTTTGTAGGACACTATTGCAAAGATGTCGTCTACGTATCTGTACCATGTTTTAAAAATATGAGGGAAGGCTTTAGTTATATGTGTTTCGAAAAAGTTCATGTATAAATTGGCCAGAAATGGTGATAGCAGGCTTCCCATAGCCAGTGCTGAAATTTGTTTGTAATACTTTCCATCGAAGACAAAATAATTTTCATGTATACATAATTCAGTCATTGCCAAATATTCTTCTATCGAATTAGCATCTAGGTTAATAGAAGTTAGCCATTTCTTAGGTTAAATCAAAAGTTTGTCTATTGGGATGCTAGGGAAGAGGGAGAGACATCAAAGGATACTAGAGTGTCTTGAGGTTTTAGTTTAAGATTTTGAATTTTTTCTACCGGGTCTAAAGAGAACTACCCACACCACTGCATCAAGCTTCAGTCGCATTAGAGCCGATGATGCGAACAATAGTTCGCGAAACATGTCCTCAATATAGGTACGTAAGTGAAGCTGATGTGTAATAAATATGACTCATCTATAATTTAATAATTATTTCGCTTCACTGTGGTGTTCCAATACAGTTAAATTTCGATAAATTGATAGAATGTTTGTAGTGCAAATCAATGGCAAATTTTCATTAATATTAAAACATTCACTTCTATGTTACATTGTTTTAAATAACATTCAAGTTGCAAAAATATACATAAATACATCAATCTTCATTACAAATTTAATCTCCACACTTCTAAACATGTTTCTCAGTGACGAGAAAAATGAAAAAGTAGAATTTGCACTCTGCAAATCAGTATTTTGTGTTTTCATTGTTAAATAATCGTGGTCAATATCAGAGTCATACTTTATCTAGATAAAGGGCATAGGAAAGGACATATCAAAATATTTTCTGGTTCTAAGTTGTGTCATAAAACCTACTTTTTCATAGAATGACTCAATAGCACACAATTTTTGTAAAGGTATTTCACATTCTAGTTGTCAATGATGCTATTTATTTATATGTTTTGTGCATAACAGATTTTTACAGTTAAAGGTTTAACAGTAATATTCCTACTTTGAAATCCTTAAACATATTTATTATAACTGTATGCTGTATTAAATATCAACTTTTAATATTGTAGATGTACCAGAAAATACTGAGCTCATTTGCCAGCTCAAAAGTCAATTTTTTAAATTTTGGACCACCAGAGTTTTTGAAAGAAATGCCTCAACTGTAGCAAAAGATTTCAACCTAAGCTCATAGATGTTATTAACATATTGAAATATTTTCTTCATTCATCCACCATAACATTTCTAAAGACAGAAATTTCTGTTCAAGTAACCATGGAAACTTACTACTGTATTTGTTGTTTTTGTCAACTGACATCTAAAAATTCTTCCTTGGCAGTTAAAACAAATATAGCATCATCCAGCCAGTAGAAAGCTTGATTGAGATCTCCTTCACAAAGATAAGGCACTCTGGACCAGCGCTCCACGTCAAATCCTTCCTTTTCAAACAAATCTATGATAGCACTGCTGGCCTGCTCCTCGAAAGTGGTACCTTGAAGAGGCAGCCATTCGGTAGGTTGGTGATTATGCTGACCTAAAAGTAAGACAGTAATTATATAAAAACAAAGCTAGAATTTATAACTCCAATACATAGGAGTGAATAACAGGTTGTAGTATAGAGTATAAGTTAAAAGTACACACTAGGAAGGGAAGGGAAGATGTACCACTTACAATATACTTATAAAATTTTTAATTAAGTGTTCTGAACAAGCAATTGCTAATCATTTAACAGATACATACATTTTAAACTATAGTTACATCTCCTTATACAAGTAGTCATTAACTAACCATACCGAGAAGAAATTTACTAACTATCTGGTAAAGACCTAATTCCATGCATTCATTCTTCCAGGGATTACCTAGAATCTTCTGAAATAGTTCTAAAATGCAGCAGTGCATAAAAACAATTTTGTTTGTTAAATTTACAGAATTTCAGCGACAGCATCACAACTTTCTGCAGGAACTAAAATTAGGCAAGTGAGTCAACCTTGTATATACTTTTCTCCACTCAATTATCAGGCATTTACCAAATGAGTTGCCAGGATTGTGACAAGATATACAGTGGTAAGACCAAAAGGAATCTAGGAACAAGAATGAAAGAACACTTCAGAAATATTAAATTCAAACAAATGGGCAAGTCGGCCGTAGCACATCACTTTTGGTCTGAGAATCACAACATAAAACAAGAAATAGAACTGATCAAACAGACAAAGAAACCTCTGGAACTAAGATTTGGGAAAACATATTTATTACGAAGAAACAGGACCTCTTGATGAATTTTGAAATTCCCGCGGTAGATGACGTCATCAAACTTACCAGGACATTAGATGGCAGCACGACACCAAGCCAGATGCAGACACCAGATGCATCATCAGTCAACCACAGAACTGACGATAGGGGAGAAGTCCCCAGAAACTAGTCTTCATAAAAAACTTGTAAGTGGAGAAAAGTATATACAAGGTTGACTCACTTGCCTAATTTTAGTAACAATGGCACTCCACTTTCTGAAATACTTCTTTTTATTCTATATTTCTGCAGGAAGTTACAGGAAAATGACTTCATGCAGTTATGAGAGAATGTGGAATAAAAATTCAATTCCACGGCCAGGATTTGAACCAAGAGATTAATTTCCATCAATTAACTTAAATAATAGGAGAGTTTGCTGTTGGATTGACAAGCATGCACATGAATAACAAAGCAAAGCTAAATGGTGAAATATATACACTGAGCATTAGCTTGTGTAGGTTGGAAAAAAAAAAAAAAAAAGCCGGGATTTGAACCAAATTTGACTCTATCTATCCAAAACCTTAACCCGTATATGGCTGGTATGAAAAAATATTATTCAAATGGAGAATTTAATATCAGGACGGCATGTTGGCCATGGTAGCTCAATGAGTTAGAGTGACTGGACGAAAACCAGGAGATCCCAGGTTCAAATCCTGGCCATGGCATTGAATTTTTCAGGTTGACTCTATCCATCCAAAACCTTAGCCTATATATGGCTAGTGTGAAGAAATCATTAATTTCCATCAATTAAATTAAATAATAATAAGAGTTTAATGATGAAGCCTGGGATTCAAGTACTTACCAAAAAAGAAGCTACTTCATATTGTACATACTGTTGTATATAGTATTATGTTATATAATTATGTGGTATTACTGACGAAGCCATGATTTATGTATAAATCAAAAGGTGAATAACGTATCTTATCTTATCTTACAATAGTAAGTCGCCACAAATGGTGTATCTCGAATACGAGAGCCCCTAGTGGTTTAAATATATATGAATCAATTTGAGAATTTAATGTGAGGATGGCACGTTGGCCAAGGTAGTTCAATGGGTAAGAGTGACTGGATGGAAACCAGGAGATCTGTGGTTCAAATCCCGGTTATGGAATTGAATTTTTCAGGTTGGCTCTATCTATCGAAAAGTCTCCTATATCAGTGTATTTTTAGAATACCCAAGAAACGCAGTCACATGCAGAGCTTTTGTAGTTTGTGGCAGTGGAAAAATTCTTAATGCTGCCCAGTCTAGTGGTAATGAGCTACATCGTGAGTATGAATGTCTGATATATTTTGTTCTGCTGTGAAAATGCAGAGTGTGTCAAGAATTAGAAGATGTGTGAATAAGCCAGACAGTCTGTAACTAACTGGCCCAAGAGACAAGTGTTTGTACCGGGGGTAAAAGAGTTACAAATGCTGCCTTAGTTGACCCACAAAAAGTAATTTTTCCACCAGTACACATCAAACTGGGAATCATGAAGCAATTTGTTAAGGCTTGGACTAAAGGAGCCCCTGTTTTCAGTATATTACAAGCGAGTTTCCACATTTATTAGATGTAAAATCCAAAGAAGGCATTTTTGATGGGGCATAAATTAGAAAGCTGTTGAAAGACCCAAACTTTGAACAGAGAATGAATGCCATGGGTCTGGCTGCATGGATTTCACTGAGCGACACCGTGACAAAGTTCCTAGGAAATGTAAAGAAATGTATGAAACAATATGAAAAAGATGTGATGATGGAGTTGGGGTGTACAATGAGCTTGAAACTGCACTTCCTTCATTCCCATCTCGATCACTTCCCTGAAAACCTTGTGGCTGTTAGTGAAAAGATGGGAGAGAGGTTTAACCAAGACATTAAGGAGGCAGAAAGAAGATACCAGGGGAGGTGGGATGTACCAATGATGACTGACTACTGGAAAGAGATGGCAAACATGCAGCAGCCAGATACTGATTAGCCAAGCCATCATTCAAAGGGGACATGTACGACTGTTTGCACTAAAGTTGACTGCAATTTTTTTACTGTAATAACACCTTCTTGTGTTGTTACATGTATACATTGCCTTCATGAATTCTTTGGTCACAGTTAATTGCTAGAGCACAGGTATCATGAACTTATGTGTTTCAGCAATATGTGAACCAGAGAAAATAAACATGGGCATATATGTATTAAAACAGACAACACAAATTATGGATGAAGTCAGTGCACTGAAGGTTTATTATGCATTTATACATGCACACCTAAGTTATGGGGTCATTTTATGCGGGGCAGCAGGTAAGAAAAATATGTTAAAAACATTTAGGCAACAAAAGAGAGCAATAAGAATAATGAAAAAAATTCCCTAGGAGACAATCATGTAAAAGTAGCTTTAAAAAACTTAAAATACTCACATTACCCTCTTTATATATATTTGAATGTCTCAAACATGTAATCAGAAACCACATAGAAGGAAAAAATAGAAACATTCATGAATATAATACAAGAACACAACAGAACTACTTTAGAAATAGGTTCAGGGGAACATTAGCTGCCAAATGCATTGAAAGTACTGCAAAAAATTTATATAATCATTTACCTCACTCTATCAAGGCAATAAATGAAGAAGTGAAGAAAATTTACACAATAAAGACTTACCTAGTGAAAAACGCTTTCTACTCAATTGAGGAATACAAAAAGGGAAAAGAGACTTAGTTTATTAAATTTTGTTATCAATCTATTGTGTATATCTAGAACTGCTAATAATCTGTAAATAGATTTATTTGTTTTATTACTGAACTGTAAAAATGTAATTGTAGTGTTACTTTTGACGATGCTTTGTAAAACATGTTGCAAACGGCAGAATAAAATATGAATCTGTATCAGACTCTGGTTTGACCCTAGATATTGGCACTTACATAGCTGAAACTTGTGTTTGTTTGGCTAGCTCCAACAAAAAATAGTGGAATAGACATTTCATGGGCTGTTTACAAAATATCATTATATTTTCTCTATGAAATTTCCAATTTTATCTTAATTTGTTTAGTACTTTTTATTCCTATCTCTTTTATTTTGGAGTACCTACTACAGAAAACCTGACGTAATATGTAGAAATGAATAATGGATTCATATTCAGCCTTCCATAATTAGTTAAGATCACATGTCACATCTCTTGCTGCAACAAAAAGGTTTCAAAATGTTGGGTAGTCCAATTTTAGGTTTGCTTGATTGCAATTTGGAACTAATGCAGAGTGAATATACTGGTTAAAGCCTGAGAGCAAATGCATTGATAGCATAGATAGAGTCAACATTAAAAATTCAATGCCATAGCCGGGATTTGATCCAGGGATCCCTGGTTTCTGTCCAGTTGCTCTAACTCATTGAGCTACCATGGCCAACATGCCGTCCTGACATTAAATTCTCCATTTGACTAATATTTCCCCAGTAAACCACTAGGGGATCTCGCATTCAAGATACACCATTTGTGGCGACTTACTATCATAAGTACTTGAGTCCCAGGCTTCATCATTTAACTCTTATTATTTTAGTTAATTGATGGAAATTAATCAGTTCTTCACATGAGCCATATATAGGCTAAGGTTTTTAATAGATAGAGTCAACATGACTCCATGGTAGCTCAATGGTTAGAGCGACTGGATGGAAACCAGGAGATCCGTGGTTCAAATCCCGGCCATGGCACTGAATTTTTCATGTTGACTCTATCTATTAAAAACCTTAGCCTATATATGGCTAGTGAGAAGAAATGTGAAGAAATGATTAATTTATACCAATTAATTAAAATTAAAATGATGAAGCCTGGGACTCAAGTACTTACGATAGTAATCTCACCTTACGATTTAGTAAGGTGTATCTCGAATACGAGAGCTCCTAGTGGTCTACCGGGGTAACATACGAGTCAAATGGAGAATTTAATGTCAAGATGGCACGTTGGCCATGGTAGCTCAATGGGTTAGAGCAACTGGACGGAAACCAGGAGATCCGTGGTTCAAATCCCGGCCATGGATTTGAATGTTGAATGTTGACTCTATCTATTAAAAACCTTAGCCTATATATGGCTAGTGTGAAGAAATGATTAATTTTCATCAATTAATTAAAAGCATTCATAGCCTTTGTTACAAAGACATACAACTTTCCTTAGTTGCATCATTTGCCCTAAAAGAGTAAAGGTTAGCCTAAAATAAACACCATGCAAATGTTAACTGATGAAAATTAATCATTTCTTCACACTAGCCGTATACAGGCTAAGATTTTGGATTGATAGAGTCGACATGAATTGAATTTTGAATTTTTCATGTTGACTCAACCAACCATGCAAATGTTTGATAATAACCTTGCTAATATTTTGCTTTGCTTTACTGCTTTGCTGATCTGTGAATAGGAGATTAAACTGGCTCTATATGTGTTATTTACATTCAAAGGACTTCAAATTCATGACTTGACATCACCATTTGGTAATAGTGCAAGAGGTGTGACCATGGTAGTGGTGTCCGAAAATTGCACAACAGCAAAACAAGCAAGCCTAAACTTCTGGAAGATACAAGGCTTAGAAAAATATTAAAATAAAATAAAACAAAATTTAAAATGTTATGATTTGTTTGCAGTAAGAAGCATAGCACTATCCTCTACTCTTTAACTCCTTTAATTTCAAAAGCATAGTGATGGTACTTACTAATTTCCACATAGGGATTATATGGTAGCACAAGGGCTACAATAACTTTTCCACCAGGGCTGAGTGCACTCTTGAGTTCACGAAGCAGAGAAAGTGGCCGATCACATCGGTCAAGAAGATTAAGACATGTTATCACATCAAATTTTATTCCTGATGTTGACCAAGAATCCACATCAAGTAACCTAAAAAGAAATCACATAACTTTATTTAGTAAGCATATCAATAACTGATCAATAACTTAAAGCATTTCGTCTCCTAAGGTACTAATTAAATATATGTAGCCAATATCAATCAAGGTTCACTTCTACAAAAGCAATTGTTTGCTTCAACAAAGCTACTATGTGTAACTTTTGCCTTTGTGCTTTGCCCTAAAAAGTGACCATAAATTAGCTAATTTTGCTGTTTTAGTACCAAGATATTCCAAAGTTTTAACTGATTGTACACTGATAAGGTTATTTCATTTAACATTAAAGAGAAACTTTTATGAGAACACAGAATTTATTGCAATTCCTTTCTTGGAAGTGTTGAAAACAGTGTTGTTATGATAAATTCACTTTAAAGAGAGTCGATTAATGACACTAAACAACACTTACTTTTAAATTTTTCTGGAAATTTTTCCGGAACATGTTTCTGAGGCTTTGCCTCTATCATCAGCAGGCACTCGTCGAGAACAGAATTTATTGTTTAATGGTCAGAGATATTTTGTTTTTTCAAATTAACATATATATGCAGTAATTACATAAACAATGAAGCTAGTTACAGTGAAGAAATAAGTATTATACAAATATAACTATTTTTAACAAAAAACTTCACCTATCTTAAGAAAATGATGTCAATTTTTCTTATTAGTTGAATTAGTTGAGATTGATTTCACGAACCCTTGCTCACATCCTCAGTCAATACACTTTGTCGTTAAGGAAGTTACTATGTTTTTTCTGTATTACCAAAATTTGAAAATGAAACAAACTTAAGAACAGAATCAACTGCTGGTATTTCAAAATTCATTACATGATGTTTATTTTTTAAAATAAATAGATTTAATTAATTCATTAATTAAATTAATTAAATTTTCATTGATTAATTAATGAAATTTAATTAGATTTAATGGTTTGGGAAAAGAGATTTATTTTAAAAAATAAACATCGCGTAATGAGTTTTGAAATACCAGCAGTTGATTTTGTACTTAAGTTTGTTTTGTTTTCAGATTTTGGTAATACTGATAAAACATAGTAACATAGTAACTTCCTTAACAACGAAGTGTGTTGACTGAAGATGCGAGCAAGGGTTCATGAAATCGATCTCAATTAATTCAACTTATAAGAAAAATTGACATCATTTTCTTAAGATAAGTGAAGTTTTTTGTTACAAATAGTTATAAATATTAAAAGCAGAAGCATTATTAACAGTGAAGTATTCTTCATTTTTGAGTTTGATTTATGAGTCACTATGTGATACCACCCTACCCTTTTTGGACCTCAAGATAACTAGAAATCGTCATGGTGTAGATTTTGGAATATACAGGAAGCCCACACACATAGATAATTACATAAAGAAAAATGAATACAACCCAGTTTCACATCAACTAGCTGCCTTTAGAAGTCTAATTTACCGGCTATACAACATCCCATTGAGTAAGGAGGAGTTTTTAAAAGAACAACAACACATAAAAGACATAGTGGTATTAAATGGATTCAACCCAGCCATCATAAGGAACATGATGAAGGGAAAAGAAAAACTGAAGATAATTTCAAAAAATACCACTCTCACACCACTTAAAAACACAAACTGGCAATATAGAAAATTCACCTACCATCCATGGGCTTTTAGAAAATTTGAACGAATCTTCAAAAGACTAAACTTAAAAATAGCACCCCAAAACAAATTCAGTCTGAAGAACCTGCAAAATAAACCACTAAAAAATACAATCCCCAGCACTTCAAAATCGGGAATTTATCAGATAAACTGTGAAACCTGTGATAAAAGCTACATAGGAAAAACTAAGAGAAACTTGTTAACCAGGCAAAAAGAACACCAGAGGAACATAAAGTTGAAACAAACAGAAAAATCTGCAGTGTCACACCATTTTTGGACAGAAAACCACATTGGCCATAGCATAAAACTGTTAGAATCTTTAAGTACACCCATAGAATTGGATATTTGTGAAAAAATATTCATAACCAAAAACTGGGAAATAGTTATAAATTTTGAAATCCCGGCATTAAATGAAGTATTAAAACTTAGTGCCCCTAACACCAGATGGCAGAGGGATCGGAGCACTGTAGTAGTGGAGGAAGAAGAATGTTCATTTAGTCACCAAACAGCTGAGGATGAGATCAAATGATCTTGAAAACGTTTCAATTATACAACAACTAGTAAGTGAAGTTGAGTGTAAACATAGTGACTCATAAATCAAACTCCAACACAAATAGTTATATTTGTATAATATATGTAGTGCTTTTTTTTTTTGTAAAAATGTTTGCTGGAACCCTCTCACTCAATCATATTGTACAACAAATCTAAAACCTATCAGCTTACTTTTGGAAAATAACAATGTTGCACTGTAATCAAGCAGACACACAGAAGATGACTGCATCTTACCACAGCCTGATTGTTTTACCCTTACATTGCTGTTTGCTTATGTAAGCCTGCTCTCTAATCCTGCTAATTTTAAGGAACAGAAATGGTGCAATATGTGGCTGTAAGGCAGTTTTAGGTATATGAACAGAAGATGGCAGCACTAAGCACAGTATATTAAAGAATTACTTCTGCAGCAATGGTGATTACAAAATGCAAACTCTTGCACTCAATATGGGTGGTAATTTCAATTTTAAATTTCACTGGAGTTTGTAGAAGTTTACCGGAACATGTTCCACTACATTCCAGGTTAAAAGACAGCCCTGCATATAAGTAACTATAAAGAACACTCCATAATTTTTTTCTTGCTAATGATCTTCTTTTCTCATAGCAGTTAATATTTAGTAAAAGGATCAAAAACTTTGATTTAATATAATCTTTATATGTGAATCACTATGGGCTTGATGATTTTCCTAAATAAAAGTTAATAAACTACTGTCTCTATTTAAAAGGGATAGTACTGTTTAAAAAGACATCAGTGAAGGACGAAATACAACAAACCCTTAGATTTCAGCATTAAAACAACACCAACCTAACCTCATGACTATGACAGTCAAGCCAAGTACATCATTTCAATCATTTTTGAGTGACAATACACATAAAAAACAAAGCTTAAATATTTTATTTCTTACTTTCAGCTCATTATAAATGCTAGCCTCAGTTTATTTCTCTTAAACAAAGAATTGCTGTAACAGTTTTGTTAGTTTCAGAAACTATTTGTTAGTGTTTTATTGAATAATGTAGTCTTACCACAAATTCTGTTATATTTATTGACATAGAACTTATCACACGGAAAATGTTCAATTTTGCCTGCAATATATACAGGACACACCTTCAACAGAAATGATGTATAGGAATTAAACAAAAATGATGGCATTTTGAACATGCCTTCTCTCCAAATGCTCCACAGAAGACAGTTAAGTGGATTAATGTTAGGACTTAAGTGATGGCCAATTCTCTGCAGCGATGAACCCTTGCACATTGAGCTTCATGAAGCCCCATATGAACCTCCAATCAGAAGGTTATTTAGTAGTTAGCGGTTTTGTTCTATCTTCAGAAAGTTGAGTTGTACTCAAAAACTGTCACCATTTTAGAAGTCGGATGGTGACTTGTCTAATTCAGGGAACATCTTAGAGCTAAGGACACAGTGCCTGCCATTGTGAACATCAAAAGTCTTCCCTCATGAAAATCTCATATGTGAAAAGCATTTGTCAAAGACTGCCATTCGCTTACGATCTTCCTCAACAGACTCTCACCTTCCGGGTATAGCTAATGTGTGGCAAAGAAGCTGCCAGTTGGGTCCGATATTACCCCAAATATGACGAACACAAGTTATTTTATGATGAGAGTATGATTAGATGCAATGCTTCTTTTCATTACTGTAAGGAAAAATAATTTTGTTCCTCACGTATAACACTGTTTTTTGTAAGCGTTTGGTTTTGTACAATGGCAGGGGATAATATGTGCAAATTTGTACAGTGTGGAAGTCTGGCATTATTTTAAGATTAAAATCACAACATATATTGCGTTGTTAATCAACTATTTATTCCACATTTTAAATACAACAGTTATAACAAAAGAAAGTCGTCATATCAACTTTTATGTATCTCCAACCTAAGAACAATTGCCACAAGTACTCCCCCTCCTAATGGATGGTTAAGAATCTTGGAGGTAGTTGTACTGTTCTTCCATTGTGAGTTGTTTGAGTAGAATTACCTGGAAGTATTGGTGTCTAAGCAGCAGATGTGGGTTTCACACGTGAGCTTTCGACTAATCCATGTGATGGGTTCATTATGTACGGAGGTTTGAGGCGGTCAATAGAGACGGTATCATGCTTGTTGTTGCAATTAATTGTGAAGAATTTACTGCCCCATTTAATAACTTTGAATGGACCTTCATAAGGTTGTTGTAAAGGTTTTTTAACTGCATCGACTCGCACAAATACATGGGTTGCTGTAGATAATGCAGGATGGACAAAACAAGATTTTGAATTTGCCTTGTTCAGATATGTTGGTTGGTTTTCACGAAATGCAGTCCTTAGCTGTTTAAGATATGTTGCCATGTTCATATCATCTTGCTCAGTGGGAACGAAGAATTCCCCTGGTAGACGAACTGGTTGACCAACCCAAGAACAATTGCCACAACAGTGATAATGAAATGTAATACTAAGTGTAATAAACTTAAGGTATACACTTTTGAAGCGGATTCTTATTCATTCTCACTGTGACAGCTTTGGTAGATACTGATGATAATTCTCCCTATAGTTGACCAGGCATGTATACGTACAGATGTATTTTTTAGACCTGGATTAGATTAGATTAGATTGATTTGCATTCAGTAGGTTCACTTGTAGCCAGAAAAGGCTGTGAACATTGAACATGTCCAGAGGTATTTGATTTGATTTGATTTATTGATTCATCCATTAAAACATGTACATGCTATAGGACACGTCAAATTAAAAACTAAGTACAATATTTATAATTAAGGTAGCTAACTAAATATTTACAAATTTAAAAATTCATCCACGCTGTAGAAGCTATTGGCTCTAAGGAAGTTTAATAACAATTTCTTAAATTGATGTTGTGATTCAATCTTTTTTATAGATTCAGGTAGCTTATTGTAAAGATGTAAGCCAGCATATGTGAAACTATTTTCATACATCTTTGTTTTGTGTGACTTCACAAATAAATTATTCTTTGTTCTAGTGTTGTGTATATGAATTTCAGAATTTGTTTTGAATAAACTTAGGCTTGCTTTCATATGTACAAGAGTTTCATATATGTATATACTTGGCAGTGGTAAGATACCTAATTTACTGAAGTATGGCTTACAACTAGTTGTGCTTGAGACATCTGCTATGATTCTAATTATTTTCTTTTGGTATCTGAATACTTTTATACTGTCTTTAGAATTTCCCCAAAAAATTATACCATATGCCAACAAACTGTGTATATATGAAAAGTACACTATTCTCTGAACTTTCAAGCTTGACATGCCTGTAATCGCCCTCATTAAGAAACACATTTTACTAAGCTTTTTCGTCAATGCCTCTATGTGAGTTTCCCAATTTAAATTTTCATCTAGTATTAGTCCCAGAAATTTGATAGTCTGTACGTAATGTATTTGGTCTTGTCCCAGCATTAATTTTGGATACAATTGACTTCCACTCATTTTATTATAGAAGCTTAGGGCTGCTGTTTTCTCCTTACTCAATATTAACATATTGGCACTAAACCATTTTTGAATATATTTTAGATTATTTTCAATATGTACATCTGCCCCTTCCTTATTCACCCCTTTGATAAAAATATTTGTATCATCTGCAAAAAGTGTAACATTTATATTGGTTCTGTTTTCTACATTATCTGCCAAATCATTAATGTACACTATAAATAAAAGAGGTCCAAGCACCGAACCTTGAGGGACCCCATATTTCATTATAGCGCTACTTGAAATCTGAGTTTTAACTTCACTCGTTTCACTATCAAAATACTCTATTTCCACCGATTGCTCTCTATTCTCCAGATAAGATCTGAACCAATCTAAAGCTAACCCCCTTATGCCATATGAGAATAATTTTTCTAATAAAAGTTTGTGATCAACCAGGTCAAACGCCTTTGTAAGATCTAAAAAAATGCCTATCCCTAGTTGTTTACTATCTAGTGTTTCATACGCTTGTTCAATGAAATTCATCAGTGCAGAACTTGTTGATTTATTTTTTCGAAAACCATTTTGATTGTCATTAATTACTTTAAATTTTTCCAAAAAGCTTGTTACTCTTTTATACATTATTTGTTCGAAGATCTTTGCAAAAGTTGAAATTATGGAAATTGGCCTGTAATTTCCTACCTCCCCTTTGTTACCTTTTTTAAAGATGGGTTTCACTTTACCTTTTTTTAACCTGTTGGGGAACGTCCCACTTGAAAGTGAAAGATTTATCAAGTACGTCAGTGGTTCAATTAGGAATAAGGAGCAACGCTTTATGACGTAGTTAGAGTAACCATCTATGCCTACTGATTTCTTATTCTTCAATTTTTTTATAACATCTTTAACTTCCTCAACTGTTACTGGAATTAAAAACATGCTATGTTCATTTTTCTTTACACTTAATCTTTCCTTCTTTCCTAGTGAATGAGTATTTAACAGTTTCTCCGCTACAGTTGAATAAAACTGGTTGAATAATTCCGAAATTTGTTTAGGATCATTTACTTTTTGGCCATTAATTTCTAGATGGTAATTTTCTTTCAATTTGGGTCCATTTTTTGTTTCGTGCTTAATTACTTGCCATATGGATTTAGTTTTATTAACTGCTTTTTTTATTGTTTCATCGTTATGTAACTTTTTGGCTGCTCTTATAACTTTATTATAAAGTTTAATAGTATATATATATATATATGTACAAAAGTTAACATAAGACACATATTATAGTATACAGGCAATATGAACAACAATATGGAAAACAAAGCAGGGATAATTATATATGATACAAAATCAAACACTTTTTAAATCAGCTTTCACTTGGCTTATGCCAGTACGTCTCAATCTTTTTGCAATGGATACCATTCTTGTTATTTATTAATTACATATACATTAAAAATAAACTTTCAACATGCATCAAATATTTACTGGTAATGATTTGTCATTGGAACAGTTAGATACTGCTTACAGAGCTACAGAACCATTATCACGATAATTTGTCATTCAGATAATCTTGTACAGAATAAAAAGATTTTGAGCAAAGGTACTCTCTAACAGCATAGTACAATAAAATTTAACATAGAACATGCTGTATTATACCTCCTGACCCTAAGATTTACTCATTGACTCAGGTCCCCTGTCTATAAGCCTTTGGTTTTCCTGAGCAGCTTGATATCATTTCTTCTTGACCTTTACTTCTTTTATCTTAATCCACTTTTCTCTTATCCTATATAAGATATCTCCTATACATCTATTTTGCTTTTCCCCCATCCCTGTTAGCATGCGTACTGCCAATATCTTTTTACTTACACTGTCCCATTTTTTATCCCATATTTTTCTGCTGTAATTTGTTAACTCCTTACATTCTATCAGGTAAAGAACAGTGCTTTTTCATCTTCACAAAATTCACATATTCATACCTCATTACTTCTCAACCCTTTTAAATATAATATTCCTACTCTTGTCCATGCTGTGCCTTCTCTTCCAGTTTTACCACATTGATTTATATATTTTTCCCTACCCTATTCTGTCTTTAATTGCTTATAAAATTTCACAGATTTCTTTTCTTCTATACTTTCCCACATCTCTTGCCTATATTAAGTGTCTGTACTCTGGTTCTCACTTCCTTCCAAAAACTGCTATAATGTGACTCCTCTGCTCTCCATAGATCTCCCATGCCTATCTTTAATATCATTCTTTCCAATTCCGACCACCAACTATTTGTATTTTTGATGTTTTTCTGTTGCTTCATGCACAAATTCAATAATTCCCTACAATACACTTATACCAGAATTTAAATATTCTTTCTATTATTATTCCCCTCGTTTTTGTATTACCTAGCTCTAGCCAAAATCGGCACCTCTCTTGATGGCGCATGACCTTGCTCGGATGTGCGCGAGTGACGTCATGCGAATCAATGGTAGGGGTAAGATCTCTGCTTTCACCAGCAGATTGCTGATATAGCTAGTGAGTTAGATGACAGGTGACTAACCTGACATCCTTTTTCTTCCGAATAAACAAGTGGAATCGACCATAAACTACTGCGCAACATTACGTCATACGTTTCACGTCTAAAAAACACAACAGTAGTTTATTCCATTGGCATTTTT
Source organism: Mantis religiosa (assembly GCA_030765055.1). NCBI lineage: Eukaryota > Metazoa > Arthropoda > Insecta > Mantodea > Mantidae > Mantis > Mantis religiosa. Next base: position 31,105,156 of record CM060949.1, on the reverse strand, counting down.
TGCTGTTATTTTTAGCCAGCGAACTACAGCAAAAATATCCATTCGAGTATTATCACGCTTGTATAACGCAATCACCTGTTTGTTGTACCATTCCATGTTGACTGAGGGCCAGAGCAAACCGCCTTTTTGTTGACTGCAACTTGGCTCTGCCACGACAGAAACCAGTATAAATTAAGCTTCTGTATAATATTACATGCAATGAGTGTTTATATGTTAAATATCCCGCACTGTAGAATAATTTCATAAACATGGAATATCAAAACGTCTTTCACAAATTATAACAGTAAGAATTCTAGAATTCACTTGGTAGTATTCAACTGTTACTGATGTTACACCAAATTAAGAAGTATCACATTCAATACTATAATTTAAAACTAACATGGAACAGTAAAGTTTGTCTCAAATGACTGTCCACATTAAATGAAGTCCGAACTTGAGAGCAATGTTTTAATCTAGAACAATCTCTTCTACTCTGCAGTAATCAAATCAGAGCGTCTGAGATTACTGAGTTCCCGCGGGAGCCCTTCTCCATGAGTTTACACACCCCACAAAGTTTTCCAAGAGACTGGCTTTGCCGCAACCCTACACCTCGCCTTAACTCTTTACTTAAGTTAATTAAGAAAACGAAAGACATCGCCAGTTTAAGTTTTATTTACTCGCGGTATTACCCTAAGGTTTGAGGCGAGACAGACGATGTTAATTCAATTCTGGGTAGTTGGAACGTTAACCGACCTTATACTACAACCTAATAGAATTAAGTATAAAATTACTTCCTTCCGGAAAATGAGCCTAAGACACCGCGATGATTAAGCAATCTCTTTAATGGAGACACACTACATTTCTCTTCATATCCTCTGAATCTCTTATTCCATTAAATTTACGAAAGAAATGAAAGAAAAAGTGAAAATTGATCTACCACCAGTTGACTTCAGATCGAAGAGTTGAGTCTTGGGCTATTCATGTTCATAAATATTCAGTACCTTCCTATTAAATCCACAATCAGTTTTGAGTAGATTTTACTGACATTTGGAGAAATTATCTGCAGAAAATTAAATTAGGACGTAAGTAGATAAGGTGGCAGTGATAGAATTAATTATGTAAATAAAATATTTTTGGAAGTGTCTAGTTTGATTTAATGAATTAATGCTACTTCAACAAAGAGTTTAAGACAGAATATAGGACTTCTTTTTTGCACATCTGTTTTAAATGATATAAACAGAGAACATTTCTATGAATATATGCACACATAATTGAACATTTTGTTAGTGTAAATCCTATGAGGTGCGTTCAAGTTATAACTTTTTTTTTTTCCAGGACTGGTACCAGATACAACTTCTGTTTCTTTTTTCTAAATACACGTGGACTCTTTGTAAATGTGTGACAGAATTGGCAGCACTGTACAGTGCATAAAACTTTAGTGGCAGCGGCGAGAGTTAGGTCTGTTTTTGATACTTAACATGGCGACGTTTTCATTACAAGAACAGCGTGTAATCATTCGTTTTCTTCATTTTCGTGGTGTGACACATATTGAAATTAATCGCCAGTTGAGTGAGGAATGTGGTGATGGTACCATGGATGTGTCTAATATGCGATCCTGGGTGCGACAGTTCAATGAAGGCAGAACATCGTGTGACAACAAACCAAGACAGTCACGGCCTCACACCAGCCGGTCTGACGACATGATCCAGCGAGTGGAGAACGTTGTTTTGGAGGATCGCCAATTGAGCATTTTCAGATCTTCATGCAGCCTCGGCCTACAGTCTCCATTGTTACTCTACAAATCACTTGTTCGTCCGTCTATTACATATGCCTGCCAAGTGTGGGGGGCCGCACACACATGTCATCTGCGTCGTCTTCAGGTCATACAGAATCGCTTCATGCGCATCGCTACCAACGCTCCATGGTTCATCCGTAACCAGCAGCTCCATCACGAACTAGGACTGTTACCTCTTCACGACTACATTCGCAGGATCGCTCGTCGTTTCTTTTCTACGCTGCAAGAAGTTCCAGGAGCTGTGCATTATAGCATCGGCGTCCGCACGCGCCAGCCCTCACGCTTGAAGAGGAGACTACCACAGGACCTGCTTCTAAGTGATACATCTGATTCGAGTGATTCTAGTGCTTGATGTCTGCTTTACATCTTCAATATTGACATAATTTCTCAGAGAGTATTATTGTAGTTCTAACTTAATGTAGTTAGGGGGCGGCTGTTAGCATACCCCTGAGTGTTATTGTTCTTATTCTACTGTTACCTTCTTTTCACTCTGATCTGTAAAGCATTGTACTGCTGATCAATCAATAAAACATGTATATAAAAAAGATCTTTATGCAGGATTGTGTGCTCAGATCCCACGAAAATGCCAATTTTGGAGGCGATGTCTGCAACTGTTTTGGTTTTTTGTCACACAATGTTCTGCCTTCATTGAACTGTCGCGCCCAAGAACGCACATGGTACCATCACCACATGTCTCAATCAACTGGCGATGAATTTCAATAGGTGTCACACCACGAAAATGGAG